>CM037834.1:27943182-28334642 GCA_021234535.1 Stichopus chloronotus | reverse complement strand
GTACGACGGTTCTATCAAGTGACGCACTAGGTCGTTAAAGCAGACTGTGCACGCATAAAATGGAGGCGGGCGGATGAGTATGTATGAAACAGGTGAGATAGTACGATATCCCTTCGTCAGTAATTGACAATAATAATAAAACAAAAAAACAAAAATAATCACGTGATTGACGACAATATAGAGGGAAAAAAACCATATCAGGAAAGAAGACGGTAAAGTTGAACACTCTAAGCTACACTTGTAAGCTACACTTCAAGTGACAGAAGCATAAAACATGTAAAAAGCAAGTCATTGCAGTAAATGCAAATGAATATTTACAACATAAATGGATGACAAATATCAAGAAAGATGTTAAAGTTAAAGTAAAATGTAAAAAGATGTACAAAATGCATTGAATGAAAGCCAGTCAAATAAATGCACGCGATGAAGAAAATCAAAATAACTTCAAAATCTCAAAGAAGTGAAAACAACAACACTGAACAACAACAACACTGAACAACAACAAAGGTTAACCAAAAAATAATTACAATAACACAATTAAATTACTTCATCTGAATTTTCTTCAGCCTGTTTTCAAAGTCAGAATAGGTCTACGCTCTATCCTTTAATTACTTCACCGCCAATTTCCAATTCATGACGGCTCTCAAACTGTTCCCCAAACTGACTAGAAACCTTCTGTAAACTCTACTCAGGAGTACAGCAACTCAGACAATCCTCGACAAATAAATTATGGAACACTTGTACACAACCAGCACTATGCGCATTTACTACAAAACCACGAAATAGTCTACTTATTATGATTAGCCGAAAAAAAAGGTATAAACAAATTAATCTCCGAAAGAAAAAAAGAACAAAAAAAAAATTACGTACACATACTTTTTTATGTCCATAGTCCATAGGAGTACTGCTTTGACAAGAATTTTCAACGAATTTGTTTGAGAGTTGTACGTCCGTGTAAAAGTGTTCCATCATGTTTGTCACATCGTTGTACATATACGTAGATATAATTATTATTGTTGGTGTAACTTTTTCTGTTATTTGTCTCAATAATTTAGTTCACGTCGAGGAATTCTAAGCCGTCTCTATCCTCGAAAGCTTTTGCTCATCTAAGGGAGGAATTGTGGCACAGATCCTAGGCCATACGCACCACTACCTGGGCGAAGCCATTACGGGCATAAAAATTTATGCATGTGCAGAGCACACCGACGCTTACCTTGCTTTCTCGGCACGAAATTTACACGGAAAACCTACAGTGCAGATACGCTACTCGATCTGGTGTATTGCCGACGCCCAAGCGCCAGCTTGGTTAACCACTACGTCAACCTGACTTTTGCTGCGAGAAGATGAAACTTCATGGTCAAGTGAACTGAAAGCCGTCTTCCGTGGCCAAAATACAACACAACAATTAGGCTATTGATGATGACGTCACTGTGTTGCAAATAGTCACCATATTAGCAGAGCGTGCGCACACAACGCATTGAGCTACTGTGCAAAAATAGAAGCTGGGCTATGCGCCGTTAAGTTGTATTCATTCAGTGCCAAGGTACCACAGCCTGACTAGCTAGCTTGGGCATCTGTTTATTGACGAGTTTTGTTCACAAACATGAACGACTCTATTACAGAGATTCCGGCAACAATTAACTGAAATCTCCAGAATATTGAAATCCCCAGAATAAATACGATAATCGGTTACACCCTAACACCCACATATAAACCGTACACATTAATTAAAAATAAATAAATACATGTAGGCTACATATGTTCTTTTTTTTCACATGTTCAATTAATTATGTCGATTACATGTCTGCAGGCTCAACAGTATTACTTCGATTCGGCGGATCATTGGCTTGTCGTTGTTTTACAAGTTCAAGAGAACATCTTCAATAGTTAAGCAAATCAAATAGTTTTCAGTCACACCCGTGTGTAAATATGTCTAATAAATACAGTACATAAGCTAAATCAACCGTAGCCCCTGCTGAGTGAATGCCATAGAAATAGACTCGCAATACATAATTCAAAGGGCATTACACCTTCACGACTTCACCGCGTAATTAATTATATCGCGAAACATCACCGAGGCCTGCTTATATATTTCAAATTTTCATTTTTTTTTCTTTTCTTTTGACATTTAAGGTAGGTCGCATACCCCTTCTCCATTGACTTACACACTAAACGGCAACAGTAATGTGGTCACTAAAACCTTCTATAAGTTTTCAACAGATATAAGCTACCACTAGTTGGAAAGCTGACACATTTGCCAACCATGGCACTTTCAATTTTCCGTACCTTAACTAAGTTTAGATTTTAGAACGTCGAATTTTACTTACCCTGTTCAGTCGGACCGGAACACACACCTGCCCAAAAATAATGCTCCGCCGGCTAAAAGTCCACAACTTGTCCATAATTGCTTCAATTGACTCCATTTTTGCAACATATATACCTCAACTCATCTGCTTCAATATTCAGTCCACAAAAGAAACCAACCCATAGCATAACATACCGAAAAAGTTGAACAAATGTCCATTCTAGGGACTTTCACTCCTACCCTCTGTGCTACGCTGTTTTTGTTGTGTTACCTATGTTACACTGGATCGACTTCGTCTGGGAATGACTGATTGTAAGGGTCCTAGAACAAGCAAAACTGTTCACTGTGCTCCATAAATTTCTTCATTTTCGAGAGGAAACGGTAACTAAAAAAAAAAAAAACTTGCCCACTTTTTCCGACATGGACACCTTTTCATACATTTTTTCCTTACTGTTTTTTTTTTCCTCCTACAGTCACTGCTGCCCTTTGCAGACGGAAAACGTATTGCGCTTCGCATCATGTCATGAAGTGTAATTGCTCGACAGGAAAGTCCTTGTTGATGATGCGCACTTGTTAGTCAGTGGTATAGACCGACACAAGTCGCGCTCATCTTTTGTCATTCAAGTCATCCGAGGACTAAAGAAGCATTATTTGTTGGTAAGCGACCTTTCGAATCATGTACCGTTCTTGTTAACTTTGTTTGAAATGCATCATAAGTGTTTGGCAAATTTAATGTACAATACAACAGTCCCCGTGTTACAGCTGATAATGTAAACATTAACCGATAATGTAAAAACGACCGATAATGTAAAAAAAAATTACCGATAATGTAAAAACAACCGATATTGTAAAAAAAAAATTACCTATAATGTAAAAAACTCTTTGAACCGATAATGTAAAAAAAATTACCGATAATGTAAAAAAAAATACCGATAATGTAAAAACTGTTCTAAAGACCATTTCATACGGTCCTACGTACGTAAGTGCGTATGTACGTAGGCATGTAGTGACATAATCGCGTTTCAAGTTGCATCTCTACTAGCAAGACAATAGTCAGTCAAACTGATGTACTTTTACTTTGAAAATACGTTACTTGTAAAGGCAACGACAACAACATATACACAAAACAAAACTTTAAAAATCTGCCAACAGAAGAGCTCATAGAGGTTAAATGTGTTGTATACGTTTTTATTTGTGGAACACCAGTTTAAAAGTCACAAAATTAGATTAGTTCCCCATGTCTTTGTTTTTGTTTAACATTCACAAATACACTGTTACTTTTGTGACTTCATTTATATAGGCCTACACTCACTAACCCACACAGGCTGCATACGCACATACACATGCACGCACGCACGGACCTACCTATCTGCCTCCCCGCCTCTACGCTGTCGCACTGCCTACCCATTTACCTACCTGCTTACCTACATGCCTAAGTACATACGCACTTTCACACACACATGTACGTAGAAACGTATGAAATTGTCGTTAGTACAGTTTTTACATTATCCTTAAAAAGTGTGTTACCTATACCTACATACATGTCTACCTACCTACTTATACACATTTACGTGGGGCCACATGAAATAGTCTTTAGAACAGTTTTTACATTATCTGTAAATTTGTTTTACATTATCGGTAAACGACCGTTTTTACATTATCGGTAATTTTTTTTTAGATTATCGGTTCAAATAGCTTCTTACATTATCGATAATTTTTTTTACATTATCGGTTGTTTTTACATTATCGGTAATTTTTTTTTTTACATTATCGGTCGTTTTTACATTGTCGGTTAATTTTTACATTATCGGTTGTAACACCCCTCCCCTCCCCGTTTTTCGTTATTATTTTATTTTATTTTTTTTACTTGATACGGTTTGACGGTGCGGTCCGCCAAACGTTGCTCCCAGTGTTCGATCGGCACCCTTGAATGGTAAAAATTAAACATAAACATTTGACTTGAAAGCTACAGGCAGAGTAGGTGATATTGCGTTAAATGATAAATATCCAAGAGCAAATGATAACCCGTTCCCATCCTTACAGCGGAGAAAAATGTATACACATATATACATCATGGTTGACAACTAATCGGACCCAACAAGTTCGCAATTTCATGTTGCGTCGAACAACAATTGTTTTTCCCTTCTCATGGAGTGATATTATTTTTTTTTCCTTTTACCCCTTGTTCGTTCACTTGTATTTCAACTCTCGATTCGTTATTTGCACTTAGCATTTTATGTTCGTTTCATCGGTCTCTCTCTCTCTCTTTTTATTTATTTGTTTTTTTTATTGGTATTATCTGTACTTCCATCCCTTAGTTTGGTGTGTTTAATCGTCTCATTAATGCATTCATAATTTTCTTTTCTTTTTTTTTCTTTTGTACTATCTGTACTTCCATCCTTTGGTTTTGTGTGTTTAATCGTAGCATTAATGCATTCATAATTTTTTTTTTTCATGTATTATCTGTACTCCCATCCTTTGGGTTTGTGTGTTTAATCGTCGCATTCATGCATTTTTTTTTTTGGTTTGTGTGTGTGTGTGTGTGTGTGTGTAAATTATTGCAATGTACCGTAACTCTTTTTGTGTTTAATTTTATTTTTATTTTATGTAAATCATTGTGTTTTTCTTTTCCTCTCTGTACATTGCACATGTTCATCACCGGAGAGTGCACTGAATTTCAACGTTTCACGGACTGATTTTTACGAGATGTGTCTCTTTGCCCAATCTCATCCGCTCTCTTTAAACGCTGTTTTAACACGAATATATGGCCTTCGTCGAGCATCTAATCAGAGGCGTGCACAGGGTTACTGTGCCATGTATACCAGAAATTCACACTACTGACAAATCGATGGATTTGTGTCACTGCTTATTTTAGCATGTTCGTCATTGCTTTTGTGTGTTTGTTTTTCTTCTCTCTCTCTTTTTCTTCTATTTGTGCTTGAGTAATGGAGTTAGCGTCAAAAAGAATTCTACAAGCCGTCTGTATCCTCTGGTCAATAAAAGAGTGCATGACTATAGCGAAGTAATTCAAGAAGTTGAAAATCCATTGATGGCATTTCTGTCATTCTCTAAACTCTCAAGCCTTCTCCCATCATCAGTTGTTTTAACTTTAATGAGCCCTAGACCGTCCGTCGCATTGCTTGTTTCAAAAGGCGTTGTTGTTTGGAACGCGTCATGTCGATTTTTTCTTTCTTATTTTTTTTTTTCATGCAAAATGTGCTTTGTACTTGAAGTAGGAATGTATCTGGCGAATTGTGACGATTCCCGTTTGCATAATTAGGCACCTAATGTCGATAATGCTGGTTCACTTGATGTACAATATAATGCAACATGAAAGAGCGGGCAAACCCGGGACGGGTTGGGAAGAGAATAAAAGATGCCCGCCAATTTCTGGAAGAGGGAGGGGACAACGAGATGATGGTGATAATGATGATATGTCCCTATGTGTTTTACAAAGAAGATCAACCGTGTTTAGAGAAAAAAATTCTCTCCCTCTCTCTCTCTATGAAATATGGTGTTTGTCTCGAATGTATTTTCTTTCTTCATATTAAAAAGAAACAAAAGTAAATTTTAGCAAGAGAGACACGCCTCATTTGAGGCCATGGTTTCACTGAACGTTGAACGTCAACTCACACCAGTCGAAGCTAATCGACCCGTCGCAAGGATGGGAGCCCTCAATTGCAAGACAGCTAGCCCACTTCTGGCCTCGAACTCGGGCCGGCCCATCAGCGAGCTCTCTCGAAAACTTTTGCGGATCTAAGGGAGGAATCGTGGCACAGATCCTCGGCCATATGCACCACTACCTGAACGAAGCCATTACGTCAATTTTGCTTCAAAATTGCTATTTCCTGCATATCTTGAAAAGTATTTCAGCATTTAATGCCAAATTTTGCAGAAACTAACCTGAGAATGAAATATTTCAAGGAATATGACTTTTGTAGAAAAGAGAGTGAAATTTACTGATTTTTGAGACAAAAAGCCAATTTTGCTCCAAAATTTGTATTTCCAGCATATCTTGAGAACTGTTAAATCAATTAACTTACAGTGTTGTAAGTAATTACCTGAGAACACATTGTTCAACAAAATATTACTATAATGGTAAATTTAGTCAAATTTTCTTATTTTTTGGTAAAAGCCAATTTTGCCCCATAATTGCTATTTCCAGCATATCGTGAGAAGTATTTGAGCATTTAATGCAAAATGTAGAATTTATCAATTTAACTGAGAGTGAAATATTCAAGGTATATCACTTTTGTGGTAGAAAGAGTGAAAAATGTCAGTGCCAGGATAGGAACTTGGTGACATGTGGTTGCAATAAACTACTACAAATTCTCATGTGCAGGCCATGTATTGAAACCCATGCATATTGGCGATGAGATATCCAACTATGTGGATTGCCCTCGTGTTTTATTTTTTTATTTCGGAGATTCATTTGTTTATACTTGTTTGTTAAACGGGTTATCATAAGAAAAAGAATGTTTCGTGGTTATAGTAAATGCGGACAGTACTAGTTGTAAAGAAGTTTCTCATCATTTTTGTCTAGGATTGTCTGAGTTGCTCAACACATGTATTGGAGACTACGAATATACGAAGTAGAGTATACAGAAGGTTTCGACCCGTCATGATTGGAAATCGGCGGTGAAGTAACAATAATATCATTACAGTAAACCAACTTCAATATAGGCCCCAAACATGCCGAACATACACTGCTGGTGCTTCTTGTTGCAAGGAACATCACCTTAATTTAGAAGTTTAACTGATTTCAAATAGACGCTTTTCCCTTGTCCCCGCGCATACTTCTCTCCTGTCGAAATTTCCAAACTTTATCATTTTGGGGAGGGTGGGGGGGGGGTGGGAGTTGGGGAAATTTTGGAGCAAACTGTAGAAAGAAAATTGAACATTTTTGGACAACGTTCATCACAAAAATTAGTTATTAAGATTTATGGGTCTGAGGTTTTCAAAGTATTCTGAATTTCGACTATGAACATAAAAAAGTTTAATTTTTACATGGGGGTTTATATGTATATGTTTTGTTGAAACGAGTGACCATGAATGGATAGACTGTTTCATGGTTTTGTATACGGACAGAAATGGTTACGTTTAGAAATAACATTGATAAGCAGCTGAACTTGCAATGCGTTGCAAGAGGAGTGTCACTGCAACAGTAGACTGGTGTAGGAAACCCAATTATAGGATATAATGAAATAGCTCCAGGTTCTACCAAACTGTGATAAAGTCAGAACTGTTGATTCAGTTTCATATTAAAACAATGCCGGGTAGAATGTTAGTAAAGGCTGTTTTGTGTAGGCTATACCCTTTTGCAGCTTATTCAAGATTTGGGACTACAATTTTTACATTGTATGAAGCTGGTAACATATGTAATCTTCATTCTTGTGATCTACGAAATTTTCCCCACGGTTTGCTAAAATTTCCCTGTCAAAACATTTGGTAGAACGTGGGTTTTCATTAACCTACGGTCGGACACTGTTGTTAGGTCTAAATCAGCTTGGATATGAGAAGGCCGGTGTTCGATTCACGGCATGATCAGAGTGTTTTTCACTGCTCAGTACCTTATTTATGAACGTCAAATATCTGTCAATTTCTCATTTATTTTATTCACTCATATGTAACATAAGGTAATATATATACAGCGTCATTTCATAGAACCAGTCGCACTTGACATAGTTGAAAAAAACAAACCCTCCGCCTCCGATTCAATGTTGTTTCTGTGAGATGTTGGAGAAATTTCGACTAAGTGACCAACAATCTTGAAATTTGGGATATCTATTTATTGGGACAACATTGCGTTTAATCAGTGAATGTATTCTCTGATTCACTGATTCTTAGTGTAACCAACATTGAGAAGGGGAGCTGGGAACGTGTCCCTAGCTACCATAAGATATTCCAAATTTAACAGCAGCCATGCAGTGTATACGTAACTGTGTGGCCTGCATTGGCAGCTGGCCAAAGATATTCGTGCACTACAACGTGGGATGCGTGCACTGTGTCAGAGATAAACAGAGCAGCCAATGAACTTGAGTGGAAGTACTCCTCTTTTAAGTGGTAGGCCTGTAGGTCTAAACTCGATACGGGTAACAAAACTAATTTCTGACTACCTTAAAAAATGATCATTTAAGTCATGGAATTAGTTTAGACGTCTGATTAGTATCACCAGAAAGTAGAAGGGTTCTACTTTTACGTGGCATAGGTCTACCCTCGCTAACAAAACTTATTTCTTGGCAAATCGTAACCTAAGTTTTTCCCTGTAAATTACGGCCACACAATCAGAGTGTGTACGTTTCAATAATAGGCCCTATATAATATTATGGGGTTTGGTTTTTTTTTTTTTTTAAATAAATTAATTCAAGTTATGGAGTAAGTTGACCGGTCCAATTAATACCAACAGAAAGTAACAGGGTTCTCCTTTTATGTGGAATAGTTTTACCCTTGGTAACAAAACTTAGGCCTATTCTTGGCCAATCGTTACCATTTTCCCCGGTAAATGAAGGCCACACAATCTGAATGTATACGTTTTAAAAAAAAAATGTGTAAGATTATGTTTTTTTTTCAAAAACAATTAATTCGAGTTATGGGGTTAGTTTACAGGTCCTAGTAATACCAACATAAAGTAAAGGGGTTCTACTTTTACGTGCAATAGTTCTATTCTTGGTTACAGAACTTATTTCTTGACCAAAGGTGACCTTGATTTTTTTTTTCCATGTAAATTACGGCAACATAATCGGTGAGTATATAGTTACCTAACATATCGAAATGGACTGTTTTATAGTAATTAATTCGAGTTATAGAGTTAGGTGAGAGTTCTATTATTAATTCTATTTTTACGAGGTATAGGTCTACCATTGGTAACAGGACTTATTTCTTGGCCAAAAGTGACCATGAAGTTTTTCCTGGTAAATAATCGCTACACAATCTCTTAGTATACGTTTACTTAACATATCATTTTTTTTCAAAAATGATTAATTCGGGTTATGGAGTTAGTTGAGGGGCTCTGTTAGTACCACCAGAAACTGCACGGGTTCATGTGGTATACTGTAGATGATCACTCTCGGTAACAAAACATAATTTAACAAGAAATTAGGCTAATAAGTTTCTCCCGGTAAATCACCGTTAAACAATCTATGTGTATACGGGTACGTAATATATAAAAAATTGATTTTTTTTTTCAAAAGTAACTAGATCAAATGATCGAGTTAGTTGAGAGGTTTAATACTAACCAGATTAATATCAACAGAAAGTAGAAGGACTCTACTTGGTGGTATGGGTCCACCCTCAGCAACAATACTTAGCCTATTTCTTGACCAAAAGTGATCAGTAAGTTCTTCCGAGAAAGTGACCGCTACACAATCTCTGTGTATACGGTTACGTAATATATCAAAGTGGATTTTTTTTCTCAAAAATAATTCGAGTTATGGAGTTAGTCGAGGCCCGATTAGTACCACCAGGAAGTAAGTGGGGTACATGAGTTCTACTTTTATGTGGTTTGGGTGTACCCTTGGTAACAAAACTTATTCCTAGACCAAAAGTGAGGGTGAAGTTTTTCCAGGTAAATGACTGCTACACAATCTCTGTGTAGACTGCTACGTAATTTATCAAAATGGACTTTTTTTTCAAAAATAATGAATTCGAGTTATGGAATTAGTTGAGACGATCGACTAGTACCACCAGAAAGTAGAAGAGTTCTACTTTTAAGTGCTTTTTAGGTCTAAGCTCGGTAACATAATTGATTCTTGACCAAAAGTGAGGATGAAGCTAGTTTCCGGGAAAAACTTAACCCTCACTTTTTTCCTCACAAAACTATACCACATAAAACTAGCACCCTTCCAACATTTTGGTTGTACAAATCGGGTCTCTCGACTAACTCCATAACTCGAATTCATTATGTTTGAAAAAAAAAATCCCATTTTAATAAATTGATACACCGAGATTGTGTAGAGGTCATTTACCAAGAAAAAGTTCATGGTCACTTTTGGTCAAGAAATGAGTTTTGTTACCAAGAGACTTATACCACGTAAAAGTAGAACCGTTAATTTAATTCTGGTGATTGTAGTCGGACCATTCAAGGCTCCATTAGGCTACTCGAATTAATTATTTATGTAAAAAAACAATTTTGATATATTTCGTATTGGTCATTTTTCTTGACAAACTGAAGGTCACCCTGTTACCAAAAAGAAAAATGAAATGCTGATTTGAGAAAATAAGCACCGATTTGGCAGAACTTTGTAATCATTTGGCAGTGTATCGTACACTTAGTGACCCCACTGTTGTCGGTATCCTATAGCATGTCCTAGTGACGGCCGTTATTGTCTAGTCTGCGCTTAGTGGCTGCTACCTTCACTTCAGAGAGACGGGAACTTAGGCCTAGCCTACAGGCAAAATGTAAAAGCAAAACCTAAATTCACTGAAGCATTGAACCATCAATCGGTCAGAAAAGAGGGAAATGAAGACTTTGCCATAATGCGGAGTAGAAGTAACTCGGGAGTTCGACTTGACTTTTTTCATCGCTTACTTGAGAAGACAATTTTCGTTAATCAGGTTAGGCAGAACTTAGTCCACAGATCTGTGCCTTACGCTAAGGCCGGTTAGTCTAACTTCATTAGTAATTATATTAGCGTAGCCTAGCCGTAAATATTAGGCCTAACAGTAACAAGTAACATACTACACTTAGCTATGTAGTATGTAGTACGTAGAGTAACATTAAGTTGATATGAATGTAGACAGTGATGCGATTTGAGGGAGACTGCAAAGTTACAGTAGGTCATAGTCATACACAGACTCACAGACACTACTAGCCTAGGGTATGCCCTACATAAATCTACAACTTACAAGGTAGATCACCAGTACTTCTAACTCTACACGAAACCTGGCCTTTTTTTACATCCTTATGCCGACTGCAAACTCTATATCCCATTGTGTGATGTACCAGCACACTGGACTGGTTGGAGCAGCAGTGTAACACCTATGGGCTCGGGCAGGCAAACCCAGGGGCAAAGGGGCCCCACTGCACTGATGTGCAGAAATAAGTAGGTTTTTTTTTAAACGGCACGGTTTCGTTGGAAAAGAAACTATAAGCGAATCAATGGACATATATTTTTCTGTGCGGGAATAGGTTCGTCATAAATCATATGCACCTGCAACTGCAAATCTCGCATCTTTTCTGACTGACTCAAGAACCTGAGGTACACACTGGAAATTGATTAGCTACGCAGGTAGATATTGTGACAAAATAGCACTTCCAATTTCAGTGACCTTGCTCCATAGAATTAGATCTAATTGATTCACCCTTCAGTGAGGGTTGCCACATGACATTAGCCAATAACTGGTCAAATTTGGCATATTTTGAACCCCTTTGGCTGATGTTTTCCATAGCCATCGGCCAAATCGCCGACACCTAAGAATTTCATGTTGATGTCTGATTCCATATCAGACAGTTAATTGAATTTGGTGTATTTCCCACCGTCTTGCTGATATTTTGCCTGTGCACCATTCTCCAAGTTGAAGCTAATCAAAACATACAAGTTCAACCATTTCTCAAGATCGGCTGGACTCGCTGGCCGTCCTTTCGATGAAGTGCGAGGAGGCATGGTTACTTGATATAGATGGACTAATCGATGTGTTTGCTGAAAAGGAGGCCAGGCTCAGTAAATTCAGGCTCTAGCCTAGTTCCAAGTTCTAGGGAAGTTGGATACCATTTGTCCACATATGGCACAGAATTTACGCCACGGTCAGAAATATCAGCGCTGGGAAATATACATTTTTATGTTAATAGGACGTTGTTCACTTGTCCTTATTGTCCTTTCAATCTCTTAATGTATTCTAGCTTTGCAACATATTTTTCCCATTTTACTGATGTTCCCACTTCAGTATAATGACAGACAAGGTGGACACAAATTGTGTCTATGAACACAGATTGCCGCCAAATTCTCAGCTGATAAAGTCACCACGAAATGTTCCATATACGGCTTAAATCGCGCCAGAGAGCTTGTAGAAACCCAGAGCTTCCAGGGCCCTATTACGGGCCCCTGGACCCATGCCTTTGGGACTTTGCACTCTGCACTTTTGATGTCTGCTTCACGCACTTACTGTAGGGTGAGGCTCTGCAGCAGCCAGGGGCCCTTCCTTCGCTGGACCCAGGGGCCCCCAGATTGATCGTTATGCCACTGCATTGGAGTGCATTTTACCAAACACGGGATGGTCAACTCTGTGGAACGATCAATAGTTTCAGTGGCATTCAGAAGTGACGACATATTTGAGTGGAAGAGGAGTGTAATACGGAGAATTATTGCTCAAGAACCCTGTAGGCTAATTTGCTCGTTTAACTATTTACCAATCACAATGCTTCTTGCACATGAATTAGCAAGTGAACAAGCGCTGGTCTTCCCCTGCATAGCAAATATTTGCTCTGTACCTTATGCTTGTTGCATTTCATGGATAGAAGGTATTACAGTAATAACCGGCAACACAAACTGCCCGACAATCAACAGAATAGCTGCTAACCACATCTTTTCATTATCCATTATTGTTTCCTTTTGGTCATTATTTAGAGGTGAAATTACGCCATGTTTGTTTCAATTCAGTTATCCTATTTTAAACAGTGTAAACCGTTAAGTCGCCTTGAAGGGAAATACTGTAGGGTGTTTAGAATACACCAACATGACATACAAAGAAAATGGCTTTCATCATAGTTGAACCATTCAGTCTCACCGATAAACATCTGCAAAAGCTTCATCCGCTCAAAAGATTATGAATGTGATGAAATAACGGACGATGCATCATTTGGGTGAACAAATTATTGTTGAGCAACAAGTAAGTGAATTTCTTTGTGTGAGAAACATTTTTCTTAAAAAGAAGACCATTGTCCTCTCTTATTTTGAATAATCTATCATTCTATGTCCACAAACATTGGTTTTAAAAATACGGTTGTTTTCTGTCAAACATATGCTTTATTTCCCTTTAAGCATATAAAGTTGTACTCAAGTGTGACTCAATTAAATGTTTTTATCAACTAACTAAAACTGTAGTAAAAAAAAAAACTTTCTTTCTCGTCTTACAGTACACAAACAGCACAGCACAGCACAAACATCACACAAAAAGCAGGGCCAAGTCCGGGGTAGCATATGGCGGGGCTACTCCATGAATCTTGCCAATTGTAATCTAGGAACCATTAACTGACATCCATGTACCAATATTCCATTTCCAATAGTACTGTACATAGTCGGGAAAATGGCAGTGACAACTAAAATTTGTGTGGACAACTCTCACATTGTTATATTTATGTTTATTTATATTATCGTACATACTTTATCTTGGGGAACGTTCCCGAAGAAAAAAAACTGACCCTGAAGAAAAAAAAACCAACCCTTCTCCCACCCCCAAAAAAGCACTGGCTAGAATATGCAAAGAGTAATAATATTGCCACCACACTTGCTAGCCTGTTTTTCTCCTCAGCTAAGACATTGATCACAACCATCGTCTCTCACAGCACGAACTGACAACGCAAACAGCCTACCTCCGAATATCGGATATGTCAATGCAGCTATTTCACAACATCCTATGATCGTACATTAAACATAGGATGTAGGCTCACAACTGCTGTATAATCGAAGGTGATAATTTTAGGCCTACGTACATGTGTGTGCACACTTATAAGGCCCCCAGCTGATGCAGAGCACTCTATGTACACGAAATGGCGGTTAAATGTTCAGTCTATTCCGCTGGTGATCTTGTTGCACACCAGTACCGCATGTACATGTACCATGGAGTGAAAACAGTCTAACAGGTAAAACTTGGAAACTAACAACAGGGAATTTTGAAAGATACGGCTAACAGCGAAAACGCTGAGATTTAATGACCCTGACTATACTGTTATAGATAGCGTACACATGTATGGCTCTTTGATTTACGAAGTCCATGTGAGAATGTCAGTCTACAGTAGCAGACACTGGCAGTTTCAGACGTTCCGTAGAATCAAAGGAATTTGTCTCTGTGATCATCTACAGTATGAAAAGAATCTGGCAATTGAACCACAGCTTACAGATTATCCATCAGTGCGCAATTGTAATTTTTAAACCACAGATCAGCTAAGGCAAAGTACCGCTATTGTTTACAAGCAATAGCTCCACCTCTCTGCTTGTAACTCAGTCCTCCTTAACTTCACGAAGGTTCCGTGGTCGTGTGCACTGAAGCTTGTGGGATATGCAGGCTGCATAAGTGGCTGGTAGTGTGGAGCTGTGCCACCCTTCGATTCCCGCCAGTTAGATCTGTCACGAACCCCTTAAAACTTAAACACTTAACATATATATACGTTCTACATAGTAGGAAATCTATCTAGTCATAAGTGAAGTCCTCATCTCGCTATGGCTTCTTGGGGCGGGAGGATCTTCGTACTTCAGACTGTTTACTTGGAGCATTGCCGTTTTGTGATTCTGGTTCATGACCTTTTCCAAGGTCTGAATTTGAAGAATGGTTGGCGTGTGAATTGCTAGTGCTAGGTTCGTTGTTCTGTTGTTCAATATCCAGCTTTTCTTGCGTGATAAATGGACCTTTGCGAAGTCCCAGATGACAGCGATTTCTTCTATAGATTTGTCTGTCTTCTGTTACAACCTTGCATGAGCGAATGTTGTCCTTGCTTTGAACCTCACCTTTTTTCCACTCTCCACGAGAAGTGAACGGACGAAGTCTCACGGTGTCTCCTTTCTTTAACTCTGGCAACCTCTTAGCTGAGACATCAAAATAGCTCCTTTGTTTATCTTTCTGTTTCTTTTTCTGTTACTTAACGTTTTGAACTACCGTTGGTTGGAGGAGAGATGAAGTGGCTGGTATCAACGTTCGCGTTCGGGGACTGTACAGCCTTTGAGCTGGCGAAGAATCCAAGCCTTTGGTAGGAGTGTTTCACCAATTCAGAAGGTTCCGATAGAAATCACCATTATCTGTCTCTGTCTTTTTGATTAGTGCTTTAGCCGTTTTCACCGAGTTTTCCACTTTGCCATCACTCTGTGGGTTACCTGGAGAACTACAGGTAGTGACATGTTCAAACTGGTAATCACTTGCAAATTTAGCAAAATCTGATGAACTGAATGGTGGTCCATTGTCACTGAATAGGATTTCAGGGATGCCATGGTTTGAAAAATGCTTCTTTAGCAACCTTGTGATTGTTTTTGTGTCTTTCTTTTTGTACAAGTTGTCAACTTCGAACACATCCGAGAAGTAATCAACAGTGCACAAGTGGTCTTTGTCCTTGATTGTAAAAATGTCCACAGCAATCTTTTCCCATGGTCGTGATGGTATTGGATGTTGAATGAGAGGCTCTTTTTGCTGTTCAGTGCAAAATCGGTCACATATTTCACACTATTCCGCAAAATCTTTCAGTTCTTTGGACGTTTCCGGCCAGTAAACGGTATCACTTGCTCGACGTGCTGTTAATTCCTTGGTGTGAGCTGTGCAGCTTTCTTTTGATAGAGTCTGTGATGCCTGATGGTATAGCAATCTGTTGTCTTTTGAAGACAAGGTTACCTTGGGCAAGTAGTTCCTCTTTGATATGGAAATATCCATGGGCTGGCTGATTAAGTTCATGCTTATGATTCGGCCATCCATTTTCAATAAAGTGCTCAGCTGCCTGAAATTCACGATCATTAGCTGTAGCTTCTTGTATTTCAGCTAGTGTTGTCTTGGATGCTGGCAAATATTCTAACATATAACGCTCTCTGTATCCCTTTCCGTCGTCATGCGCTCATCGACACTGATGTATACACGTGACAGTGTATGTGACAGGAACGTTTCTTTCCCTGGTTTGAAGCAAACTTCTACATCGTACTGGAACAAGCGGATCAGAAGACGTTGCAGCCTCTTTTGGACTGTGACCAGTGGTTTCTTTACTATGGTAATGAGTTGTTTGTGATCAGTCCACAACTTCACTTTGTGACCATACAGTATGTGTAAGTGAGGTTTCTTTCCAGACTGAATACTAGCGACAGCAATTCTTTCTCTATTTGCGCGTAACGCGTCTCCACTGACGTAGGTGATTGACTCGCATACCTGATTGGTTGACCATTCTGTAATTATGCAGATCCTAAACCTTTCTCCGAGGCGTCTCCTTGACCCTCTATTGGCATTCGCTGGTCAAAGTATCTTAGGACTGGTGATCTGGTAACCAAACACTTTGTTTCTTCAAAGGCTTTCTTTTGCTCTCCACCCCAATGCCAAACAGTATCTTTGTGTGTCAGTCTACTGTATCCAGAGGTTCACTCTTGTCTGATTAATTAGGCAAAAGCTTAGGCAAATACTTGACCATACCTACAAATCTCTGAACACCTGCTGCATCATCAGGTTCAGGCGTATTCACCACAGCTTCAATCTTTTTGGGATCAGTTTTAAGACCATCTACTGTTAGTTTATGACCTATGATCTCGACTTCTTCACAGTGAAACTCTAACTTTTCCTTGTTCAATTTGATTGAACATTTTCTGCATCTTTCGAGAAATGCTTTGAGATTTTGATCATTATCTCCACGTACATGCCTCCTCAATGGTATCACCCTTCCCTGTAATTGATATGTCATCTGCAATTATGTGGATACCACAGAGACTTTCAAGACTTTGGTCTAATTTCTGTTGAACAATTTGGGAGCTGGTTTTTTACCAAATGGCACTCTTTATACTTGTACCTTCCCCACGTAGTCTGAAAAATAGTTAACATAGAGGATTCCTCATCAGGTTTGAACTATAGAAATCCTTCTTTTAGATCAGCCTTGGTATACACTTTAACACAACTGTGGCAAAACATCTTCTATCACTGGGAGTCAGTAATGCTCCCTCTTTAAAGTATTATTCAAGGGTTGAGGATCAATGCAAACCCTAATCTTGTCACTTGGTTTAGTCACAGTAACTAAACTCGACACCCAATCAGTGGACTCAGCTACCTTTTCAATAACACCGAGACTCTCTAACCTCTCTAATTCTTCTTTAAGCTTTGGCTTTAAGGCCACTGGCACTCTTCGAGGTGGTGCTACAACAGGAGATACACTAGGATCTGTGGTCAAATGTATGTACCAGGTATTTGGCCAACACCTTCAAAAACAACTCAATACTTTGCGAAAACTTGTCCCTTTGTCATAGTGGTACCCCATTCCTGACTATGATCTACTACACTGACTTCTGGTTCAGAAAGACTAATATTTTCAAATCTGACAGTAATTAATTCCATTTGCTGGATTGCCTTTGATCCCAACAATGAACACAATTCACAACATCTACCACAGCAAAGTTTACCAAATATTTCTTCCTACTCTTCGGGTTTCTAACCGGTATTTTACATGTACGTTTCACAGGCATTTCTTCCTTACTGTGTATCTTATGAAGACTCAGCATGTCTTAGTATGATACCATCTGGTACATATTCTAGAGGCATTACAAGTTGCGCCTGAATCCAATTGCAGTTTCATACGAGTACCTTTGACCTCCATGACTTCATATATCGTACTGTTTTACTGGCTCTGAGAGCTATTAAACCGAGTTGACACTTTGACCCTCTAAGGTCAGTGACGTGACTGCCTCACATTCAGAATCAGAGCCATCACTGTCTCTGGTAGATTCATGTTTAAACTCTGAGATTTGCTTCAACTCTTTGCTTTTGCTTGACTTACTTTGACTTGTCTAAATTGTCTGGCTTTTACGTACAGCTGCAAAATGATTCATTTGTGACACTTTAGACATTCTTTTTCATTGGCTGGACAATACTTTTTGCCTTTTCTGTGTTTCCTCCCATAGAAATCACACATAACAGATTTGTTTGTCTGCTTCCTACTATTCTTTTTCTGAGTTTAGTGCACTTCATCGTGTTCAGGGTCATTTCCCGTTTTTTGTGCCGATGTCCCCTCAGCAGATTTGCAAACGTTAATGCACTTCTCTACAGTAGATCTAAATCTGCTGTTTGCAGTAGCTTTTTCCTTACAGCTCTGCTTGTTACACCACAGACTATTCTGTCTTTGATCATTTCATCTTTCATTGCCCAAAGTCACAGGTGGTGGCTAAATTTCTAAGCTTGACAACATATCAAATGTTTCTGTCGTCTGATCACAGTTGTTGAACTTGTGCCATTCAAAAATCACAGTAGTTTTTCCTACATAATATGCCTTCCACAAATCTAAAATTATGGAAATTTTCTGTCTGTCTGCCTCATCTTCATATGGCAGGGCATTGTGTATGTCTAAGGCTTTCGCGCCTATGCATGTTATGAATGTTGCAACTTGAATCTTTTCTTCCTTGCCATCCAGGCCTGTTGCAATTTCGTAACTCTCCCACAGCTGCCAGAACTTATCCCAGTTCTTTTTGAGATTACCTTGCAAGCTCAGCTTGGGTGGCAGTGGTACAGAGGGATTCATATCTCTTTAGTGCTAATACTTCCTCGACTTGTACCGTAATAATAGAAATACAAATAATCCTTCAACTTGACTGAATAACACAGTAATGCCGAATGATACAGTTCACGTACAGTATACGGCATGCATACATTAATTTTAAGTACACTATGCAGTAACCCTGTACAATTACCGATAGGCAATAACGTGCAACGCACATGGTCTGGTACAATATCAACACTTATCTCAAAGCTTAGAAATACAATCGGTACCTCGTAATTACTCTCAGACTACACCAAACAGAAGTTATCACTTCTGACACCATGTTTCGTGATAGCTTATTTACGGTTAAGGCACATATTCGACCCAATAAAATAGCACGCAAACAAGCGAGGTCTACAGTGTAGCCATGTCTCTGTTAGCTCTGTCTAAATAGATGGCGCTCTTTCATTAATCAAACTCTTATGTTACATTCGCCTAGATAAGTTATTGTAGCGTAAGTATGTTGGAATGTCATTATCGAACATGTACATGATCTTGACTTAGATTTATTTGGAGCATATTCTTTTGAAAACGAGTGAAATTTTTTAAAAAGGTGGAAATTTTGAGCTGCTCTTTTGGAGGATGCAAATGATGGCTCAGCAAATCTATGACTTCCATTCTCTTGGCCTTAAGTAAAGAGCAGTGGGCCAAGGCCTACCAAAGAAAGTTAAGGATATGATCTATCATATAGTGTGTCAATATCAAACACCCCAGAAATTTGTTCTCTGTCAAGAAGAAAGAATTAAGCAAATATTTTCCCAATGTGATATGTTGAACATCTTGAGGGGTCATAAAGGCAGAAATCAAAGACAAATTGAAGTAATCCCCCTAATAGTCTACATGGTTCCAGTTTCATCTTAATACTCTCAACTCTGAGTAAATACCTATCTAAGTTGTATGGTAGCGTTTTAACTACGATACAGTGGTTGGTACTTCACATGCATGTTCTGTGAGTATGGTGACTATTGCGTGCATGATTGAGATGTTCCTTCTGGTAACATGAAAGGTCAGCTGGTTAATTGCAGTGTATTAAAGGAAAAGTGTTAGGTACAGAAAATACAATGTTTTATGAATACACTCTTTTACTCACTCGCAAGTTGTCATGCTACTGTGAAATTACTGTAACTGAATTGTGATGTCACACATGCACCCCCACAAGTCATGTACTGTAGCACTACCGGTGCACATTCTACGTCATATTTTGTGAACATGGCGGCACGCTATGCTACAATGCATGTAATTTGAAATAATATTCTAGAGAGAGTCATTACAGAAATAACACCATTATGGCCTTGACTGCTTGTAGATGTCCATTGAATGCAGGTTGGCAATGAAACACCCACTATGGGTCTTCTTTTTAAGAGAAAGAGAGCTTATACTTCTGTCATTGGCTGTAATGTTTGAAGTGACCATTCAACAAGGATAAGACTGCAGTTCACAATGCATCATCACTTTAAATTTAGGGTGCTACAGCATACTGTACAGGTATAAAGAAACTTGACACAGTAGATACTGTACAGTACATTGTGGTTCCTACTGTTCAGTAGTCTTTAATTGTTTCGGTATCTTGATAGTTTGTGAGATATGTTGGATACAGTATGTCTTAAATAAAGAAAGGTATCCAAAGGAGTGACTGCACTAAGTACATTTGGACATTGGCAGTTAAATCCTTAAGCACATCACTTTGGGGGCTGTAAATTTGACCAAATGTTCATACATACAGCATGTGTTGGGCTTTCCAACAGGGTGTCCTAGAGCTGGAAAAAGTCTTGAAATTTCCTTTTCACTTTTCAGGCTTGAAAAAGTCATGAAATTTTGTAGAAATGACAGAAGTTATGTGAAAATCATGAAATTCAAAATAGACTGCTAATTTTGTGCAAGTTAAAAAAAAAAAAATATTTACAGTTGCTTACGTACCAGAGTTATGCATTTGGTAAAATCTTGAAATTATTTCACTTTCATCAACAAAAGTGTCGGCTGTCACTTTTCTGCAGCTGGAGATGCTGTGGTTGATGTTCATAACTCCTCTTCTCTCTTCTCTGTAGAACCCAGTGACTGGACTCTTTAGGTCAAGCAATAAAAGCAGCGATGCCTGGGTACGTGACAATGTTTATGCAATTATGGCCGTGTGGGGCCTGTCCATGGCCTACCGAAAACAAGCCGACTTGGATGAAGATCGAGCAAAGGCATTTGCTCTCGAGCAGGTACTGTGGCAGTGCCAAAATTATCCTTTGCACTCAGTAGCCCTGAATATTGTTTTTCCCTTACGCTGTAAATATTCATGCTTTTTTGAGCCAGTCATTGACTGTGAAGAAAGACCTTGGATCTTAGATGAGACAAATCTGTAACTGTTTGCAGGTGTTGCGGTACAGTATGTCCATTTGACAGTGGTACATACCACCATCTGCTTGGAATGTTAATAGGGTGGGATCCTCTGAGATCAGCTAACCTACCCTACTAGCCTACCATGAAATTCTAAAAGCAACACAAGTCACTGAAAAACAAACGTGCCAAGATTTGTTTAAGTTGATCAATGGACTATCCATGCCTAATCATGATTTCCCTTGCAAGTAATTTGTGATAAAAGTCTCTAGTTAAGCAAAAAAAGGAGTTGAAATCAGGGTGGTTGATTTTTGGTTCCTTGTGTTAACAAAGAGCCTATGCGGTCAAGTCGATGTGTGTATGTGACGCCATTGGAATGTAAGGTATGTGGCGCGATAACTCAATAATCCAGTGCTAAATTTTTCTTAAACTTTGTCTTAGGGTTGGGCAGTATCCCACTTCCCAAGCCAGGACAGGTATTCGCAGTACTTGAGGAAAATTTTTGGTCCAACTACCGGTACTTTTGAATACTTCGCAGTAGCCAAGGAAATTTGTGGTACTGGTACCGTCTCCAACAAATCAACAAAAATTTGTTTCTACTAATATATACTTGCATATCAACATCAAAACAGACAACAACAAAAAATCCAGATACAGTACATCTTAAAACTTTTCATTTCAAAATCTCACAAAAAACAAAGCTCAAGGCTTCTGAAAGTAAATTATGTATTCATCGCTGTAAATGATCATGGTTGACCTGGTACTGTACACAGTACACAGAGGCGGTTGTTGTCTTATAGCTAGTAAAGCTGCTATTTTCCATTAGGTTGGTAAAATCATGCAAACCATGCAAGCTAGGCCTACACATATTGCCTATTTTGTTAACACTAGCCTAATATGAACATCCGTGTAAAGCATCCGTGTGTCATACTAAGCACAAGTGAACTATTAAAGAAGAACAACTCAGCTATGTAGAACACAGAAACAGTGGAAACAGAAGTAGTTACATTTCGGTATAATTCCAGCGGTGTTTTTGTGTGCCTCCTAGGCACATAAAAATTATCTTTGTATATTTCTTTAGCCCCATGTAATCATCTACATATGAAGTGGCTTAATTGGTTACTCCAGCAGGTCTGTGATGTTGATGTCACAGGTTTGATCCCTCCGTGGCAATGCTTTTGCCATGTATTTCTTTTTTTTCTCTGTTGTTGAACGTTTTCATTTGAAAGCCTTTGCTTAAGTTCCTAGGTACAGTAGCCACAAACCCCATCCCTATTTTGTTGATTATAACTGAGTCCCTATCAATTAATACCATTGATAGAGCAACCAAAAAAAAACAACAACAAGAAAAAAGATAAACTGGTTTTTTCTGCAGCCGCCCTTCGTGGTTTTTCAGGGATTTTTTTATGACCACAGAATTGCACAAAGTCGATGACAATTATATAGCTGAACTGCTGCTGATCGTTCTATATTAAACCATGTTCATAATCACAATACCCCTGATGAACCATTTAGGACCATCTCAGCCAAAAATTTACATCAGAAATGTGTTGTAAGAGAGTTTTGTGGAGCTGGTACACGTTGTGACTAAGTTACTATCTCAGGTGGAAAGAACATACTCAAAATGCTTTTTAAAATCCCCTCAGCAAAAGTGAAAGGTCAGTGTCTCCTTCCGTTTCCGAGTGATGAGCAGTTTTGCGTTTTAAACTATTAACTTTAACTGCCTCCTATGTCTGTGACATAACTTTTGTAGCGTATCCTGATGCTACAACTTTCCAGTGTAATCCAGATTCATTCATTATGCAGTCGATGGGCTCACAATGACTATAATCAAGGTTGCCAGTTTGCTTTTGGGATAACTGGCCAAATTGCCGGCCAGATCACTTGAAAAAACACCACAAAAAAAAAACTAGCTCCTTCTTAAGGAAACTTGACCCTGTATTTTTGTGCAGTATTACACTTGTTGACATTTGCAACACAAGGTAACACAATTTACATTATTACTCACTCAATCTATGTTGCCACAAGTAGAGAGTAAATAGTAAACCTGTTCACGTCCCACTCAGGTGACTTTTAAATCGAGGGAAAAAATTCATTGCATGAATTGAAAATGGCTCCTTTGATGTTTATGAGAGTCCAGCATATCATTTTACAGTTGTGTATGTTCCAAGTACTGTACAAGGAACTATAGTGCCCTTGGGCTCTTCTTTTGTTTTGTTTTTAAGCGATTGAAATAAAAAAGTGACTTAAATCAAGTAAATTCTTTTAAATCATGATTTTTTTAAAGTAAAAATCATGATTTCAAGTATGATTTTGTCAATTTTGCTTAAACAACCCTGCTTGAAATGATGTATGAACTATGAATTTTAATGGATTGAAGTTTCTTTTTTTTTTTTTTCGTGGCTGTGCCTTTCCAGGATGTTGTTCGTTCCATGCGGGCTCTGCTGATTGGCATGATGCATCAGGTTGAGAAGGTAGAAATGTTCAAACACAGCCAATCTCCAGATGACAGCTTGCATGCCAAATACAGTTCAACGACAGGCCACACCTGTGTAGGAGACCATGAATGGGGGCATTTACAGATCGATGCAACCTCTCTCTTTTTGCTCATGCTGTCCCAGATGACAGCATCAGGTGAGATTTGTCGAGGGCAGGGGTTGTCAACATTTTTCGTCCCATTTCCCTATCCAGTCATCCAACTTAGGCATCACCCCCTTCTATAATCAAAAGTTACAGGAAGTCTCATTCACAGTATAGTGCTTGTACCAGTTTTGCGATGAGCATACACAAATATGTGAGAACATTAAAATGGGTCGGATAATGTTTTTGTACGACAGTTCAGCACAGTCACTACAGTGTCAGCTTGTCAGACAATCTTACAGAATAGTAATTGAAAACTGAACTGGTAATTACACACTAGTTACAAACCACTGGTCTAAAGGGATAGATTATGCTTTGGAGGTGTGTTTTCTTGAGATAATTATTCAGTCTTGAAATTATCTCTAGGCTGATTTACAGATGGATTCTATTTGATTTTATTGTAACAGTATTTGTTTGAGAATAATCTCTGCTACTGTATGTGAGTTGCAGACGTCGATACAGAGGGGCCGTCTAATGCGGTCTTTAATACATAATAATATTAAAGACAAGAAATCACACTAGTGATAGGAGAGGTGGTTGGGTTGGAAATAGGAAAATATCCAACAACAAAAAATGTATTGCATTGACTTTGAAAGAAGTATAATGTTAGTGTGTTACTGCAACAAGAAGAACACTTTATTATCGTTACATAAAATGCCTCTGTCTTGCATTTCTTCATTTGCATGTTTGTATTTTCTTTGGCAGGTCTTCAAATTGTATTCACTCTGGACGAAGTGGACTTTGTCCAAAATCTGGTCTTCTACGTTGAAAATGCATATCGAATACCAGTAAGTTCCTGTGGGTTTTGTCTATGGAATGTATAAACGCAAAACAAATTTGAGAAGCGAAGTTCCGTTGTTTTTCCTTTGGTCACACACTGTCCTGTTTTCATTTTACATCCAGTTGCCTTCATCCATTGGCTTGCAGCTCTCAAAGACAGGAAATCTCACAGTCAATTGAGTCAAAGGCTTACACCATGTGGCATATTTGACATGTTTAGCTAGATAAGATCCTACTTTTGCATGTAGCTCGTCTGAAAAATACAAATATGAAAAGTGCAAAGACTCATTTGGTATAGTTGACGTATTTGGCATACTGAACTTACACTAACTTAGCAAGACGAAACTTTTTTGCACGTAGCTTTTGGTGCACACAGCTTGTGTTTGATGCACAAATATGGACTGAACTTTTAATTTTTAGAGCTCTTTCTTCAACTCTAATCAGGTTCATCCAGAGTTTTGATTTTTTAAACCAATTTACTGCATAGGATGTGCGTATCCATTCTGTGCTAACTACACCCTGCTGCATACTGTAAGATACAGTTGATATATATGTCTTGTGCAAAAGTATGTCACATAAACACTAGCCAATCAACAGTACACCCTTGAACGATCTTTCGCTGTGCACAGCGAATGTTCTTGCCCTATTATCTGTTTGCCATTTGCCACAAGACATATTTGTATGTCCTCAAATTGTACATGTATCAACTAAGTAGAACGTGGGAGTGTTCCTTAGCTTGCTGCATTGGTTACACTTACCTCTGCCAGGACCATGTGAGGTGTATTTCCCTTCCGATTTCAATATTGCAGTGACTCCCTCTATTTCAAAACAGCAGGATTCTTGACCTGAGAAGCTTCCCAGAGTTTATTTGAGTAGAACTTTGAGTCAAATGGTGACTCAGAAAAGTAGGGAGAGGAAGGATTTTTGAGTGGGACCTGTGATTTAGAAAGAAACCCTAAAAATAAAATAAAGACACAGTCTTTGGCAAATTTGCTTCCAAAAAAAAGAAAAAGAATGTGATGAAATATTTTTGTCTTAAGCACTTAGAGTGTATCAGTGTTAAGTAGAAATTTTCAAAAAAAGACATTTTTTACCAAAATAATTTAGCGTGGGATGTAAGATACAATATTGCTATTCGATAGTTAACAGGTGAAATAACCTCTGAGATCAAAATCAATGGTGATTATGCATAAGGCAGAAATGTATTTACACATGTTTTGTTCTGCTATGGTTTTCTCATTGTCAATTCTTTTCATTCAGGATTATGGTATATGGGAGAGAGGTGATAAAACAAACCATGGCTTACCAGAACTCAATGCCAGCTCCATAGGCATGGCTAAGGTAATGATCACAATATTGCTAAAATGATTACTCAGGCCTTTTTCATTGCTCGTGTGTCTTTCTTCTGAAGCACCGGCTTACTACTGTACGCTAGTGAACTGATGAAGCAGAGTTGACTTTGCGTTTGTAATTTTATCCTTTGCATTTTCTTGTCAGTGGATAGAATATAGTATCTGGAAAGACCAAACTGACATTGCCATATTGTCTAATTCAGTATAATCTAAAAGAAACAGCAACATTGATAGTTCTCCCATTCAATGATAAAGTCCATAGTTTGTGCATTTTGTGGCATCTGATGAATTCATACCAATACGTAGAGTGCACTTGAAAATGTTCGTATCCTTCTGTGTGAATACTGTGTAAATTCTCAAGTGTTCATGGCTTGATGGTGGATGGATTCTTAAATGCTCTTATTGAAGGCATTGTGTTCATATCCTATTCGTGTGAATTCCAAAGTGGTCGTGACCTGATAGTTGACAAATTCTTTAGCATTCGGCACACTTGATTCACTCAGAAAAATGCCATCTGCATATCCATGCTCTGTCATATATAGCAAGGAGAGCTGATCAGTCATGCTACTTCTATATCACCGTGTGAAACAAATTCCAAAGTTTTAATGTTGATAGTTGAGGGTTGTGATGGTGGGCTAGTAGCTGTGACAGTGGGCTAGCAGCTGTGACAGTGGGTTTTAAAGCTATGACAGTGTTCCCATCTTGTTGATTGATGATACTTTGAAGTACAAAATTTAAGTCAGCAAATTATCTTAATATGTGAAATGAGTTCTGAAATGTTAAATGTTAATGTAACTGTGGAACTGTGTAACTGTGGCAGTATTTTAATAGCTGTGATATGTTTTACAGCCCAAG
Organism: Stichopus chloronotus; assembly: GCA_021234535.1. Taxonomy (NCBI): domain Eukaryota; kingdom Metazoa; phylum Echinodermata; class Holothuroidea; order Aspidochirotida; family Stichopodidae; genus Stichopus; species Stichopus chloronotus. Next base: position 28,307,974 of record CM037834.1, on the reverse strand, counting down.
GCTGAATCTGTCAGCAAATGTTAATGGTAAAAAGAGGTGCTGTCCATGTTCCTCAAACAAAACATTTTGTAACGGGTAGAACGAATTTTGTGGCAAGATAACTCTAAGCGTGGGTGAAAATAAAAAGCAACTAAAAAAAAAGAAAAAATGTCATGATGGTTGCAACTTCATTCTACAAACAGAATTTGTTGTTCATATTTTCGAGCGAAATTACTCCAAGTAGGAGACTGCGAAGGCACATTTGAGTAGGCCAGGAGATTCTAAACTATTTGGCTGAACTTCCCACACATACCTAATCTTTGTTTGATCGTCTTTTTAGCTGTCATTTTTTCTTTATTAGAAATCCACCTCAGACTTTAATACCAGTGACAGTGTTTTTAATACGGTAGCTGTGACAATTGTCAGTTTGTGTAAAGTGATGTCACTGTATAGTACAAAGTCTTTAGGCAGCAAATTATCTTAAGAATAAATGTGAATGGATAGACCGGACTTCAAATGTAAAAGTGAATCATCGTACATGGATGATATTGTGTACAGTACTTGTTCGCTATTGATACTATTTGACATTAATCTTTCAAGGCTGCCATGGAAGCTGTGAGTGAGCTAGATCTCTTTTGTGCAAGGGGTGGAGCCTCATCGGTCATTCACGTCAAATCTGATAAGGTCGCTCAGTGCCAGGCTATACTTCACTCCATGTTACCGAGGGAGTCCAATTCAAAGGTACGCCGAACGCAGTTGAAAGGGTTGACATCGGCAGTTCGCATCACGTTTGTTTTGTACATAACTGTAATGACTTTTCAATTACTGTGTCAATAATGACAATTTATATTAAAGGGAAATCTTGCATTAGTTTCACAGAAATTGTCTGTGCTTTTAATAGCAACATTTTTGAACACAGAGTGATAGAATGTTCAAAACAAGACAACATGTTTGCCTTCTTTTCAAGAAATAAGTTTCTCCTAGACACAAAACTCAGTTGTTTGTTGCTACAGAAAATTTTGTCCACCCTAAGGTTAAAAAATTTCAAAATGATACATTTTCTCTACCCTTTTTCTTACATATTTTTTTAGATGAAGCTATTGCTGGGATTTATCGATGAGAGTGAGTCGTTTGATAATGACTAGAGCTATTTTCCTTCTTTGTCATATTGGTGCAATTGAAATACAATATACCCCTTCAAGGCCAACTTTTATCGGCGTGATATTGCAAGATAAAAGATCATTGCCAGTTCACTTTGCAAAGCTGAAAAGCAGGATTTACAGAAAATTTAGAAATAGCCTCAGTGCCATTTAACTTTTCATTTGAACATCCTCTTAAACTGCAATTATCTAATTAGTAATTTTAGCTTCTTTTTTTTTTAAAGGTAGATGGAATTGCTTTGATGATTTACAGCTCACATGTTGGGGTATTGTTTCCTGAACATGTGACATGAGAGCTAAATGTGTGACAGTGGTCACTGCTAGTATCAGCATCTAGCTGCAAAGCATTAGAGAGGATTGTTGAGTTGTTTTGTGAATTTCACTAAATTTTCCTGGACCAAGTTTCCTTCACATACTAATGAGAATTGGTCAAACTAAGAGGATCCTCATGTGTCACATACAAAGGAACATCAATGAGTTAGTGATTAAGAATTCAAATTGGTTTTTGGAAATTCATGACCAGACACTTTTCAGTGGTACTTTATTCAAGTGTACACAGCTAGTGCAAGCCAGGATAAAAAAAAAAGTTGAATATTTCGACAGTTTTTGTAACTGTTGGATGTAAAACTTCACTTATTGTGACAATTGTAAGCATTGTCATATGTTTGTACCCTTCAAAATATTCAAAAACCCGTCGACATGAACTGAATGAGCCCCTTCAAATATGCCAAACTAAACGTAGTAAAACATTCTCTTACCCTAGGAAATTGATGCTGGTTTGCTCTCTGTGGTCGGTTTTCCTGCCTTTGCTGTCGATGATGACAGCGTATTGCAACACACAAAGGATGACATCCTCTCTAAGCTTCAAGGAAAGTATGGCTGTCGGAGATTCCTGAGAGACGGCTACAAAACTGTGAAGGAGGTACGAGGGCTAACTAATGCAGTTTACTTTGTACATGTGATAAAATAGTGACATTTTGGCTCAAAATTGGGGGTCAGCTGAAGCAGATGGGGAGTAGGAGAATGGGTTGTTACTCCAAAGTAGTGTCTGATCTCTTATCTCTGAAGACGATGTCTGTAACATAAATATGTGAAGTACTGAGAATTTATCCAAAGCCTGCTCTCCACAACTGAACTTGAATTTCTTTGGCAGCCAATACGAATTTTGGTGGTGTTGACTGTATACATATTAAAGTTAGCTGTTTGCTTACAAATCTTCGACTTTCTAATCTCCCACATTGAAGTGGTAGTGCTTGGACATTTTCAAGGAAAAATGTATCGTAGAATAGTAAAGATTTCTTTTGGAAGTTGAAACGATGACAGTAGAGATGACATGGTCACTGCATGGGTAGGATGAAGGCATGGATGTGGTAAATCTGGTAAGTTCATAGGTGATTCTGTGTTCACTATTAGTGAATAACAGTGATATAGTGCAGAATACTTCCAGCCCGTACACTCCCTTTGTTTATAACTCTGAGAGTGCTCATCAAGCTCATTTAAACATGAGAAATTATAACACTCCTCAATTTGCACCAGTTATGTAATCGTGTGATAAAATTCATATGTTAAGAAAACAGGAAACTCCCCTGCATTATGTGTTTGTTCAGTTTGGTCTCCCTCAACACAAAAGGAAAATATGTGACTGGAAGTACTTAAGACAACTTAAGAGAAGCAGAGTTACTATTCAAGGTAATTTGTGATTAAATGGGTCTTGGCTGCCTTGTGATCATACAGATCAAGTTGATAAGATTACAGCAAATGCTGTCTGAGCTGTGTCCTAAAAATTTGCCTCTCTGCAGAAATTTTAGTTTTTCCTAGTGTCGGTGATGTTTGCAGCATTAATGGCTCGTTAGCTGTCAGTGTTCAATGTTGATATATCACCAACCAATGAATAATAGAAAGAGAGAGTGAACAAAGACTTAAATTATCTCTGCAATCGATCCAGGATCCAAACAGGTTATACTACGAACCAGCTGAACTCAAGATTTTTGAGAACATCGAATGTGAATGGCCAGTTTTTTACATCTACCTTATGCTAGATGGTATATTCAGCAATAACAAGGAACAGGTCAGCGAATATCACGATGCAATCGATGAGTTGATGATATACTTGCCAGATGCTTCCAAGGTCCTACCAGAGCTATACTTTGTTCCAGAGGAGAAGGTGAACAAAAATTTTAACTTCGATATGAGTAACTCCATAAGTATGAAAAAAGGCTTTTTGCTGAGGTAAATAAGAATAGTTGGAAAGTATGTTTGAAAGAAACAAATGTTGCATGAATGTTTGAATTTTAGCAGATTTTATTACCATATCTGATTACCAAGACTCTTAACATCAATTTCTGGGAGCAGGTCGACTTGGAGTATAAAACACCAGGGAGTCAGGACAGAAAGCCAGGTGGACAAGTCCCTCATCTTTGGAGTCAGTCTCTTTACATCTTGGCAATGCTTTTAAAGGAGAAATTCATCACGCCGGGTGAAGTAGACCCTTTAAACAGGAGACAGGCCATTAGACCCAAACCAGATTTGGTCGTTCAAGGTAAGTGTTTTGTAGACACAGCAGTGGCGGGCTAGTGAAAGCTGAAAGAGAGCTTATACATTGAGCAGGAAATCCCCCATTTGAAAACAAAGAATACACGTAAGATAATATCCATTTACGAAGGTGGAGAATGTAATAAGAAAGAGATAGTATGAAACTGAACCAAACAGTAAGAAACAATGTGAAATAATATGATAAATCAACATTTTAGTTGTTACTTAACATGAAATAATAGTAAATTCCTCTGGTGACTATTAAATTACTGTACAGCTCATATGCTGATGGACAGTGTCTTTTACGAGTTCCAACCATTCCAAAGCATAGCATCACTATACCACTACTTACTGCTTGAAACTTAGACAGTCCTGACTGTTAACAGATGCGTGAATTCCTGTGGGGCAGTTCTCGATATTTGAACTCAAATGTTGAGAAATAATGTTTAAAAGTATCTACAAGTAGCTGTTCATGAAGTTAAATAGTCTAGCAATCACTTAGATATGCTTTGAACTTGAAGATGAGAAAATAACTGAAACATGTTTAAGGAAATTAGAATTTGTAATAATACATTTGGCTTTCTTCTGTGTGAAACAGAGCTTATAGACTGTAATGTGCTGAAGCTCAATTCCCAGGAAATGTGATAATTTAGAGAAAATCAGGGTGTAATATAAATTAGCAATTACTAACAGAACCATAACACCTTCAACTGCGCTTTTGCAAACTACATCAATCTAAACTTTCCAGTGTTAGTGGTATAGTCAAGAAAAAGATACATGTGCAGTTTTTCCAAGAATACAGTGTAAGTCTTCTCATATCCATTAAACTCATTAGTGTTCATCAAAAATCTTGAGGATTGCAGATGTTTTACTTTCCTGTTTTTTGCTTTTTCTTCCAGTGGCTGTTTTAGCAGAGGACACACTCGTGCAACAGATTCTCAAGTCGCATGACGTTTTTGTACAGACTGTAGCGGAGGCTGCGCCCATTTTCGTCTATCCTGCCAGAGTGCTCATACATATATTTAAACACCTTGGTGAGTTGGTTGTTTGTCCAATACGTGGCCAACAGCTTGGCATGTCTTGATGCAGGGGTTATTTTCATCACTTTACCTTGAATTCTTAGGCGGCAGTAATCAATTTGATTTTAGCTGTTTGCCTTGCACCTCGCTATGGTAGCATGTTCCTGTTGATTCATTTTTCATTGTTATGTACAACAAACGTTCAGCTGTCGGTTTATTGCAAACTCCAAGCTCTTTTGAGGAAGGTTAAAATAAAAAATAAATGTAATGCCTATTTATCAGTCCTAGTGCTTTAATGACATCTGGAATAAAGCTATGAGTTTGCAGAAAAATTGCTTCATTGAGGGCACTGTGATTTAGTGCGATGTTTTGTGGTTAACACAGAGGTCAGATGTTGTATGTGTTGATGAAATCATTCTTTGAAATAGTGTCTAGTCAGTAGTCAATACATATTGTCAATATCTTAAGTTGCTCCCAAATTCCCCAGCTTAGAGCTTTGGTACGTTGCGTTTGTAGATATCACTGTGGGGTGCGATGCCAGTGGTATCGGATTGTGTACAAGGTCACATTGTTTCCCTGGTCAGCACCTGGTCAGCACTCAGGTACATGTGGACTGCCATAAAGATATGGTTTTTACCAATGAAGAGAGAAAAATAATCCTAATTCTTGTTGAATATCAATTTTCTCCTGTGGTCAATCACTTGAAGGTGTTTTGGTTCTCGGATGTTTCTTTCATGTTTTGTCCTTTTTCTCAAATACAGGAGAAAATAAAAAACTCAAACTGAGTGGTAACGTTTGCCGAGAGACAGGAGTTCTCAGCACTAGTATGTTGTATACCTTGCATGGTAAAATATTAGCCTTTGTACCTCAGGTGAGTTCACTCCTTACTTCAATAGCAATTAATTTTGTTCAAGTTTTTCTGTTGCCTTTCTGATTACACTGCTACATGTATGATTTGGTATGAGTATTTTTTTCACTTTGAATTGGTAGTTAAGGCATCTGAATTTTAAGAATTATTGCAGGCAGCATTGCACTTCTGTGGTCTGCCATGGAAAACTCTTGAAAAATGAATTCTCAATGAATCCTGTGGAGAATAGTCAACTTAGCAAAACATCAAGGTGATTTTGGACTAGACAAAAGTTCAAATCCTGGTGATAACTATAACCTCATAACCAACAGGATAAAACTTGGTATTTCTTCACTACCACAAAAAAGAAAGTTATTTGCCACAAATCAGTAGACAAAAGTAATTCTGTGTTGACACATTTCTTGTAATTTTATAAAAGGACTTATGTAATTTGTAACGTGGTCATCACCATTCCTGTGTCTCATCTTTCCTGTGAAACTAGATCAGTACCAGTTCTATTGCCTTGTCTTTGCTGTCAAAAAAAATTCCTAGATCACCACTAAGTATATTATCTTCTTGTCTCTTTCAAACAGTTCCTTGATCACCACCAATTTTATCTTGCTCTTGACAATGACCTTCTTGCCGACCTTACCAAAAATGACATTGCCTTCCTGAGAAACAACTGGAGAGAGCTGGGTAGACCCACTGTCACCATCACCATTACTCATGGAATGATAGGTTGGTTGATTAGCTGGGGTGTCTCTGCAGTGGGTGATGTGTATGCCTGCACTCTACACAGGCAATTGTTTTTTGCATACCTTCCCCTTGAAAGCAGCAGTTACATATCCTTTGCAGTGATGAGAAGAAAACGTTTGTACCGTGCCGTATTTTGATGTTAGGTGGGGTAAACATTTACAGGAAAAAGGACAAGGTTTTGTGAGTATCGTAGGAACAGACGGGTCCCTTTGGCTCATTTTGGTTAAAATATATCCTTGCTATATTCAGTGGTCAAAGTAAAAAGACTTAAAGGGAATTAGGGCATTTTAAATGCACCAATACGCTATGCAAAGGAAACAGCTTTAGTCATTGTTCAACCAGTTAGACTCATCAGTAAATATCTGCAAACGCCTCCTCTCCTCAAAACGTTATGCATCAGATGAGTCCCGGAAGATGCATCATATGAAAGTTTGGGTGAACAAGTTGTTCTTGAGCAACAAATAACTGAATTTCTATTTGTGAGAAGCTCATCTTTTGAAAGGAAGACCACCATCCTACTGTAACTTAACTTTTTTTTGGAATAATCTATTATTCTGCATCCACAAATGTTGGTTTTAAACATGTAATTTTTTTTGCTATGAGCTAAGCACCTTATTTTTCTGTAACTTAGGTAATAATTGCAACCAAATCATAGTCACTCAGCTGGTTTTACTGAATGTGGCATTTTGGGGTTTGCTGCATCATATATGAAGGAGGAAGGTGGAACAATGAATCCCTTCATTTGACTCGAGTTGACCCTGCTAGATCATAGGCTAAACCAATAAGTTAACCTTTTCCAACCAATTTATGGCTAGATTTGTTGGAAGGAGCTGTGAGTCTTTTCTCCTTTGTAATTCTTATAGTTGTTCGGTGAATGTATCATTTCCACGAAAATTTTGCTTTATATGTGCTGCTTTTTTCCAGAGAGTGAGACTATCCAAGCCTCCATCCTCTCGAACATACGCAAATTCCAGACCGGTTACATCAACGGTGTCCAGGTACAGATGGAGAACCTGGGTGATCTCATCAGCACTTCCTGCATCAAGCGTTTAACCTTCTTGGAATCCGAGCACCCCAGCGATGCCTCTCTTGGTAAGATTGAATGGTTGGAAGTCAGTCGTCTGGTTTTTATGTGTGGTGTGTTTAACTTCAGGGATGGTGGTAATAGGAGGGTGTCCAAGGATTCCATTGTTGATACACTGAATTTGATTGTTTGATTGATTGATTAACTGATTGATTGATTGATTGAATGAACGTCCGTTCAGCCAATGGAAAATAACAATGGTGCATCCAAAATTGAAACATTTCATAAACTCTGTGAAAGTGAAAGTGTGAAAAGATAAATGCAGATGAATTTAAGAATATGATGTGCACAAGGAATGGCCAGATAGTTTAGGAGAGGAGAAAGACGGAAAGAACACTATGAACTAAAACTAGAAGAGAATATAAGAATTAGACAATTTGATGTTGCTTTGAAGTAAAACAAAAGTTGTTTATTTAGCTGTGTATTGTATCTAAAACAAAAGGCAGGACACTCTTTTGAATTAAAAGTGACTGTAGGGCCAAACAAAGGAATGAATTGTTTGGTAATTCTCTTCTCAAAGGTGAGTGCAAACATTTCACAAATTAAAGCAGTGCAATCCAGAACCACCAAAATCAGTTGTAAATGTCATCATTTTTTCTCAGTTTTCTTCATGGCTTTGATATGTCTTACTTTGGGAATCCCGCTATAACCCCAGTGAGGAGGTTACTTTGCAAAGTCAAATCTTGTAGACAGTAGAAACAGATATCAACAACTTAGATTTCTCATGTTTTGCAAGGCAGCTGATTTTTCCTGCTTTGAGAATTGTTTCTTACTGCAAATTGATGGCAATTTCAAACAAAGTTGCAGTTTTTCAGGGTTACTTTGTGAACCTGATTGCATACAGACCATAAGTGACACTGCAAATTTCTCAGTGAAATCTTCCAGAAAGTAGTAGTACAAGAAATCAGGACCATCGGTGCTTTTCAAAAGTTGCATTCAAATCGAAATTATCTTTGAACCAAAATACAATAACTTGTTGTTACAGCATGAATTCCACATAGCCTTTGGAATTTCAGAACAGCTAGTAGAATTGAAGCAGTGATTGTTTGTTGCAAGTTAAGTATTTCCTTTTCCTTACACAATCAGAGGATTATAGTTTGGTCTGTCATTCATGGTTTCTAAAGTCAATATGAATATGAATGTCTTTTCACTTTTAATTAGCTCTTGCACATGATGCAATAAATAAAAAAAAATGTCAAATGCATTTAATTGTGGAAACATTTTTAGGGTTGGGCAAATGTGTTTTTGCTTCATTTCTCAATTCAGTCTCACAATTTTTCTAATGCTTAAGGGCTTAACACGTAGACTGGGTTTGTTGGGTTTTTTTTTTGTATAGAAATGTAAATGGAGTGTAAAATGGATGATTCCCTTCATGGTATGGTGTTTGTTAAAATAATGGGGAAGATTTGAGATCTTTGTATGGACACTTGCTCATCAGATTTGCTGTCTGGGAATAAGTGGATGTGGTGACAATATGAAATTGACAAGAAGTGAAATTGTAACTTTTGTTTTGGATGCACATATTCATTGTAGTGGTATGGTATATATCACAAGGGACAAAATAACAGGAACACATCGCAGTTTGCAACCCATGTAAGCCAGTTATGATTAAATTTCATGTAAGCTTTACAGTAGCTGTGAACCAATGTTTTCTTTGGTCCCACATGGAATGTTGAATTATTTGAAGTCGCACCACAACTTTGCTTATGGCACATGTTTGAGTTAGTCACGTTTTCAACTTATTCATACTGCAATGTTTGTTTAAAACCTGCCAATCAGTATGGGTTGACTGCCGACCATTGCACACTTTCAATCAATTGGGGTATTTTATACTTAAAAGAATTTGATGTAGTAGAGATACTGGGTTTTTTTCAATTTTTTTTCTTTTATGTACCAGATCAAGCCTGTATATTTGCATGTATGTGAGTGTGTGTGTACATATCAGCTGTAATAAAGACCTTCAAATGAGGACTTTGGTTAGAGTATTCACCACCCAATGAGGACACATCTGCAGGAGGATGTCCTCAGTTATAATGGTAACATAAGGAGCTTAGTAGGATTCACTCTGAGTGTTTCAGCACAAATCTAGGGAGGTCCACACTTCATATGAATTTTTTCTACTTGCTGTGTATTTTTTGAATTTTATGTGGATAAATACTAGTAAAGGACAACACACATGTGTTTGTCTGAATATGAAAATTTACACTACAGATCCTCAGTAAATAGTCATGTTTGGATACGGTGTAATGAAACATGGTTTTTTTTTTTTTGGTTTATTGTTCGCTAATTTTCCATGAAAAACCACTTTGGCGATACGCACCAAATATGGAAGACCATTGTGGTGTCAAGAATTACACTGATGTCCTCACTTGAAAGTTTTTTTAATTATGTGGGTGAGTTTAATGTGAGCTGACCGAGCACTGTAGACCTCAGTTTACCATCAGGGGTTTGCAATTGGGGACAGTGTAAAAAATGGCTGACAAGCAAAGACAGACATCAAGAACCATAGAAAAAAAGGACAAAATTTTAAATCTTCTTTCTCCTCACAGCCCATGCTTTAGCAAAGTATTGCATTCACTCTAGTTACGATCCTGTCTGGCAAGGTAAGGGCTAAAATATCACAAGCCTTCACATCATGCCATTGGTCACTGGAATGTTTTTTTTTTCCTTTTTATAAGTTGTCTTACTTAACATTTTTTAATTCCGTTATTTTTTCCTCGTTATTATCCTGCCTGCCATCCATCCTCTAACTTGGTCGTCCCAGTGGCATTCACGTTTTGTCCTCTCACTGCTTTTTATCTCAACACATTTGTTGAAAATGTTACCTTACTGCCATAAAATAAAAAAAGAATATTGATGTCTGTGGAATTTATGCTCTCTACAGTTAGAATATATCCTCTCTACAAAATGAATTTTTCCTCTCTGCAAGTGCAATTTCTCCTCTATGCAAGTGGAATGTAGCCTCTGTACTCAGCTTTATATTCTGTGCAAGTGGAATTTATCATGTGTACATGTGGATGTTATCCTCTGTACAAATGAAATTTATCAAGGAAAATTTATTATCTGTTCAATTGGAATTCCTCCTCTGTTCAAGTGGAAAAGTGGATTTATCCTGTAGGAGTGGATTGTTTCCTGTGGGCAATTAGAATTGATCCTCTGTACAAGGGTAATGTATCTTCTGTGTGATTGGAATTTATCCTCTGTACAAGTGGAATTCATTAAAGGATACAATGCATACATTTCAATCGCTGTGACTGAACGGTATTTTGCTTCTTTGCGTAGAGGTAAAATTTCGTGGAGCTGTCAGATTTGGATGAATCTGCAACATTTATTGGAAGCTACTTCTTGTAAGTCTACCTGAAACTCACCCAGGTGGATAGACATCAGAAGGGAAATGAATGCAACGAATAGCTTCTACTGAATAGGATCAGTGGGTGTCTGTTCAAGTCAGTTTGAGGTCGGCTTTGCACATGAAGTACTTTCCCATTTATTGCCTAACGACTTCGATCTGTGGGCAAGTCATTTAGAATTTTCGAAAAAAGGAGAAAACCAATGTGAAGTGAGAAGAGCTGACAAAAAAGCGGTCTGCATGAACAGATATTTGTAATGTGGAGATGACTGCTGTTTTCTTTGACACATTTTAGATTGATGGCTATTTCTGTTTGTCATTATTGATTTGAGTGATGTCCTTTGCATCATCTGTAGATTAGTCATTTTCCCAGTCTGTTGCCAAAGCATCAGATGCCTTCTGAAAATGAAGCTGAGTGTTAATACACAGGCAAGGCTGCTGCCCTCAATTTTGTAATAGCTGTCAAATTATTTAATCAAGCAAATTGACTTTTCTATTAATTCAAAAGCTGCTCTTTCGTAATGAGATTGTTAATTTTATTAAAAAAAGTTCTGCTGGCATCTCGCTCTGAGTTTTTTTTGTTTTTTTTTTATAGGATTTCTTTGGTATTGGCAGCCCTCTTTATCATTTGCCATGGCCCACCTTTTGGTTTAACTTGTTAATGATGTACATAAAAATCATTAAAACAATGCCAGGTGATAGCTGTCATTGGAGTATCAAGGGGAATTAATCATAGTTATGCTTATATTTTAATTTTGTCATACTTAATCATCGGTAATCATCAGAACTAATCCTAATGCTTGGAAATCTAGTATGCAAGAGTTGAGGCCCAAGCTGGGAGTATGTGGACTGTATACTTTTGAATTTTTGATTTCTGGCCATGTCAAAGATGGCCCCACAAGAGAAATGCTGTATGACACAATTGTATGGATTGAGTTTGTACGTTTTCCAGATCCATCCTGGTAATACCAAACTTACACAAGTGTAGCACACTGCTCTGGAGGAATTTCTCTCTCTAGTGATCACTTTGCATCATCATAAATGCCATGAAATAATCTGAAGCAGCACGACGAGTTGGTCATTTCATGTCTTACGTCTTCACTTACGTTTCGCTCAGTTCATTCGTTTCTACCTGTGAGCCACGATTAGTCTAGTTTTGTCTCGACATTTACGACACTTGATTGTGTTCCAAAGTACCATCATTGCAAGACATGCTCCAGTTGACCCTTGCCCACCCATTCTCCCCTACCCCCCCAAAAAAAGCAAGAAAAGAGAAACAGAGGAACATGGTACTGTTGGACTTCTGCTCTTTTCTTACTGAGTGTATTTACAACTCATCAGCTGTACTATGCGTTGCGCTATAGAGTAGGTAAATATGCTGTGTGACGAGATAGAAACTGAAAATGTTCAAACACTTTGTTATGTAGCTGAACATATTGATAGGTACAATCAGACTAAGAGGGTTGATGACCCTCGTAGCATGTCAAGATGCTGTAATAGGAGACCAGCTGTCAAGCCAAATCATTTCTGGAGAGATGTTACAGTTCACTACCGTGCAGCCTCATCTCTAGTGTTTGCATCGAGGACCGGGGGTACCTGTCCCACGATGTCTGGATCAGGTCCTGAAGTTGCTGCCTAGATCCAAAATTGCACCATTGTTGATCCAAAATTGCACCATTGTTGATCCAAAATTGCACCATTGTTGTGTATTGTATGTGTGCCAAAATTTAGCACGTGTGCTGCTAGGATAGATACATGGTGTTAAAAGGATGGTCTAGCCACAAATTTAGCTTTGATATGTTTAAGAGTAAATTAATGTAACCATGTTTGGTGAAAGTTTTATTCAGTTCCCATAGGTGGTTCTAGAGATATCAGTTAAGTTACCCCCTTTGCTACCAACTGTGAACTTGAAGCAAGCAGGAGTGACATCTCATTACGTTGCTGAAGAGTCTTTTGTTTTCTTCATTATTGAAGTTATTATTTTGACATTGAAATCAATAGTTGGTCAGATTTAGTGCTGGTTATGCGAAGGTTGCAAAACTCTGTCACCCCTCATACATTCACATCATTATAGCACTTGATATTGAAGTATTAAATTTGGTGTTAAGTTAAAAGAAAAACATGAAATTCGTCATCGGTGTGGAGAGATGACATCACTCCTGATTACTTCAAGTTAACTGTCGTTAACAAATGTGGCAAATTCAACCGCTCATATTTTGGGAACTACACATAGGAATTGAATGGAAGTTTTACTTTAATGGTCAGATTTACTCGCTATTCAACGTATCAAAGCCATATTTGTGGCTGGACCATCATTTTCACGTGCAAAGCTAAATGTTGTACTGTGACTCCACAACAAACTCGAAGCCTAATGAAAGTTATACTTTTGGGTACCTGGATACTCGACCGATTGTCGACGGCGGGTACCCCGCTCTGAATTTTGGGCCCGTTGAAAACACTGTTCATCTCATACATAGACAAAGAAGACTTTCATTAGCCCTGCAGTTAACGGGACACTTCAGTCTGTGGAACACGGTTTTTGAAATGTACTTGAATTTCTCTCTTAGTTACAGTATGCTCAAAATCAACAAGTTTGTGTGTGTCAGTTAAATTGTTTAGAGACTTTGCAAGTTGCAAATAGCAATTAAGCAGACCAAATATTTAAAGAGATTTGGATTTTTTTGTTTATGTGAGATGACTGTCATTAACTACAAGTGATGCAGTCACCTGATGTGATTATTGGCCCATATTGATATATCCGTAGGTTAGTCTTGCTCGCAGTCCTCTAATCTTGAATATTGCATGCCTGCCCCCCCTCCCACCTTCTGTGATGTAGATCTTGAAATTCTGTAACTGTCAGCAATTTCATTGTAAATTTTTGCATAAGCAGGAAATCCAGCAATTCACTCATTGTTTGTAATGCAATTCAAGAAACTTTTTTAGTCTGGCGATTGTAATGACAATTGATCAATGACGATTGATGAATGGCTGTTACTAAAGGATAATTGAGTAATGACCATTGTTTGATGATTATTGATTAATGGTCATAGGATTGTTTTCATTGCTCCAAGTTTTCAGGTTTCTTAACATGAAACCAGAACCGAACAGCTTGATTCAACAGGACATTCATGCATTACAGAGATGTAATGCACGAATGTATCATGCACATGCAATAAATAGTAACACCAGGCAATGTGCACACCTTACAAGATACTCCTTTGTGTATGTAACAGGCCTACTGTCACCCTGGGTGCAGAGTACAAAGATAAGCGGTATTGTAAGACAGTGATGGATTTCATCGGACAATTCAGTATTATTCTGAGGATTTCTCTCTGAGGAAGCCTCTCCAATTTTAGAGGCATAATTCTAACATCATCAAACTTGCACATCGATGTTGGTAACCCCTATCAATCCTGAACAAGGATTTAACAAGTCTGCTGATAACAAAGTAGCATCAAAAGAGGCACATAAAAATCTTGAAATGTATAAATTTTATGGAAATGATATTGTTCACTTTAGAAGAAGCTTATCATCATGAGGAAAAAAAACAGATTCTTGTCACTGGAAAAATTCACTGTTCTTTTGATTCAATTGATTCATTTTCTTGCCAGGAAAACTCAGTGATAATATTGTATTGCAAGGTCACTAACCTTCCCTCCCAAACACACCCATGTCCCTGTGATTGTTGTACAAAGCACGTTCTGCTGTTTCAAGTTGTTACTGATGTGTAAAATGTGTCACAAGTAGTGTGTAGAGTTTAGACGTACTTGTAATCTTTTTCACATGTGGAAGAAAGAGTGCACACTTTGCTGTAAGAACTAGTATGAAATTCAACAACATCACTCAATTATGTGTGTTTGTGCTCGAAAAGCTCTCCCTGTTGTTTGAGTTTTTTTAAAAGAATATCAGAAGGTGAGAAAGTTTTGCGATGTATTTGTAACCAAGATGAATTTTCCTTTATGGTTTCGTAGACTGTTCACACCACCGATCATAGCCTCGGTCGTAATGAATTTAAAGTCTCATCTATAACATTTCCTGTGTTCTCCATACAGCCCTCGTTTTAGGTCAGACCTCTGAGGCCAGCCTCCATCCCAATGTGATTCAACCGGCACTCCCAGCAGTGGTCACCATAGACAGCTCCGATGATGGGGCCTCCACCCCTCAGAGCTCATCCAGCATGGACAGCAGCCGTAAAGTCCACGGCATCATCTCCAGGACCCGTTCCATCGACATGGACGCTGGCATCGGAACCCAAGCAAGTGAGTGTCTCAATGTTCTCATGCTATTGCGCATCATGATTAAGAAACATACAGTACTAGTATCTGGATCATGTAATTAGGACAAGTGCCAGTATGAATTGTTTTTAGATATTTTGTATACCTCATTATGAAGCTGAGCTGCCAACCTTTCTGTGTTTGAAGTATTTTTTTCCCTTTTTCCTTTTTTTTCATGTAGTTACAAGTAAAACATATTTCTCACAAATTGCTTTGTGCCGAGTTTGATGATAATTAAACCAGTGTCATAAAAACAAAAGAATAAAAAATTAAAAATAGTTTGGTGCACAACTGTTAAAATAATTTGCATCATTTTAGGTGCCAGTTTCACAATTTTTTTTCTTTTTTTTTGCTCGGAATCATTCTTTTTAGCCATCTGAGTTCTGTTTTTATCTTCTTTGTCAAGATTTGCATCTGTGCATAAGTTCAATTTCTGACTTAAGGTACTTTGTCAGCATATTTTTTTTATCGAT
Organism: Stichopus chloronotus; assembly: GCA_021234535.1. Classification (NCBI taxonomy): domain Eukaryota; kingdom Metazoa; phylum Echinodermata; class Holothuroidea; order Aspidochirotida; family Stichopodidae; genus Stichopus; species Stichopus chloronotus. Next base: position 28,292,501 of record CM037834.1, on the reverse strand, counting down.
GATTCAATCAATAAGCTCTCATTATCAGTTTATCTTAATTTGTCAGTATCTACCTGATTGCTTTAGGTAAAAGTATGAAATGCTGTCCCAGGACTACAGTAGCTATTCACTACTATGGCCAAAGATTTTCTATACAGCAAATCCAGGTCAGACAGTCTCATGGTGAAATCTGTAAAATCTATAAAAAACTTATTTTTCATCTTAGGAGCCTACACATTTTAAAAATTAAGCTAAAAAGATAAAAGTGTCACCTGAAAAGCATGACAACATTTTCCTACAAAGTGGTAATGAATTCTGAATTTTATTGAAGAGAACGAGAGTTGAAGTAGCTCTTTATTATTTTGAAAACCCACATCTCATGAACCTGTAAAAACATCTATTTTGGCACTCAGAAACATGTAAAATCCCATTTGTTCATTTTAAAAATCGTTCAAAAACCCATCTTTAAGAGGGAAGGTGCGCTCAGGCCTGCAAGTTGCAAAATACCTTTGCAAGTGCTTCAACATCTGCTGAATGTGATCTCAAGCCAGGGTAAAATCTGACTTTTTGTCCATTTGGTTAAAGCAAGTGTTTACTTCAGAGGAAGCTTTCTAAACATATACGTCAATGTTGACCACAGTTGATTTAGCCTTCAAAATGTATTAAATTATGAATCTTTCATTCATTGTTGACTCTACGTCATATGATGCCTGATTTGTTTGCAATGTTGAGGGAATTTATCTGTGTAAATTTGAGTGTTAGATAAGCTAGACATCAGCAAATTCCATTTTTCTGTCTTGCAACGTTGATGGATTCAACTTGTCGTGTGTACATTTTCCAGAATAACAGAAAAATAAGTATCCCTGAGAAATATCTTTGAGAGGGAGGATGCTAACTACGGTACCTTTCTAATTTTTCACTCTGTTTTTCACTCTGTTTGTCTCTGTTCAAGAACTTTGAGTGAGATCAGCTCTTTTTAAAGTAAAGCAAACAAAAGAAAAGTGTCTATAAATCAACCAAATTAATTCAGTAACCATGCAGGATAGAAGCCAAAGTGTTTGATAATTTCATGATTTTTCTTTCACGGTATCAATTTTGAACAAATTGAAATATCGTAACAGAAATGAGCAAAGTGTGAGGGTACTTTATGGGTGTTTGTCGTAGGTTTTGGCAACTTTGTGACTTGTTTGATTTAGCGTGAGCTAAGCAGGGTTTTACTTACTGTACATAAGGTCCAAGCATGCCCAGGCAAGTGCCAGTTAAGAATTAAAAGCACAAATGGCTGGTGCAGTTTTTCCATCAAGTTGATGTGCAATTCCAACATCAGCAGACTGTCAATAAATTGTGCAAAAATCATTAATTCCAGTGAAGAGATGGCAAGCATTATCAGCTTTCATTGGTAATGTGTTAAGTTGTACATTAGTAGTTTTCTGTGATTTTTGTCATTGAACTCTGGCTGCAATGTTCATCAGTGGTTACGGGTGTACACATAGTTTACCTGTATGTTGGCTGTATCCTAATGTTATTATGATAATGAATTGGGGCTAGTGGATTGTGTGCTGTCACATGCCTGGCAGATTAATGATAAATATACCAAAATTTTGAGCCCTAAAGCCTAAAGGAGAGTGCGTTGAGCCAGATGAGAGAAAACAATGTGAGGGAATGAACAGCGTTGGGTAGGCCCATGTAGTTACAATGTATGGCATTTTGTGTACATCTGGTAGTGTCATAACTTTCTATTGTACAGATCTTTGTCCCGTGTACCATCACCCCATCCTTGGCTTAGTCATTGCCTGTAAAGAGATGATTGTCATGTAATATTTGCATGCTTGTTTGCATACACATTTTACAAAAAGAAAAATGAAAAGAAAGGGGGGAATGACTTTGTTAAAAGACGAAAACATATTCTTTTTTTTTAATAGAAAGTATTGAAAGTATTCATAATGTGAACTTGATCTCTCAGGAAGGCGTTCTTCAGTAATCACGCCCCCTCCGGTGGTTCGGCGCAAAGTTAGTCGACAAAGGCGAATTAGTAGGGACATATTCAAGGAGGAAGTAACAGGTTTGAGGCAAAGCATGGTTCTCATGTTAAACATCTTCGTTGATATGATGTACAGATTTACAATCTCTTCCCATCATGCCCGTCTTCACTCCTTTCGTCATTGCCATCAGATTCAGTGATGACCTTTTCTTGAGAAAATCACATAAGTTTGACCAGACAAACCAAAAACAAAAAAGTGATTTTTTTTTTAAGTCAATATATCCGAATGAATCGGACTTTTTCTTTTTAACTTCGCAACAGAAGATACTGGTGCAACATCCATTGGATAAAAACATTGCCAAGAATTTTTCTTTTTTCTGCTGTGAGGTATCATGTTTTAATCCATAGTACAATAAATCTTCATTGTTATGGTGTTGTCTTCATTTTCTTGCAGATAGGTGATATTTTTCCTTCTTTCTTTGTGCCCAATAAGTTGTTATGTATTACTTATTACCAGGTGTTGCCAGGTTAAACTTATGGACCAACTCCCCAAATCTCTACGTCATATCAACTTGGATTTTTATGGCTTCGAGAGCCTTGTAGATGAAGCCACCTAACTGGTTGCAGTATGAAAGCATAAACGTAGAGCTCCAAAATAACACATTTGCTGCTGCAAAATAACAATGAACAATGCCTGTCATTGTTCTTCCGTCATTTTTTCGGATGCAAGTTTTCGAAGTCATGGAATGGAAATTCTCTCATTTTTCAACTGGCATTTTTGCTGTATGAAGAGAGTGTCATGTGTTTGCCGACAGCCATTGCTAGAATCTAGGAATTCCCAAAGAAGCTAGCCAAAGCCTTTCACTGATTGCGTTAATCTGCCTGATCATACAGAAGACGTCCCGGCATTCTAAAATCATGACTTTTTTTCTTTTTATTTTCACATCTTTGGCATGGAATGTCTGACCATCTGCCTGGATCACTGTAGTATTACATGTGTCCTGCACTGTATGGGAATTGGCAGAAATGTGTTTAAAGATGAACTGAGGCTCCGACCTCTCGTGTTTGCCAAGGTCCTTGTCTGTTCACCATCTAACACTGTCTTCCACCTGCTTCCATACCCTCACTAACCTTGATCGGATTGCTGATAATGGATGATTTTTATGATGGAATATGAATTTGATGATAAAAATGATACTGGTGATAGCCCATGATTGCCATGGCATGATGATGATCGTAATAAGGACAGTCATTGTGGCATTACCAATGGTAATGATGATGAAGGTTACTATGAATTTGGTCCTAGCCATGCCAGCCGATCCTGGCTGTAACTGGCACCGGTGCTTGCAGGCTGATGTGAGGAGCAAACTTGCCAGACTGCAAAATTTTCAGAATGTTAAAATACTGCAGGTTCAGTGAAACTTTGTAGATTATTCAAATATACCTGATATTTAAAATAATTACCCTTTGCAAATAGCAAACTTGCCAGAAATTCATTTCCAAACACAAAGATAGGGGTCAAGAATTCTTGACACAAATTTAGCTCCAAAACAGGAAAAGAGATTGCACTGTTTGCCATCTTATCATAATCTGCTTGCAATAAAAAGAAGAAAGAAATACAAATGGAAGGGTGACACCCTGTCCTTAGACCCTCCCTCCCCTCCCCCCCCCCCCTAATTTGATCTTCAGACTACACTGACTCTGCACTAACTCAGAGTCCTCTAGCTAGAACCATTGATAAATGATCATTATAGTGATGGATGTTGAGGAGTGCGGGTTACTATGATGGTAAAAGATGTCGCTTGTGATGACGAAGAGTAAGGCCATTCTAATCGCCGTGGGGATAGTGATAACCTTGTTAAGATGACAAAGAAGGTGCATACATCGACCATAATCATGGAACACTAGATGAGATCAGCGGCGTAGCTGTGGGGGTGCAGTGGTTTCATTGGGGGGACCCAAAGAGCCTATGCCTCCTTAATATGATAGGCTCCCTGGTTTTTGAGGGTTAAGTAATTGATACTTTAAAAAATAAAGTGTATTCCTGGCTATCCCCCCTGGGTGACATTGCGACAGTGAACCATGAGAATAAAGAAGCATACCCAGATGATTACCATGACGACTGCTAATGCGGACCATGGTGATAGACTGATGGTGATGATGATGGTGATGATGATGATGATGATGATGAGCAGAGCTATCGTCAGAGAATAATTAGGTGTTTCAAATTCGTGTAGTAGTTTAGGGATTTTCTATATCCTTGGCAAACTTTTGTGAACATGCAATGGTTATGTATCCAAAACCTTTGCTACACATTTCTTCATTTTTTTACCAATATGGTCTGTCTGTCCCGCAAATAGGTTTGTGTAATCCTATGAACCCTGTCATCCACCATTTGCCCGCATAGATCTAGTAGAACAAACCGGGTGAATTTTGAAATCTGGTATTTTCTAAACTAACTCAGGACCAGGATGAATGCAAATTGTTAGGAGATGTTCACTCTCTCTTCTTTATTCAACCAATCAGAGAGTACATTTAAATTTTGGTCATCCTGGATTCCTGCAGTGGGATACAAACAGCTTAAAATGTATTCATAAAGACAGTCAAGAAATATAAATGCCTCTTTAGACTTATACATTCTGAAATTTCTGAAATTTTAATACAAATTTGATAAAATGTAATAATCAGTCAAAGCACAGACAAGTGGAAATTGTGATACAGGATGAAGAAAGAGTGACTGTAGACTGTTAAAGTACAATTCCAAGATTTGTCTGATTCCAAAGGTTTCTAGGAACTACTCAATTTCTATTTTTTGTGGAAAATGTACACTTGGCAATGTACTAACACAATGAAAATGCTTGCTGTGGAATGTTGTCCAACTTGACCCCTGAGCAAACGATGGACTGTACCGTGTTAAAAAAAAAACAGTAGGAATGCTTCCCTTGGTACTCTTTTTGTATATGTTTAAATTGTCTATTTTTTTATATCATGCATATTCATGTTAGTGCCTCTTCAGTTTTGTCAAAGCATTGTATACAGCCACACCGCCATACTCAGTTCATTTTTCTTCTGCCACACTTTTTTCTTTCTTTGTCATTTTTGTTCTAACTGACAACCAGGTGGGTGTGCATTTCTGACAATTAAAAGGGGAAATGTTGCAGTGATGGTCGGCAAGGCATAAAAAAAAAAAAAAAAGCTTTAATCCTTGTTAAACCATTCAGTCTCACCAATGAACATCAGCAATAACTTTCATCTCCTCAAAACGTTTTTCACACGATGAGTTAAAAAAGATTCGTCATTTGAATTTTTTAACATGTGGGTGAAAAAAATTATTCTTTAGCAATAAATCACAGAATTTCCATCTGTGAAAACTTATTTCTTAAAGTGAAAGGCTATCATTCTGCCTCATTTTGCATCAGTCTTACATGCTGTATCCAAAACATGTTGGTTTAAAAAGTATGATTTGTTTTTGTTAAGCAAAAACAATATTTCTCTGTAAAGTATTTTCTATATTAACATGATATCATTTGTTTGCAAACCTTAATTGGAGCAACATGATGATTAATGACCATATTGGGGGGAAAAAAATGGATAGACTTAGAAAAGAATGATGGGAGGGTGGATGTAAGGGATACTGTAAGAGTGTGCAGAATCACTTCAGTTGAAAAGCAGAATTTTCCTCTCTGTATTTTAAATGGGCATTGCACCCAGTTTGAACTTCATTTTCCTTCTCTGGTTTGCAATGTTATATTCCCGTTTTAACGAACAGAACGCCGAACCACGAAAAAAGAACTGCTCTGTTGAAACCTTTGTCATGAATAATCCAAATAACTGAATACAAATGAAAGAAATGTAATAACTTTGCTAAACATTGATATGTTCAGTCTTCGGACTACATATGGGCTCTAAAATTGCCCTGTACCCATAAGGGATTCTTAGGTGTGGCCCTTGACCTGACAATGGATTGTGATGGCTTTGGCATTATAAAAGTCGATCCGCCCGTTTTGAGTGAAAATGCTGGCAAGAATCCTGTGGTAATTCTGGACCCTCATTCGGATATTGAATAGTTTTTGAAGTACAGTACTGTGGCTGCAACCCTGTGCATCCTTTGATACACTGAGCATTGCATAAAAGAAGAAGGCATAAATGTATGAGTTAGTTGTTATCTGTCCATATCAGTGTTTGACTATTTTCCAAGAGCTGACACACTCAACTCACACCTAGTGCATGTAGCAGTTGTCTTGAGTCTGCCATACTTCCATGGAGGCAAAGATTCCTACAGTGTCCTCTTAGCTATCATAAGCCTAAGGCTCACTGTAACTCGGTATCAAAATACTTAATGGTGGTTTAATCTCAAAGTTGAACTGACGGATAAATTTGCTAAAAATGACGCTCACAAAATTTTACAACTAACCAACAAATGATCATGTCTCAGTAGAGTCAGGGCTAGGCTTAAAAGTGCAAAGGTGTGGACAACTATCTTTATGTGTTGGCCATTTGTCTTGTATGAATTAGTCTGGCAACCTTCAGTTTTAATATACACTTTGACAGACTGAAACAAATAATTGTGTGAGGTAATGTGTATGTGTTTGGGGGGGGGAGAGGGAAGGGGTTAGGAAGGAGGCCATGTAGGCTGCTCCTGGGCTCATACCCCGGAGTCTGGTGGCTCACCCTGAATTCTGGCTGTGACTTGCAGTTGATTGTTAGAAGGTAGTTTTATGCATGATACTCAAACTGCAGACTTTGTATCATCATCTTTTTGTGCGATCGTACAGGTAAGTATTGCAGTTTACCGTGAATCTTGAGAACAGTACTAAATCATGTCATCACATTTCATCTTTCTTACATTTCTCCCTTTTTCTGTTTGTTTCCACAACAATTATTTTTTACGGTTCATACAGCATTCCGCCTCCTCTCGGAGTCAGGTAATTATAACCATATCCTAGAGAGAGATGTTTTGGTGTGCTGTATTTAACCACCATTGTATCTTTGTATGTTTTTGCACAGCCTGCATTCTGTAGCCACTTTCCATTTGCAGTTTCATATGCATATTTACTGTACTGTAGCCTCTTAGTGGTAGGAATGGTTGATGTTTCTATCTGATACATGTAAAGCTTCTGGTCTAGTATTGCAATCATTAAAGGGAACTAACAAAACCTTTTACTTTCTCATGCTGCTCTGTCATGTACCTGTGGTTATTTGATCAACCCTCTGGTATCCCTCTCTTAGGCACCTGCTTTATCTGAAACTGACTCCCGGATATCCTCTTTCATGCTCTCTTGGGTATTTAAGGTCTCGAAACCGACTCCCAGTTCTCCGTTATCATGCTCTCTCTGGTACAGGTCTTTGGTATCTATTAAAAACCATTTCCTGTACTCCCTCTCATGCTCCGTCAGGTATTTGTAGTGTATTTATCAACTCCCTGGTTTTGACTTTGCTTCAGGATCTGTACTGTGTTTAGCTCCCCAAATTTAGCATACTGAATCTCAAAGACTGTCCCATGAGTTCGTTTAATACCTGTTTGAGATGGTTTTAAAGTGACCTGGAAATAACAATTCACATTTCATTGCCCTCTTCTGTGGGATGTTTGTGTAAACACATTAGAGCAAGGCACAGTGTCACAGGACTTTATTGTTCTGAAAAGGACAGAAAGTGTTGGGTTGATTAGTTAGAAGTGAGTGAGTCAGATGAGGGACTCATTAAAAGCAAAAAACGTAAATTTTGATGGTCTGCAAACTTTTGCACCAGCACAGTGCCACATTGAGTTTATGTGATAAGTTTGTTTTGGAGGTACTTATAATTAGCATAATTATAGCTTCAAATCCGGGATTCATGAAAGTTCTGTCATAAGTTTTGAATTTTTGACCCTGGCTGGCACTGGTCATGTGCACATACAGTACAGTAGAACCATTAAATGTGGAAACTTACAAATGTTACAAATTTTCAAAAAAAACAAATTGAAATGTTAATTATTCACTCACCAATCTTCATTTGTCTGTGACTCACGGGATCCTCTTAGTCAGACCATTTCTAACAGGTTTGAGAAAAAAAAAAAAGTGAATTTCTTGAGACAACTCAATGTGCCCCTTTAACATGGTATTTAAGTCTCTTCTGTCTTCCCTGTCATACAGCCATGTGCATCTAGGGATGCACGAATATGCGCAGCATCGTACTTAGCAGCAGATACTATCTATGTTGTCAGATTCATTGAAAGAGCCTTGCAAAGAGATCTGCTGTCACATTCTGTATTTTGAGATTGGAATCAATATTACTTTTGATGCATTTAAATACAGAAGTACAGTATGTATATACTCTGCCACAGATTGACACAGCTGAAGACATGATTTTTATACCGTTTTGTGAATGCTGATTTCCATTTCTTCTAGTTTTCTAAATCTGAATCCATTTCCCTTTTTGGAGAAAAAAGTCATGTTATTTATTTTGCAGCTCTAGAATTTTGTAGAGATGGTTGAACATGATCATGTTGACTGTTTACATCTTTAGTGTGGTACTACATGGAGACTTGTTTCACACTAGTGTGACATGATATTCTTTTGAAAATACTGGGAAAATTCTGAAATTCTGTTACATTTGGATGCTTTCAATTTTTCACATACAGGTCACTGTATTTTTTTTTGTGTGTGTTATGACGCTTTTGTCTCATGAATTTTTTGTGTTTCCCCAGTTGTACTACGATTTTCCATGATTTTATTCACTTACTCCACCAAATGGTAAACTCTTGGTTTTAGATATAGAGAATGGCACTGATCTGTTGTCAACAGAGAAACATGTTTTTCAAAAATAAAAAAAAAATACTAGTTGTTTTAAAGGCACTACAAAAATAAACAAAAATTTATTTAAGTTGTTGTGTTGTGATATTTTTCTTTTTGTTTATATTATGATGAATATTTTTTCAGCTTGTAATTGTCCCTCCAATGTTTGTAGAGTTTCACATTCATCTTTCAGTTGAGTATAATCGTCTGGAACGCAAAACTGGAAACATTGAATTTTTGTATTATTTTGTGTTTTATGTGAAAATTTAGTTAGTTTACAATGTAAAATTTAGTTTACAATGTTACATTTTTTTTCTTGGTTTAAACAAGAGTTCATATTTGCCTATTGTCCTGTTTTTAGCAGAACTGTCTCCATTTTTTTAAATTAAAGTACCATAAAAAGCAGAAAATTCTAATTTTCCAACCTTTAGTTTAAAAATATGCTACAGTAATGCTGTAAGAATGATAAAGGAAATTGCAAAGCAACAGCTTGGAAGAAGAATTATGTCAATATTTGCACATATACCTGAATCGTTTCCACGTATATTGTGAACACTTAGAGGGCAAACTTTATTTGCATGATCATCCTTGTGCCTGTTGAATGAGCCTAGGTACGAAAAATGTGGAAAATCACCTGGTGATTTATTGTCAGCGTTATAACAGTTCTCCATATATGCATGCTCATACACACAGTCATTGTTGATACATAGTACTGTGCATTCACTCAGTGTTGGACTAGTCTCCTGCTTTAAGGGGAATAAGGCACTTCCAATGCACCAAAATGGCACACAAAGAAAATGACTTGACTCATTGTTAAACAATTCAGTCTCATTAATAGACATCTACATTACAAAAGTTTGATCTCCTCAGAAAATTATGCATGAGATGCGTGTACAGAAGATGCATCATTTGAATTTGTGAAAGTTTGGTGAACAAATTTTCCTTTAGCAACAAATAACTGACTTTCTCTCTGTGAGAAACTTATTTCTTTTAAAAAGGCAGCCACCAACCTCCCTTATTAGAATAAGCCATCATTCCATGTCCACAGATACTGGCAATGAAAATATGATTCTTCTATGTCAAAGGAACGCCATATTTCCCTTTAATACGGTTGCACCGTGGATCATCCGCTACATGTTCTGCTTCCCGAGATGACCGTACATTGATGAGCATGAGAGTGTACTCTCTGGTAGTGGTGGTGGTGGGTATTTGTAGCCAGATGTGTTCCAGCATCCCTGCCCTACCTCCCCTTACACTTGAAGGCCTTTTAGTCGTGGCATGGGTGCATCGTTCGTGGGAGCCAGGTGGGACACAAGTGACACCCATCATTACTTACATGATAGCTAATATTGTGGAAAGACTATTGAAGGGGAGCACCGCCATTGGTTGGCGTGTAGTGTAGCAGAAACCTTTTAGATAAGTATAGAATAACAAAAATTGCCTTCCTTGGCACCATGGGAGCCCTTTTGCTCTTTAAATATCAAAAAAAAAACTGATGCTAGAGAGCTGTGGCCTCCCAGCTGTAGCCCTTCTTCCACGCCCCCACTGTGTATATTCTTTCTTGTACTGTTCTTCATGTGGTACACAACAGCAGCACTCACTGTCTGTTATTAAAAGTGCATGCAGTGGCAGCACTTAAATTATTCTGCTTGCTCTGAAAAATTGCCTTATCTAGCTGAGCATATGACCTTTGGCTCTTCTCAGCTTCCTCACACTTCATATTTAGAATAACCTTTTATCTTATATGATAAACACCATGCGGAAAATATCCTGAACAAAATGATTATTTATATCAATTTTGTTGCGTGTATTATCTGACTGTAACAACCTTCCTGTATTGAAATACATATTGTTCTGTGTAATGCCCCAGTTTAACTTTAACTTCCATAAATTTAGTGTCATCATTCTATTTACTCTAAGGCTGTGAGTCTTTCTTGTGTTTTTATTGATTTCATTGCTTTCAGTTTAGCTTACATTTAATAAGCACAAGAATATACTGTAAGCAGGCAAACTTTTCCATAATATGGTGGCTCTATTTGACAGTTACACACATAATTATTCAATCTTTTTTGGTGTTACCCACTAGCTCTGAGTCTCTTACAGTATGTGTATGTACAGATTTTGGTTGCCTTGTACATTGATTGCATTTGACCAGCACAATAAGCAATAAGCTGGTAGCACTATATTTATAATTAAAAAATGGTGGAGTAATGCCGAGGGAAACGTCCTTTGCCTTGTGATATCTCCTTTGGGTTGTAAGTCTGCCAGTACATTAGGTATATAATGTAACTGCTTTGGGGAATGCAGTCAAGGAAAAAACTTCAAAGGGACAACCTTTGAAAAAAAAAATTCTAGAATGTCCAAAAAAAGGACTGTTTGACAACAAGTCAAGGAAGTCTGTAGAAGTAACAGTTCCCTTGACTCTCATGTTGTGAAATGAGCCCCTACAGGCATGCACAATTCTGAATAACCAATATATGGGCCTTTGATCAGGATTTTGAATTGCAGAGAGGAAATGAAAACAATTGGGTTAGAGAACTCTATAATTAGACATTGCAGACATATAGCTCCACAATTTTTTAGAAGAGTGTAAAGGGCCATTTCTCTACATGCGTCTCACTCATGTCGATGCAGCACAACAAAATTTGATAGATGTCCACTGAACTTTTCGTCGGCAGAAAAAAATTTCTTTTCATTGTGTTAATGTGATATTTTCTTTGTCATGAATCGATTGTTACACCATCGTTGCAGTGAATCTAATGCGTTTCATTTTTTTCGTAAGGTTGTTTTCTTGCATGGTGTTGGTGCTTTTTTTTTTTTTTGTCAACACAAAGGTATTCATCATTTAACGTTGTGAGATCTAACAGGATTGTTTTTTTTTTTTTTTTGGTTGATGCATGCTCAAAGCAGCTAACCGAGTTCTCTTTTGCTTCGCTCTTTGTTTACATCTTCTTCTGCACCTGTAGTCTCCACCAAGTTTAGCACCCCAAAGCATACCAACCACTTACCTGCTGTGACTGAGCTTGGAAGCAGCATTGAAAGAGCCCTCCAGAAGGCCAAGAGCTTCTGTGTGGGTGACAGGACATTTGCTGGTATGTTTTAAGATATTTTTGATGATGTGGCGATAAAAGCTGGTACCTTTTGCAACTCCTGTCTTCTTTCAGACTTTTGACGTGCAGGTAGTCGGCTGGATCATCTCCATGTTGTGGCATGTTTAACCAATGCCAAACCCAGCACATATGTTTATAGACAGACAGACAGACAGATCAGACAGGTACACAGACAAACAGATCTATAGATAAAAGGTATAAAGTAACAAACAATATGTTGGTAAGGCAGAAAATACTGTGACAATGTTAAATGAGCCATCACAGGTCAACCATCAAAAAGAGCAGAGAAACAACTTCGTAACAATTTGCCTATTGTTTTAACCTCCTGAATCACCAACTCAAAATTTACCCATCATTGGCATTGTTCAAAAAGTTTTTAGACTAGTATGTCAAGAAAGGGGAAAAGCCAAAGAAAAGTTTTGGGGAGCTGTTATCATGTACAACCACCGTAGGCCATGCCCCTTTTTCTTAATGATTTAAGTTAGTCGACTCAATTTAATGAATTAACAGTTCATTCAAACATCAGATAGAATTTACCTGACTGTTTCAGATTTTCTATAAATCCCTCTCATCTGGCAAATACCATCTTAACCATGCTACTCAGTAAAACCCATTGCCTTATCACCTTATTTAATCCTGAATAAAAACATTTCACTCAGCGCAACTCTGGTGTCACTTTTCGTCATCCTGATTTGCAGAAGACAAGTTCCGCTATCTGCATGTATATTAACCAAAGGTACACACAGCTGATTGCACAGATGTTGAAAATAAAAAGGACCTCATGTGCTTCTGTGCTGAATGATTGACTATAATCATGGGCCTTCCACTGTTGAGTGCATGTGATGATGCTGTCCCCATGGTATATTTCCTTTTCAAACATATTGCTATGTATGAAACGGGAATATTAAAGAGAAAAACCAAGAGGAGGACAATAGGACACAATTACTGTCAGCAGAATCCTAGTCATGGACATTGGCAACAATTCCATTTTGATATCGATAAGGGTGGGGGTGGATGGGGGTGCATCAGCCGTACAACTTCTCGTTTATCCTGGTGAGGGTTCTAAGATAGGGAATCCCAATGCAATATGGTGGCAAAATGTTTCAATATTTGGTGGTACTATGAAAATTTTTAAAGTAGTGTTTATGGTTGCTGTGAAATAAAAATATGGTTTTAAATACAGTTTGCAATATGGCAATTGTAAATGGAGGACATCGTCTGTGACTTAGGTGTTGTTTTTATGTTACCTCACTTTTAGTTTGTGATCACAAAAGTTGTGGAGACAAATGTGTTGGCATCCCCTTCACTCAAAAAGAAAACAAAACATAAAAAATGGATAGGGAAACTTATCAGCTGCCCCCAACAGATGCCCATGGCAGTAGACATGCTTCCGCGTTGATTCTCAATGGATGCTGTATTAACATTTTTAAAATGTTCATAAGACAAACAACATAATGCAAGAAACATCCAACAATCAAAGTGCATTCATCATTCATGTGTAATTGTATTGAATGTTTTTCACTCTTTTACCCCACACAAGAAATGGTAGAGGGTGATTTTGTTTCGTAAACCTGTCGAGGTGTTTATTTATACAAAAGCAAATTTACAAGGTATGCAAAAGATCAAATACACAACTAATGATAAACTGGTGTATGAGGAGGACTAGACTTTACCTGATTTGCCTAAATCTAAAAAAATACAAAGAGCAGCTAGTGCATTCCACTCTCACTCCCGCCTCTTTGTTCTTTGACAAGGAAGTAGGTCTGTATTCATCAAATCTTTCTAGTTTATTTGCTGGTGTGTTGAAGTGATTCACATGAAATTGTATCTACTCTAAGATGTCTCGCCACAATTCATGTGATCTTGTTGTATGTAAAGCTTTCCAATCTATTTTACCAAGAAAGAACATTACAAATCATAACTCTGGGCATCTCAAAGTCATCAGAAATCGACGGAACTATTGTATTCGTCTGGTCTCGGCAAGCTGATATCAGCTTTGGTATTGTGATAAAATTTGCTGGTAATATCCAGTCAAATGATAGAAGTGCCTGGAGGTGTCTTTGTTCTGGGAATACTCTTAGAGCAAAATAGGGCAACTGTTGAGGTTTCCACCATGAATGGAGGTTCTTTAGTCACCAAGTGGATATGAAAAGTTTTTCCTCAAAATTGCACCTAGCAAAAGTCAAAAGTATTGCTTGGCTTTTCCTTTTTTTTTACGTAGAACATTGTTCCCATGTAGGGAGAAATTTGAAGAAATGTGCATCTTTTCCTTTCGTTAATTTACCCTGTCAGTCAAACCTCTGTCATTTCCCTGCCCCACCCAACCCCAAAGAAAGATACCTTATTGATCGATTGAAATGTTGCATTAATCAGAGATTGTTCTTTATTTACTGTTGAGTTTTTAAAGTGATATTCAATTATCCCCCCAGTAAACTCACAAGTACTTTTTAAGAGTGGCAGATTCTTCTTTCGTCTGTAGCTAGCTCAGCGAACCCCTCCCCTAGATCTGAAGTTAACAGGGAATTAAAATGTGAAAGATTCTTTTTAAACATTGTCAGGTGGACCCAGTGGACTTTTGTCTCCTCTCACCCCATCTGCGGACGAAGAGCACTTCGTCCTCCCAGAGGACTCGTCTGATGTTGCAAAGTTGAAGAAAACAGCAAGCTGGTTAGACACGTCGGAGGTAAATACTTCATCTACTTGTTGATTATCTGATCAATACTTTGATTATTTGACTGAACAATGAAATGAATTGGATAGATTGATCACTCAGGAAGTGGTAAGTTCTAGATGTGTGCATAGATAATTTGTTTGTTAATTTTTGGTGAACAGAGCAACGTGCATGATGAGTGTCAAACTTCAGAGGCCTGAAAATGTAAATTACGTGAAGCTTTGGTTTCATCGATATTCAGAAAAAACATTTGCTGACTTTTTTTTTCTTAATTACTGCTGTAAATTCATTACATGAAACCTTTTGTTTTAAATCATTGTTCAAGCAGAAGACATGGTTGCTGTGGTCACTGAAAATCTGGAAAAGTCATGGAAAAATGCCTTTTAAGGCCTGGAAAAATTTGAAATTCAGAGATATTGTGTGAAGTCCTGGAAATTTTCAGAAAGTGGCACATTTTCCTTTCTCACTCTTAATACAAAACGTATTTTCACTTGCAGTGAGTTATCACTGTAAATTGATTACATGAAACCTTTTGTCTTAATCAATATTCAACCAAATGAAGTTACCCGCAATTCTTACGGTTATTGCTTGAATTTCTCATCAGCTCCTAGAGTTATATGCCGGTCAGGAAGATGTAGACATTGTGGACCAGCTAAGAACTTGCACAAGCCTCAGCGAGCAAGCGGATATAGTGCATTACCTGTTTGAGTCAAAGTATGTACGGTATTTCAATGCTGTCACAGTCTTAGGTCTTAAAAGAGAAATTTCATCTAGTAAATTTCATTCAGTGAATAGCTAGTTGAAGCGTGATTTTTCAGTTAATTACCTTGAAATAATTGCCTGCCAGTGTTTATTGATAGTCATCATTGACAGTGAAAAATAATTCAAGCTTTAGTAATCATATCTACAGAGGAAACCAATATGGGATGGGTGTCTGCTCTTCATATTCCCTATAGTCCCTCCCGCAATTTCCTTCCCGTCCTCGATCTCACTTTACTCCTGGTCTGTAGGTTACAAATATTTGGAATTCTGAGCATATCATTTTCTGACCAATCATACGTCAGAAAAACCTCTGCTATCTCGAAACATTGATTTAATTTAGGAAGTTTTGAAGTCTGTTTTTGAATTAGTTTACGTTGTCAAGAGTGCCAGTCATGCTTAGAATGTAACCATTTCACACCCATCTCTGTAGATATTTTGTTTTAAGGAAAAAGTTGGGGGGTGTCACTGATGGTTTTGGGCCCTCAAGGAATTGATCAGCTGACATAGCATGCTGCGTGGTAAATTGTTGATGGTTTGAAAACAACACACTTGGAAGAAAAATGTCCGTAGAGTTGTTTGAATAGCTTACACAACTGTCGATGATACTGCATAGTTTCACAGATTAAAACAGTTGATGTGACAGGTCTCCATTACCTGAATTGGAAATTGAAAATAGGAGTGGAGAAACAAACATTTAGAGGCTTTCAGACTGTTAAATTGAGCACGAGTGAGAAAGTATGATTAAAATTCCAAAAAATAAAGGAAACCCTTCTATCCTTATGAAAACCATACATCAATGCCGTGTTCTGTTTGGAATTTACGTACAATATGACGACATTTGCACTCACTAATAGCGCTTTGTCAAAAGTGCATTACAGAAGGGATCATGTAATTCCGTAGTTAAAGCGAGTTTGAATGCTTAGAGTGAAAAAGTCAATGTGGGCCAAGTAACATGTATGCAAAGTGGAAGGGATCTAGTAACAAGTTTGTTTGTTTTACGTTTTTCGTTAGATAAGACTAGTCTATCTTTCCAAAACATGTAAATGTCATTTTCTCAAATCCATATTCCAATATCAGAGGCCTGGATTGGAACACAAACATCAACGAAACTTCTGAGGTTACAGTGAAAAATCTGATGGAAGAACTCTATTACAAAGTGAGTTGAACAATAGTCTGTCTGACATATGCTTTGATTACTTGTTGATGGTAATCCGTTCCGAGGTATTGTCTTTAGCAATCTGAAATGAGATGAGTGTGGTATAGTGTATACAACTTTGAAATCTAAATAATTGCATTTGGTCATTCAAAGGACAAGTAACATTCAAAACGTGATTGTTCTTTACAAACATTAAGCTTTGCTGCTGAAAATGATGTCTTTTAATACAATTCATGTTTATTTTCCTAGGTCGTCATTGCCCCATTTAACACATTATTTGTATCGTGCTGCTCACAATGCAGAATTCTTTGCCAAAATTCATTATTTCACTTCAGATATCCAAAAGCCAATCAGATTTGGTTTGAGCACTAAATGATTTGATTGTCTGGAGGACAACCTCGTATCAAAATTTGTCCTTCCTGTTGAACTTTTTGTCCTTTGGATGCCAGCACCAATGCTGAACATCATCCCCTCTGTTTATGTAATTTCAGAATGTAATTAATTTATTAACTTTTAAAAAATAACTTATGAAATTCATGCCAATGGAATGAATTATGGGCACAAAACGGATATTACCCAACCAGCGATCATTATAATAGGGTTCTGTTTAGGGATAGGGGTTAGGTTCAAGCAAATAACGGAGATGGTTCGCCCATAATACACCTTTTGTCCGTATAAGCAGTTTCAGCTTTACATTAAAGTATGACTTGAATTACAAGGATGTTGGAAGAAGAGAACCCCCATCACGAATGCCCTATGTAGTATGATAATGAGTGACAGATTCATTAATTTTCATCAAAAGTTGCATGCAATCTTCCAAAAGATGAAAATTGTCAATATGGAATCCTTTCACTGGACTATGTACAGTTGAATGTGCTTACCGTGTTTTGCGTGTTCTACGAAAAAGTCGGTGACCAAATTTAACGATGGCACAGTTGTTGTATGCCTGTCCCCTATAAAGTGGGATGGTTTATGGTGGGAAAGATTTATATTTGCATTTAATCATACTTGACATGACAGATGATCAGCAAGATGTAAGCTCCATGAAAGAAGAGTAATTCATGTGATCTTGACCTTGATTTATTTGCTTAAAGGGACTGACACCAATATTATGATATACGATACTAAATTCAAGTAGGCTCAATAACCAAAGTCCCTGGGAAAACGTTACATTTTTTTTCCGTGTTTTATCTACTGCGTCCATCGTATGATAAACAAACCGTGTCAAAGCCTGTTCGTTACACATGAAGTAGAGTACATGTAGTAGAATACTGTATCTTGTACAGTGTTGTGCTTAGCTTGTACACATTACCTCGTGTTACTGAACCGCATACATGTGGGTGATAGATCTCAGTAGTATGTGAAGTCCCATTATGAAAACTGTGGCTGAATCATTCAATTCCCCTCAGCATGTAAGAAGTATCAGATTGTGGTTTTAATGCAAGATATCCATCCTCCCTCAACCTTCTCACATGAAAATGACACTTCATCCAGGTGTATGTTTTTTTTCTTTCAAACTGAGCAACATACTCAGCACTTAGTTTAGAGCTTCCCATTTTTTGCCTTGACTGTATCTTGTATGTAATTAATGCCAAAGACTAATGTTTTCACCCTATGGCTTACATATATTGTAATATCACTGAAGAGGTTGCAACCTCATCGATGATATATCGTGTTACTTAGCTGAATACATTGCTTGCCTCAAATGAGAAGTGATATGTGCAGAATACATGTTTGAAACCCACTCGTCGATTTTGAAAGAATAGTTATATGTCTGATATTAATATGAACATGTACATTGTATATTTGCCATGCGTTTCTCGATCTGGCTCTCTTTTTAATTTTGTTGCAGAGTGCCAAACACAGAACCTGGTCTTTAGTCAGACATGCTGCAGGTATTCTTCAAAAGAGAGTGGAGCATCTAGCACAGAGTGTGACTGATCTTCTGGTCAGGCAGAAACAGGTCTCTGTTGGGTTACCCCCAGAGCCAAGAGAAAAGATCATCACAGCTCCACTGCCTCCCAATGAGCTGGAGAAGCTCATCTATGATAGTTGTGGAGAGGACAGGAGCTGTGCTGTGTTAACACAGGTATCTCAGAGATCCAGTCTTCCAATGTATGGATTAGTGCCACCGTGGAAACAACTTCATTAAGCCCCGCCTCTGATGACATAATTCACAGTCACTTACATGCCATGAAATAACCCCTGACAGAAATACACACTCCAAAATACCCGATGTACTGCTTAGGTTTGTAAATCCTTTGAGCAATCGCTTTGAACAATTCTTCAGAGGATTCAAAGGAAATATACAGGACTATATTTGTTGGTTCACTAGAAAATAAGTTAGGCTAAAAGTGTGTGTTTCTGCAATTCTACCCCCTGAAAATCTTTTACAGCATTTACAGCACTTTCAGAAAACAGCAAAACTTTAAAAGTTTGAACACTGCTGCCACCAAATGTAGTAGTGTGACCAGCATAAGTATCATGTTAAAGCAAGGGAGAACCAAGAGAAACCGAGGCACATAGGCTGAGGTACGAAAGCAAACTGTATTGCACATTTGAAACATTTAAATTAACTCAGGATCTTATATTTCACGGCTTGGTGAGCTCCATTGAATTGTGTCTGCTTGGTATTTTCTGCTTTGATATGTGAATGATATGTAAATGGTTAGTATGTACTGTGAATTACAGGTGGCCAGAATTTACTGGGTCAATACTCCTTACAACTACATATATGGCTGTATTCTTGACATGTGCATTGTTTGATCTAGTCATTTGAATACTGTCAGTTGGACCCTCATAGGACGATAACATCTAACTTAAGTCATAAATATGATGGAATACTAAAAATGGTAAGTTCCCGTTACTATTTCTGATTGCACCCCTCTCTGATTTCTGCAGTGGTTGTCAAGTAGAGATATAACGCTAGCAGTTATCGTTGTACGTAATTCCACTATTACCGAGCAAAGGGAATTGAGCTGATAGATTTTTGGGGGACGATAACATCACAACCACACTAACATTAAAAGAACCAAAGCAGTGATTAAGAAAAAAATGATCCTTGAGAGTTTTGGATTCTGTGTATGTACTTGCAAGGATACCTCATTCATTAAACTGGAATTGAGTGCCACTGAACATGTTGTTTGTTTTAATTGTTAGTTTACCTGAGTTCCTACTTGCTAGAATAGAGAGTAGTTTTATCGCAAACTTTGTATAAATGCCCTGATTTTGATTCCACATTATGTACAGGTATCTTTTTTTATCTGTATATTGTGCATGTTGAATACATGATGCCAATTACTCATCATTCTACAATCTTGGACAAAATACCTTGGGACACCCTGCGCCCCCGTTCAATGTTGACTATAGGATTGCTGTTCAAAGGGTACATTCACTTCTATAGCACAACATTGGAAAGGGGCGCGGGGTTTCATGTTATTCGCTCACCTAAAATTCAGTATTATATTTGCAACATACAACAAAGTGTCCCAACAATTTTGTCCAAGATTGTAGGTTAGCAGATGTCATATCGTTTATCAGTAGTTGCTGCATCTCAATTGTTTCCACGATAAATTACTGTTATCACAAGTACTTGTCACACATCCTCACCTTATGCTACATGTCATATTCATTACAAAAAAAGTACTTATAATTGCATCATCAAATCCAGATGGCATTTGTGTGTTTGGGTTAACATCCTCAAAGTGCTGCAAACAAAGACACTCGATTCACTTGTTCTTCTGTCGAAACAAATTCTTTGTCATGTGCTGAACATTTCAAAGAAACATTATCCATGAAAATGAACACCCATTTCCTTGTTCATATGTAACGGGTATTTATTTTACCTGGGTCGCGTTTCACAGCTGAGCCAGAAGCGTCTGTTCAAAGAGCTTTGTAAGATTTCGTCATTGTCAATTGGATTGAAAAAGCTTTCTCCAGCACAGTATTACAGTTGTCAGTTTAAGTGATGTAAAGGATAATCTGTTCTAGTAAGACCATACAGAGCTCGTTTCTAGACTATTTAAAGCTTTTTGATGATGTATTCAGTGTTTGTGTCTCATTATCCTCAGATTATGATCATTAAAACTTGTAAGCCCAATTTCTCGAGCAGGGAAACTTGGACTGCTTAGGTGCACTGCACTATTAAAGTACAAGAACTTTATTGGTTTGAATAACAGTAATCGGTGAACAGGGTTTTGTGTAAACGCAATATCTCAAAAATTGATTCACGAACTGACTTTCTGTTTTCTAGGCAGGTGTGAAATGGTGGGTAACTCAAGCTTTTTCATGTGGTCAATTGTCACGATGTAGCAAATGTGTGGTAAATTTGGAAACACAATCATTGCTTTGAGAAGGAAGCATGGACAGACCT
The DNA here is from genome assembly GCA_021234535.1 of Stichopus chloronotus. Classification (NCBI taxonomy): domain Eukaryota; kingdom Metazoa; phylum Echinodermata; class Holothuroidea; order Aspidochirotida; family Stichopodidae; genus Stichopus; species Stichopus chloronotus. The sequence continues at coordinate 28,271,697 of CM037834.1, read as the reverse complement.
GATAATTGGTGCACACAGTGAATTGCTGCATTCTTGTGACATGATTGAAAATCACTGTGAATTTCTGCGTTCTTGTCGGTAGAAAACAGCACTTCACAATTTTTTTCTCTCTTGCAACAGTTGTGTTGCAGAACCTGCTTATTTTAGTTCAGGCATAACTGGGTCACATTTTTTGTCTTCTTATTGTCTCTGTTATTATGAAGCAATAATAAGGTGGTTTTCATAATATTCCTCCTTACAAAGAAACTTTTTATTTGTACAAGTCAATGTCAAAATGTCGCACAACAGACGGGAAAACAGCTTCTTGGCCAATGTGATGACAGCATACATTTATACTCCACCATCAACTATGCAATAGTGTTTACAGACAAAGTGAACAGGAGTAAAACTAAGCCAGAAGTAGTAGTAGGTGTAGTGTGGAAGACCAAATAAACATTCCAGTTTTGTGCTGGGTAATTACTGTCTGAGATATAACAGAGAATTGCATGTGCTGGGGATATCAAAGAACCAGCACATTAATGTGAGATATGATGATAATACACCACAAGTTTTCAGAATCGCGCCCTTGAGTTTACAGTAGTCTTTTAAAGTAGACTCTGGCCTGTTGATATCACATACGACTCAAAGGATGTGGTGACAATTGGAGCGGGGAGGGGGGTTGAGGGGTGTTGGAGAATCATGATTTTGATGATGTACAGTATACTTCTAATACTTTTAACATTTTAGTTCTGTTTGCAGGTTGATTTGTTGATCATGTAAAATACAGTAGTTGTTGAGATATCCTGGGAATTCTCGACATTCTATGCATCATAACTTTTTGATTTGAACTTTAGATGAATTTTGACTAGGGTTTTGCATGCTCCCAACATAGAAATTAAGTGGAGCTATTAACCCATGTACCTGTTTGTCATCTGTTTCCCATGAGATTTAATGCTGAAGGAGTCTTCAAACTGGGATTGCTTTCATAACTTCTTAACTTTGATCTAGCTAATTAAGCAGCAACCTCACTAGATGCTACCCTTGAAGAGTACCTGAAGTCTGCAATTACACGAAAATATATTTTAATGGTTGAAAAATCAACCCTTTTCAGCCAACTCCCCATCTTCATAGCTTGTTCCTTTGCTGAGATATAAAATGTTGCAATGTATTCACTTGATTTGAAATGGTCAACCGTGCAATACTTTGTGACTCACTGAAACTCTTAACTGTTAGTGCCATTTACCAACAATTAGTACAGATTATGCAAATGCATGATTTGATCCTCCCTTCGAAAGCACTCAGGTTTGTCTACGTGCATGGAGACTTTCCATCTCGGGGAAGACATATTTTAAGTGGATTACGTGAGGCTGTCTTAGTTCACAGTATGAGAACGATGGCTGACGTCTAATTGACCATTTTGTTGTGTGCACCCTGAGTTGGATAGAATCGTCGTGAGGTGATGAACATGACCAGTAAGAGCAAATGAGTTTGGCAGACAGGGCAGACCATGCTGTAGACAATTGAAAGTTGAGGTGTGAAAAACAGGATTTTTTAGCAGCTTTGATTCTGCATGAAGTGACAGTGAAGTTCAGTGGTTGCTGAGGATTGTTGAGTATACAGTAGGGCAGATAGCTCATTAATGTCCATCAATACTGTGGTGATGCAGTTGAAACACAACAGCTTTCAGTGTTCACTGATGTTCTTTTACACTTAATGACATGTTTTAAATTGTCGTCAGCTTTGAGCATTGATGGATTGAACACTGATTATTTGATAGTAGGTATCGTCATCCATGGATTGAATACTAATCAGGTAGTCTTAAGTATCGTTCTCCTTTCTGTCACACAGGAGCTCCTGATTTACCTGTCTCTCTTCATACGTACCGAGCCTCACCTCTTCACACAGATGTTTCGTCTGCGGGTGGGCCTCATCATGCAGGTCATGACCTCTGAACTGGCCAGGGCCATGAATTGTGATGGTGAGATTAGACTTCCAACAGCTTAGTTGTATTGGTCATGTTGTGCTTAGAGGACTGTTTGACTGACAAGTGAAGGTGCTCTTGACAAGCCAATGTCTTTAATAGTTACCATAGTACTGATTATTACACAACTGTCCAATGTCATAACCTCCTTTAAAGTTATACATGTTTAATTTGCAACCTGGCAAAGTCAGGAAATTGTCATATTCGCGCTTGTCCTGCTCTCCTTTAAACCTCGGCCAGCCTGTGGAGAAGATCTTGCTAGGATCGAAATATCAGACCCACCTACTCCAAATGTTTTCTACCCATGAGTGATGTTATCTTTGTAGATAAGCAATGCTTAACAAACAGTTGCTCTCTGGTTAACCCCCTCAAAAAGAAAAGGACAACTTTTCAGCCAAGAGCCAGAGCAAATAACAAATAAAAAGTGCCATCAGTTTTTGTGTGAATGGAGAGTGATCTTGTTATGTGAAACTTACACTGTTTGCATGGAAGTACCTGTAACTATGTGGTAGGACTACATGTGGCAGATTTGTATAGTAAGTTAGATAAAAGATAAATAAAGACTTGATGTGCTTAGCCTGTCAAGTAAAGAAGTATAATTAATAAACTGTTCCTCAAATTGTTTAAGGGAAATAAGATGTTTACTTCACAGAAAACAACCATATTTTCACAAATAATGTTTGAGGATGTAGAGTGGTAGATTATGCAAAATAAGGAAGGACAGTAGCCTTCTTTTCAAGAAATAATTACTTGTTACTCAACAACAATTTGTTCATCCAAACTTTTCAAAATTCAAGTGATGCATATTCTGTTTCTCATCACATGCATAGTATCTTGATGAGCCGCAATGGTTTAACAATGATTGTATGCCGTGTTGGTATATTCTAAATGACCTGTTTCCTTTCAACATTGACCATTTGTGTATTACATTATTTCTTCTATCAGCTGATGATGCCTACGAACAGCTTGTGACTCTTAGTCCCTATGAACTGAAGGAGCTGTTACATCACATACTCAGCGGTCGGGAGTTTGGAGTTACGATCAGTAAGTGCTTTACATCCATTGTGTTGTCTGGGTAGAGTTCCCTTGACCTCAAAGAGTTTCATACTTGTATGTTGTTTTACATATCTTTGACCATTGAGTAATTCATTGCTGGCAACCTTGACTAATATGAATAGTCTTGAAAAAGGGTCAGGAAAACAGTATTCTTTGGCTGTGCAAGAAACTAAACAGACAAAATTGTAAGTACTTGTCTGACTCGCCTCTAACACATTTAATTTCTTCTGCAGCGATTCATCGGGATTATATTAACAAGAAACATTATCCTTCATAACTGTACCTGCAGAAATTACCACCAGGTGCCTTGTCCTCCCTCCCACTCACTCCCCTCAGTCTAAAGAGTATGTACTTCCTGGATACTTTCACTGTACATGCAATCAACTATTGTTTTATGCTACTTTAAGTGGTACAAGTTGACAAGAGCCATTGCAAATGACCGCGAGTGATACTCCTTAGCATAAACAGGATGTGCCCATTGTCTGAAGATTTTGTTTACGTTTGGAAACCTCTTGTTCTGTTTTTCTCGTCAGTCTGCATCATTCCAAGAATTATTTGTTTTTAGTGAGATAGAAACCCGGCTGGTACAGAGAGTGATTCAAGACGTGTGTCATCGAAAGTTCAGCCGAGAGTGACATGCTGTAAAGAACTATTAAGGTCTATGTTTGATCATTTTATTGATTCCTTGCCAAAATGCAAGAGTTGTGACAGTGATGGCATGGGTGTACACGTGTGTTGTTGCACAGTTGGGCTTGTATTAAAGCAAGATATTAAAGTCAATACTGTGAATTCAGGTGGACTGTGAAAATTACATGTAGATTTGCATAGAATAGAACACTTTATTGCCCCATGGAGGAAATTTGGTTTTACCCATCGATAAAACAAATACAGGAACATAAGACCAAAATACAAACACATTAAGAGGTAAAAAGAACAAGGAACAGAACTACATAGAAACATGAGTTACCTAAAGCAAGAGCTATATAAAACATAAGTAACATAAAACATGTGGTGTATTAAACAAAGCAACAGAAGGCTACTTAAAACAACAGAAATGGGATCAAAAGAATTAGATGAAACAGAAATGGATGAAGACTGTAAAATGGACACCATCAATGATGGATGCTCTCATTGCCCTAAGTGAGTAGGAATTTAGTGATTCGTAACAATCACATGGATTGCAAGACTACCATTGCCCCTCTTTGTATGCCAGTCCATGAGTTGTGAAGGGGATGGCTGCAATCATTTAAAAGTAATTCTAATTTTAGTCTTAAGAAGGCACTATTTGTAAATCTGGTCAGTTTCATCCAAGACTGCTTTCATCACTGCCACAGCAATGAGTTTTTTAGGCTGGTGTCATTTCGCAATGCTGTGCATGGCAGCTGACTTTATAGGTCCACTAGAGTCGAGGGCTAAAAGTTTGTTGGAAGACTAATTCACAAAATGAGAAGTTGGTCCCTTCTGATTCAAAGGTGTCTCACATTTGAGTGCCGAAGGTATGTACAGTATGACAGTATTAATTGAAGTTCAAAGGTCATTACAAGTCCTGAAAAATTTTTGAAAACAGAATAACGCAGTATTATGAGCTTGTAAAGATATCAAGCTGTGCATGCAGGTGCACCATATTGAATTTTGGGCTGCTATAATATTTTAAAGTTTAGTCAAAGGTCATTCACATCATTAAGGGTCACCGTCAGTATCTTGTAGGGGAGGGGACCTAACTCAAGGCAGAACATTTGATTAAATTATGTTGTCATAACATTACTGTCTTCAGACCTTGGCTTCTATTTTCTTCTTTGTTTGGAACAAAATAATGTTTACTGTCAGAGGGCCCTGTGGTTAATGTCTCTAAGAGGAGCAACAACAACAAGCAGTGTTGAAATTGAAGAAACTTCATCTGGAAGCCCAAGGGACAGTTAGCATGAAAAATGTGGTTGTACTTTTCAAAGCCTAGTTGTCCTGCCAATTGTTATGCCATAAATTTGGTTGCTGCACCATGAATGCACTCGCACTGACTTGTGCTGTTAGTAAATTAAATGTCGCAGTCCATGGCATTTTTTTTTTCTGTTTAATTTTATTGAAGTAAACTGCTTATTTGATTCAAGCACTCACCAAATATGATTATCCTGCAGAGCTTATGGGTGTCATGGATATCAGAACGTCCATTTAACTTCATCACTTCACAGGAAAAGTAGGCTGGTCTGCTCTAATGGTGTGTAGTATTGTACATCAGTGTGAGCTTCATCCCTTTGACCATAGTTCATTGGTAAACTGAGGTCACTAGATTTCTAGTGCCTAAAAACTATTGTACCTGGGCACCTGACTGAAAATGTTGGGACTTGTTTCTGAAATTGCCACCCAGGTCATAAGTTCCACTATAGCCAGTAACATTGAATGTGTGACAATTCTGCATGTATCTCAAAGAACACTTCACTGTCATGGCTATAGGTAAGATGCTTTGTGTTATACTAATGTGTAAAGCAAAAGTACTCGTAGCGTAAGGGGAAGTTACAATACATTTTTGGGTACTGGTATGTCCAATCAACCATGGATTTGGTACTCAGGCCAGAATTTTGGACTCAGTACAAACATGAATAAAAGTCTTTGTAGGAAATGGTACATTCAGTATTGAATGAAGGTATATGGATTTGAGATGTCTTTGTAAGGTATATCCTTTGGACCATTGAAAGGGTTGTTTGTGACCATCCAGCTATGAAACAACTAAAATCCCAAAACAATATTTATTTACTCCATCACTGTCAATTCAGAACAATGTACTGGTGGTACACAGTCCAGTAGTAACAATAATACATATTATAGAGAGCACATATCCAGCTAATTACCTGTCAAGTGACTGTACAACATTATACCTGTTCATTGCATACCAGGTCATATTCACTCTGACAATCCCAGCTTAAAACCACTGGTTGTTCCCTGGTCCCTCATGAGTTCCACTTAGCTCCTGGGTGGAGAGGAGCATGGAAAGATAAGTAGCTTGCGAAAGGAGTCCTACATCAATTGGAATCCATTACCACTGAATTACAAGTCTGATGCCGCTACTAGGCTACTGTACCATGCTCTCATATGTGATAGGCAGGAACAGTCTACAATAACAGAGAGGACTTGGTATTTATTGAGATAATTGTGTAACTTTCTCCAGGAGAAGGAATGGCAAAGCCCAATAATGGCTTTCTGGTTTTGCAAGAAGAAGGTTTCAGTCCCTAAGTTTGTGAGGGGATAGAAGATGTCCAATAGGTTCATGTCGTATTGTATTATAGTTATGCAGTCATCGTTATTTCATTTTCAACTCCGGTTGATACAATCATTCTCCTGTTTGTTTTTTTTCTGTTGGTATTACATGCATTTAATCAGTATCAGACATAACTTCCGTTAAATTTATAGACTACACTGATTTTCAATTTTAACAGTGGTACAGTTGTGTGATGAACTGCTAAAACTAAATACAACTTTTTTCTTCAATTTGATGTAAATGCTTCATCTAGTCTTCACTCCATGTTTATTTTAGTGAACAAGAAAATGAATCTTGGAAATAGTCACCAGAAGTTGTAAACTGATATATTTGCCATTAGAAGCTATGCAGTACTGATATTGCACAGACAGTGTATGTGAATTGGAGGTTTAGATGACATTGTAAACAATATGTCAGGCATTTTTTTCTTCAATGATTTTGATTGTCTTAAGATGTGGTATTGTTTAATTGCCAGAGGTTCCTTAATGGCTAGCAAAGGCTTGCCAGCTACTTCTTGTGGATTGACTGTAGTGCTCCTCCCACAAAGACTTTATTACAGAAGCATAGAATTTTGATAGGGGCATAGTTGAAAAGAGAATATTAAAGATGGTACATTTTTGGGGGGGGAGAGGGAGGGGAAAATTAGGTGCACGTTGTATGTTTATTCACAAATGTTGTCTCCAGACATCTTTAATAGACATTTAAACTGTTTGTATGAGAGTATTCCAGTTGAGTACTGCAATTGTTTTTACCATTACATCTGCATATTGTGCTTCAACACCTATTACACACCACTTTGCCATGTCCATGCAGTTTGCAGTGTGATGCTGAAATAATCTATCAAACTTAGGCATTCTTTTACTTTTGTTCCCACCAGCAAATGTTAATTACTGAGTAATTAGCGTATATACTTGATTCTCAAGCAAATGTCCGCTGGACAATTTGCTTCTCTGAAGTTTTTGCGCTCACATGTTTCGTCATGTGTAAACTTCACGTGTCTGTCACAGCTTCCGTACCTATCCTCCTTGAGAAAAGAGACTATGGGCGTACCTCACTTCCTCCTCAATGCCCCGTTATTAAAACAAATGAAGAGAGCTGCTGCTTTTATATTACTTCCTTAAATGCGCTCATAACAGATAACATGCAGATTAAATGTTGGACGTAAGTTTAATTATTGGCACGTTAAACCGCTTTGGCCGTCAAATGCACAGATTTTCTTCAGTCTCTGATGATGCATGATGGTTATGATTTATGGGTCACTGTGGCATGTATGTATGTATATGTGTGTGTGTGTGTGTATGTGACAGATAAGAATGCGAGGTACGTTAAGATAACTCAATGACCGAGTGATGAATGTTTTTCAAGGTTGGTGTGTATGTGTATGATATTGAGTAGATGTGCCCTATCGTTTTTTTGAGGAGGTCAGAGGTCATTTGGGATTACCAGAGGCAAAAAAGTGAATTTCTTTGAGTTGCTCTGATTTTTTGTCCATTGCTTAAATGTTGACATAATCTGAGGATAAGATAAAGTGGTAGGTGGAGAAAATGCAGTGACGTAAATCTTATAAATGCGAAAGGGTCAAAAGGTCGGAAAGTGATGTTTTATTTATATCTCTCCAGCAAAATATTTTAGCGGATGGGGTAATGGAAAATTTTGTTTGTCTATGTGAAGTGCATATGATGACCTCATTTGACCCCACTTGACCTCATTTGACCTTTCTGTGATACAGGGATAGGTCCAGTTAAAGAGGAACCATAGTGGATGTTTCGATTTTAACCTACACTCAGTGCACATCTTTTTGCAAACAGTCACGACAATATTGGGGTTTTTTTTTTCGTAATAACTTCTTTCCAAATAAAAGGTCAAACTTTCCGCTGTTGTTGCACAGCGTATCGCCATTTTGGAAATGTGTTACATATCACATGCACTGGCAATACTACCTGACATGTACAGGTGCATGTGTGATGTCACGAATCGCGTAATTTTGCAACAACATGTCCATTTGCGAGTGAATAAAATGTAGGTTCATAAAAACTTTTAATTTCTTGGACATGAATTTATTGTACTACCGAATGGTGTCTTAATGTTTGAAAAACTATATTTTAAGTATCAGGACTATCTGGGAGGCTGTACAATGGTTTTCCTTTAAGAAAAACTAAAAATCCAATTATACTTCCCTCCTAAGATGCTCCTAAATTCAGTTATTGATATTTTAGTGAAAAGTTGATGTACAGTACATGAAAGAAACTGCAGCAGCGTGCAGGTTAGGCTGCATATAAACTCAGTGTATACATACATACGCACACAGGTATGCAAGTTCTTGTGTAATTGTTTCTTCTTGAAGGTACACATACAAAACTACTGTACTGAACTGTTAGTAAATGGGAATGGAGTAATTCTTCCATCCACATCATCAGGACCTGCTTGATGTCAATTGATCATTGTCACCCCCCCCCAAAAAAAAACCATAACCTCTATGGTATCAGCGAACTTTGATATGTAATAGCACGGCTGCTAAATGACCTTGATTTTTACTACTGCCCTGCAATTTCAGAGCTACTATCTGAGGCTGGGTTTAAAGTTGAAGCATCTTCATGTAAGGAACCAAAGTGTCCTTGGTCTCTAGTTGTGGAGTAAGATGTATTATTTAAATCTATTTCAAGATCTATATTAACCTCTTTTTGCCTTCTGTCTTTGGGTTTTCAAGTCTACGTTCTTTGTGCTCTGGCGCACCGACTTGCTTTTCTTAGTGTCAGTTTTTTTTCCATTTTCATCTGCAGCATCTGCCAAGAGCTCTCACGGGTCTACGTTGCTGAACCGCCAACCGACAATTGTGAGTGCCTCCAAGGAGGAAGTCGCCGCAGGCTCAACTTTCAAACGACAGTTTACCTCGGTGAGATGTGCAATCTGTCATCTGATTGATTCTGACTACTCCATAACATTCTGTTGCCCACGTATTGGGAATCTGTGTTCAAGGAGTGAAGTAGAGCGCTAGATTGGTAGCGGAGGAGGAGGTTTAGTAACTGGATGAGGAGGGAGCGGAGGAGTGACTGGTTTGTTGTTTGTTTTCATCATAGTGACCTGTATTTGTTGAACGTCATTTTTTTCCAGTGAAGCGCTTGCCCCTAGGTTATTTGCTCATTTTTAGAGTTCAAAAAATTTGAAATGTTTATACAATATCACCATTTTATTTCTCACAGAGGGGGAGAAAGAGTCTCACCCGTCAACCGACCTCAATTAAGGATCTCTTCGAGGAGGAGGTGCAAGAAGATCGATATGGACTCTGGCTCAGGAGACGGAGAGTGGATGGCTCCCTTAATCGTGCTCCTGCCGACTTTTACCCAAAAGTTTGGAAACTTCTAGAAGTGGTGAGCCCATGTGTTAGAGTATCCTGCCTCAATGAGTCATGGAAGGGAGGGTGGGTGGATCCAGAGGGGGATGCCATGGCTACATGTGCACCCACTACATTTGTAAGACTAAAATTTTTTAACGTGTGACCATGTTCAGACCTTATCTTACAATTCAACTAGCACCACCAATTGAATACTTCCTAATGTATCATGGATTTGTGCCTTCAATATCCTATCACAGACATCTCACTGTTGTTTCCGATGAACAATTCTCCCCTACAGTGGGTAAATCTATGAAAGTAAAGCTGAACTTCATCATTGTTAAACAGTAACTTAGCCCATATTCAGGCAGAGGTCAAAAAGAATCGTCCAAATGGTCTCCAAGCTCCTATCACAAGTGAGCAACAAGCAATAATGATCATTCACAGAATTTGCAATCAAAGCAACACCTGCCTGTACTTGTCAGCAAAATTATTGAAAGTCTAACAAGTTTTACAGTAAATGTGTTTCAAGACATCCTCATCGGTATCGCGACATGACAATGTGGGAGTTGAACGATGGTTTCGCTCGCAATTGTCACTGCGGGACGTCATAGGCTTGGTCGATCTGTTCAAGAATGTTGACAGTTTCCAAGTGACCCCTATCTATACAGGAAGGCTCAGAGCAGGTTCAGCGTTGACGGGTCGGCATGTTGTTTTTGATTTGTGGTGGATTTTATAAGAATATTTCAAATATTGTCTGGCCCATTCTCTTTTTGAGAAATGTATGAAAAGCAGATACCAGTGTGGCAACTTTTATAATCAGACATTGTAGCAACATTCGGAGACAAATTTAATCAGTCTGTCAATCAATGAATCAATTAAACTTTGTCTGAAATTTAACAAATTTGCATATCAAATTAAAGGATTGATGCATTCTGCTTAGAATTTTTTTCTCTTGTAACTTGGTGGTAATCACTAAAAGCCAGAATCAATATGTCGGGGGTGAACTTACTTTTGTTCCATCCTCCTTTCCTGTGGTGACAAAGTCTTTATTTGTACCAGCATATTTGAGTGCGTTGCACTTTTACGGCGACACATTTCAGTTTGCGTCTCGCACATCGCACACAATGGATATTTCCAATACCCTTCCAACAGAGACTGACTTTGTGAATGGTGGATTGTAGCTCCCTTTGTCATGCAGTTTTCATGCACCCAGAACTTTGCATTCCCACAGAAACAACCCAAATAAAGGATACCCTAAGAAACTCATATTTTTTTTTTGGGGGGGGGGGAGAGAGCAGAGGATTCTGCAAATCCACAGACTAACCAACAAGTTGCAACTGTAGGAACGCTTTATAACCCCACAACATTTTGCGGTTGCTGGCCAGTACACCTTTAGTGTGGATTCAAAATTAATTTTTCACTACTGAGCAAAATAATTATCAAATTTGATCTTAGTTTGCTTATTGACCTCGTCTTACCTGCCTTTTGATGTAACTTTTGTTTGTAACGAAATTCTGTAAACAAACCCAATTATCTCACCACATCTGTAACAGAGTCGATATTTGGAGAATATCTGGATAGGTCACGGACTCCTGTCACCGCAAAGGAAACCGTAGCATCATCTCATTTCACACCAAGAAATAAGATAAGATAACTTGTGATGAAGAATAGACAATTTAATGACAAAAACAGGTCATTGCTCTGTATAATATTGCGGAAGAAGTGTTGTTACACTATGTGTGGGATAGAAAGTGTGTGTTTGTGGAGGGCTTAAAAAATTGGTACTTTGTAGACGTTTTGATAAACAAATTCGACTGGAAATAAAAAAGTATTTTGGGAAATAAGCTCTCCTTTGTCGATCACAAAACAAGGACTCAAAATCTCAACAAGTAGTCTCCCTCAAAGTAGCTGGAGTGAGTGGCTCCGACGGGGGCTGGGAGAGGAAAAGAAGCGAGGGATTCAGATGTTAACTATGTGTACCCTCTGCACACTGTCACTTCAGTGAAATGCGTGTTTAATGTCGTATCAGAGGGAGAGGAGTTTACTGTGACAGAGAACTGTCGAAGTGAATTGCATTTTTATCACAAAAGAATTTTTTTTTTTTTTCGTCATGGAATTTTTGTCAAGCCTTAACAAATGGAAGATGGCTGTGAATCTAAAGTATGATTTGTGAAGTCATGAGAAACCCTCATCTTTCTTCAACAATGGTCATTGTGTACAACAGTGTATGTTGCTTCAATTCCAGAGAGATGTCTGTGGCAATGTTAGATCAGATTATCAGAATATCATGCATGTCAAGAAATGTTCCTTTCAGATTTTTACAGAAAATTTTGCAACGTAATTTTGCAAGGTAATGTTTATTTTCTGAGTCCTCCTGACCAATTGCTCTCATTCCCGGTCTGTGGTTCCAAAAACCCTAATCAAATTCCTATACAGTTGGGTATTCAGAAGTGTATGTTTCTGTGAGGGGCCTGACCATTTCATGGCATGAGACTGAGGTGCAGCAAGCTAGCAACTGCTTTTCTTTAACCTGACATGCATGCAACAAATGAGGACATCGACTCACTATCCTCCTCATTCACAGTGTCCTGGCATCAAGATAGCCCAGCGATTCTTGCCCCAGCACATCACCAGGGAGATGACCTCCAATGAATTCAAGTTCGCACTGGAGGTTGAGACTGCCTTGAACTCTGTACCGCAGCCGGAGTTCCGCCAGCTGATGGTGGAGGTGTTAATGGTGGTCGCGGTCATCATCGAGAATCAGTGGTTGACCGGCTTCTCGAAGGTGATCGACGTCGAGCAACTGGTCGAAGGTGCCAATCGTCTGTTCCTGGCAGATCAGGTGAGTGCAACGCTGCGCTCCTCACTTTAGACTCAGCTTCATCTGCTGTTCGATTCTGGTTATCACGGTGCTCACAAACTTACCCATAATGCCTTGGAGGAATGCACACCATCTTTTGTTGGTGGTGTAATTCCACATTCTCACTGGTTTATACTTTTGCTATGAACCTGAAACTATTTCATAAAGTTGAACAAGGTTTAAAGATTTTTAAGGACATTCACCTTTGGTGTCTATGTTTTCATGCAGAAACGTGTACCCTTGTGAAAAGACTTCATCTTTGACTGAAGGTGATGTAAGTAGGTGAAAATGCTCAAGGAGTCTTTTTTGTAATGAGACATAACTTGTCATACTTTTGGAGTTACTCATGAAGTTGCTGGCATGTCCTAAGAAGAAAATAAAAAATTGACTATGTAGCACATTTATTGCACAAGTGGTGTGGTTTCTCTGTCCCTGTCAGTGGTGTGTTGTATCTGCATCGGTTGTTTGTGTGATGTCCATGCCTTGGTTATTGGTGTAGTGTGTTTGTTTCTATCACTGGTGTGGTGTCCTGCCTTTGTCATTATTGTGGTTTTCCTGTCTTAGTCAGTGGTGTTGCTAGTGGTAGAGTGTCTCTTTTGGTGGTGTGGTGTCTCTGTTCCTGTCACTGGTGTGGTGTCTCTGCCTTTGTCAGCGGTGTATTGTCCCTGCCTTGGTCAGTGCTATCTTGTCTCTGCCGATGGTGAATCAGTCAATGGTGTGGTGTCCCTGCCTTTGTCAGTTGTATGGGGTATCTGCCTCAGTCAATGGTGTGGTATGTCTGCCTTATCAGTGAGATTGTGGTTTTGCCTGTTTTGTTGTATTGGATAGGTCGCTTGGTTGCCTTGGCAGTTTCATAAAAATGATTGCCCTTGTTGGAATGAATAATACTCTTTGAAGATAAAATATCAAAGATTGCAGAGATTAGTAAATTTAGGTACATTTGTGTCAGTGATTGACTTACATAGACATGAAAGTTAAGTCCTCTTTTTTGTGTGTCTGTGTGTGTATGTATGTGTGTGTGTGTGACATATTGACATTTAGCACACTTTTATGTCATATAAGACGGTACCTGCTGTTATGCTACTTGTGCTGGCAGTTTGATGGGTTGCATCGCTCACAGAATTTGAGCAAATTCAAAAGAAAAATAGTTGGGAAAATACCGTTTTACAAAAGTGCTTGTGTAGGAATTTGTTGAAAATAACTTGGTTCGACCTTGCCAACCTGTCACAAGAGGATGTAGTGAATTTCAAAACTGAGACAAGATGGTGTGGTGTCTAATTTTAGTCATTGCTAACTTGGTGCCTAGCAGACATACACTGTTGACGATTCAAGATGCCATACGCCCAGCTCCTACCAGTGCTACGGTGCCATATGATTTGGGTGGCTGTTATCAGTTCATAGATGCTATTGGGGGGGGGGGGGGGGTGTGATAGTTCATGAAAGATCTAATAGTACGAGGGTTTTGCTCACAAATGCACAAAGCACAAATATCATGTACAAGCAAAGATACTAGGCTGCACAGGCTACAGTTATAGTGATATGTACATATGTACTTGCTGCAAGATGTGATGGAGTTCTATGATCTACCAAATTGGGAAATATTTTTCTTACAGTTATGGGCATTTTACAAGCTTGTGAGCACCTCTTTGATCTTGTGGGTCGGTACGGCCCTGGGACAGATCTGAACGAATCAACCTGTGTATCGGCCATAGATTGGTGTATGGAAAGGAGGCAGTAGATAGGGTTAAGGTTCTCATAGAGAGCATAGCACTCTGTGAATTAGCTTGGCATTAGTTATTGTGCAATCACATGATGCAGGCAAATTCATACTGGTTGGTCTTGACCATTGCTGGGTGATTATGAGAGAGTTCAGTAGTAGCGAGAAATCAGACATCTGAAATGTGCATGTTATTGGTATCAAAGCCAACAGAGTTCCTTCAATGTCATTAGGTGTAAATTGTCAGCCTCACAGAACTGTGGATCTGCATCCCTTTTTGGAAATATTCAGATGTGTTGCTGAGAAGAACATGTGAATAGAAGGAGAGAATGGATAGGGGAAGGGATGAGGGGGGAGTGGAGGGGGAAGGGATGAGGAGGGGAGGGATGAGGGGGTGGGGAAGGGATGAGGGGAGGGGAAGAGCATAGATAGCTAGAAACATGGTCACAGATCTTCCATTCTGGTACCAGTTGGGTTACACTTCCTGTAATGTATTAGTTGACAATTCTGGGTCTTAAATATAAGAAAAAAATCAATCTGACAGTAAGTTTCAGGATCAGAGAGCCTTCGTGTACTCATCAAGGACCTTACATCATGTTGATTGTGTGTTAACACCACAGAGATTTGCAACTCTTTTGGACAAGTGTTCTGAAGTTAACGAGGTGGGAGCAAACCAATTGATACGAATGCAAACCCACATTTGCTCCGGGGACCATGGTTTATGTCCCATCTGAGGGACGATAGTGTATCGCCCAGTCCTTATCTACTTTCCCAAAGGCTAGCATGGGTGGAGGACTTGCAAAGCTCAGCATTTTAACAACTGTGCCAAGCAACCTGAAGGGGCCAATGCCTGATTCGGTTAACAGGATACCCAAATTGAAATCATCAAACTACCAGCTAGCCCCCTCTTTGAACAGATACCCCCCTCTGTGAACACCTTTGCTGTAAAAGCAATTTTGAGATGAAGAAAACTTATTTGGTTGCACCGGGATTTGATCTAGACAGGAGCTTACCACTGAGTCAAACCCTCCACCCAAAGGGTTCTTTTTCCATTACATAGTTTTGAGAGAGATTTGAAAATAGTTTGCTACCTAAATAAAAAAAAAAAAATGCACACCATTTGGAGTGGATGTGTGGTAGTCCAGAGAAACAGAAACTCTCTCATCTCTCCGTTATTTCAGGCTGATTACGATGGGGATGCTCTAGCGTGTTGCGCCAGCACCGATCCAACTTTTCAGAGACCTCAGCTACTGAGATGTGAAGGAAGTGCAGGTATCTGTGAGCACTTCTATGACAGCGCCCCCAGTGGATCCTACGGCACCATGGTATACATGACCAGAGCGGCACTGGAATACTTC
The DNA here is from genome assembly GCA_021234535.1 of Stichopus chloronotus. Taxonomy (NCBI): domain Eukaryota; kingdom Metazoa; phylum Echinodermata; class Holothuroidea; order Aspidochirotida; family Stichopodidae; genus Stichopus; species Stichopus chloronotus. Next base: position 28,256,162 of record CM037834.1, on the reverse strand, counting down.
AATATCCGTCAACTGTTTGACTCCACAGAGAGGGTGGAATGCAAGCCAAGCTAATCACATGACTGAAATATCCTGTCTCCGAAGGAGGGGCGCAGCCAGAGACTGCATTGCACCATAAATGTCGTAGCCATTTTGAAGGGAAATGTTGCATTTGAAATCCTGCAACATGGCGTACAAAGAAAATATCTTTTATCGTTGAAAAGCCACTCACCAGTAAACATCAGCAATAGCTTCGTCTCCTCAAAATATTATGCGTATTAGTCACTGAGGATGCATTGTCTGAAATTTTGAAAGTTTTAGTAAACAAATTATTCTTGAGCAAAAAGTAACTGAATATCTCTCTGTGAGAAACTTATTTCTTGAAGAAAGAGCCTAAGTGCTACATTACGTTGAGTACTCCTCTGATTGCTGTCTCTATAAGTGAAAAACAAACACAATACTTCCCTTTAACTTAGGAGGCTATGTACTACAGATTAGCATTACAAAAGATGAGATCCATCTCAAATTATGTTGTTTGTCATTTCACCGTGAATTTCATACTTCAGACACCGTTATCTCAGTGAAGTGAACGTCATTTACTCTGTCGCCATGGACATACTTTGAAATATGTGTTTTGCTTTGATTTTGCACATATTTTTTCCTTTTCGTTTTTTTGTCACATTTATTTCAGTGAAAAACATAGAATTTAATAATTTATTGGATACGGTTACATCATTGTGAACCCAGTGGAGAAATTGATGCTTTGAATGCTGCATTTTACAAATTTTAATAAATGAATTATAGTTTATGAATATTCATGACATTCATCAAACGACGAATGCCATTTGTTTGATTTTGACGTATACCTTTGCGGCTGTCAGAATGTAAATAAAAACTGTTATGTGGATTTTTGCCCAACCCAAAAAACAATTACAACAAAAAAGATGGCAATCCGTGGGGTGGTTACAACTGCAGTAGAGAATAGGTAACCTTTTGATCTGTCATTAGGATGTTTGATGTTCGCATGACTGTCGGGACTTTAGAAAATCTTTGTATCCTTCCTTAGCAACTTTATGAGTATTCGTTGGTGAGATGCAACCATCTATAACACCAATGATCAATGATACCCAATCCATATCATGGTATCATGCATGATAAAGAGAGAGTGTGTCACAAGACTGTTACTCTTACCTTTTCTCATGTCTTGGACATCGACATTACCTTGTTGTGATGTAATATCAGATACGACATACATGTCTTTAAACACAAAATCTGAAACCTTACAAAACAAAACATGAGGAATTGGTGCCTTCCTTCAGCCAATTTTCACAGGATACCATACTTGACTTATCCCTTCTCAAGACCTTCTCGAGACCTACCCCAACAATTAGGATATATCTGGCTATCATATCATGTTCAATCATGTTGAAAAGGTCTTCTTGAGTCATGATTTCAGCACATTATGGAAAGTCTGTGAGGACTTGAAGCTTCCTTAGTTATGTTAATGAATATTCATTCATGAGTGGGCGAATCCTCCAGTCAATCCTCACATAATATCATACATGTTTATGCCTTCTCAAGAGGACACATCCTAACCATTATGGTATGTCTTGATATCATGCGATGTTCTATCATGCAAAGAAGGTCTCCTCGAGACATGATTTTAGCCCATTACAGAAGTTCTGTAAGAGCTGGGTGGAAAATCTATTATACCAATGGCCAGTAAATTGATGGATAAGATTTCTATGATTGTGGCATCTTTATCAGTTGATGAAAGTGACTTTTAAACCATGCAAATAATTTGTCTTCTAATATCTAGGACAATTACGAGTACTGGCGGTCATGCCACTCTCCAACTTGCATCCTTTCTTTGGGTCAAGGTCGTTCCCATTTCAACAATCCCCAGTTTATTGTAGAACTTGCTGCTGTGTCTGTTCAGTCATCATTAAATTTCATATAGTTTAGTTTGCATTTTGTGTTTGAATGATTTGCAAGCTTTCAAGTAATGTCATGCGTCATTTTCAATCATACAATACAGTTCTCCATTTCCGATTCAATATTCCCACTGTTGCTGACATTTCCACAGATTTAGAGAAGCGTAGCGATTTGACTTTGTGTCACACGGTCGTGGAAATTTCCTTTTTTTCTTAAAACCTTTGGAATAGTCATGTTTGTGGCAGATGCCATGGTTTCAGCATTTCTGATGTGTTGCATGATTTTGTATTTCAGGCTTTCTCAAACAGCAAAATAGTTTGGAATTGTGTGCATGCAAAAAATGGTGGAAGAATATTGAAAAACACTAGTTAGTAGTGCAGTAGTACATACAAGAATAATTCTGTCTAGAAATTTGGTTATTAAATCTGTTACAACCCCAAACTCACATGCCGATTAGCCCACCAATTATTTACCTGGGCTCACAAACAGAGTGAAACTGCAGTCAATTAAAAAAAAAATGTCACATTACATGGGAACATTTGGCTTTGAAAAGTTAGCAAACTACACAATTTGCTACTGAAATTTGGTTGCACTACACCCCCTTATATGCCTCCATCATGACGACAGTCAGAGGCGCATTGCATCAACATAATTTCCCTTTGTGGCAATTTATCACTTTGAATTAAGCCTGTCATGTATGCCGCTGCATTAAAGTTGAATGCAAGTGAGGCATCCCTGTTTGCCCACAGCAATGCCAGAAATCTGTTTGTCTGTATCATTGCCAGCTTAAAGACTTCGTTCATTCCATTATGGAAATTTAGAAAAGTACAACGAATGTTTTTGTTACTATAAACAGAGCACTGAGAGAAATAACTTTGTCAACTTTCTGTAGTACAAACCCCATGACCACAAGAAAAAAACCCTGTGTCCTCTTACTGGCTGTTATCATCAAGTTTCTTGAACCTTTTGCGAAACAAAATTTGGAGGTGGTGTTGAGAGAGTGTTTTGTGCAGTCTTTGTTTGACAGGAAGCCACATCAAGCCACATTTCCTTTCAGATTTCTATCCCAGTTTTTTATTACTTTTTATGGAAACAGCTTTTTTTCCAGCATGGCATTAGATAATTGTACCATTAGTATCCTCTTTTTTTAAAAAAAAATTGTTTTATGTAACATTCGGTCCTAATATTATAGTCTAAATGATGTCATTGGCTACATAATTTTAAATATGAATGTCGCTAGATATTAATCCCATCAAATTCACAGAGAGCACCATATACTGTCAAAGGAGTAGATCTTTAATGGCCGGTAAGTTGGTGGTCCAAAGTTCTCCTCTTGAAAGAGACTTGTATTGTTTCTGCTTCTGTTGACTTTGATACCGGTTTTGAAGTGTAACAATATTTTGAATACGTGACAAACGTAAAAGAGAGGCTGTGTGTCATATGCAATGTGTTTGTCGAAAATGTCTGAAATTTTGTTACTTGTTTTGTCCAGGGTTCTCTTTCACCAATTTCTATTCATGAATGTGGTCAAACTTTTTTAATTCCTTTCAATTATGTGACTTAAGTTTTTTGTTCTGCCAACATTTTTTTCTTTTCTTTTCAAACTTTCTCTTCTGCTTGTGTGCACTGCACTCCTTATGTTGCAGTTTATTCACACAGCAGTCTGGTATGTTTACCACAGGGCTCGGTTGTGCTAACATAATTGTTTGGCTTAAAATAAAATGAAGCGGATAGTCGCTGGGCCAGTTACAAGGCTGTAAGTGTTAGGTTGAGGTAAGGTCAGGGCTAGTATGTGTTCTTTCAAGTAGGCATTCAGCAGCCATATACAGTGAGACTTTGGAGCCTGGCCCCACTCTACAAGGCTTTGGTGGCCATGATTCAAAAAAACTTTGGATCTGAGTAGCAAGTTCAGAATCATGTCCCTAATCGTCATCAGTCAGGTGTCTGAGTACCTGATTGCACTGAACACTTTCAATGTTGTGTGCCAACATACATTATAAAGATGATGTTCACTAAGTGCAGGGGTCAATATGAAACTGGCAGTTGTAACTTGCATTTTTTTTTTATTTTTGTTATATCATACTGTGCTGTCAATGTCACTGAACACTGCCCCCTCCCATTTCCTCCCCCCACTCCTCCCCCAACCCCCACATGTACCTGTTCCATTCCTGTAGTTTTTTTTTTTTCCTTTTGTGCATTATTTGTTTAAGTTCATATACAGAGGATGCAAGGAGGAGACTCATTTCTGCAACAATTATGTTGGCGAAAATTTGCTGGTACATAACCACAGGGTAGTGTGGCCACTTCCATTGTCAGTATTCACTTTGGTCTATAAGTTTTATTTGTGCTGATACTTGTAGCATTCATGTGTGTATGCACATTGTGTTGCATGACGTGGAGTGTGGTGATCTATTCGTTAACAAGTACGCATTTGTCTGATGACAGCAGTACGGTCATGTGGCAGCATGTGTATGAGTAAAGCATGCGTATAACTGTAATAATCATTTACTTAGAGAATGGAATCACCGACAAGTAAAGGCCTGGGTCACATATGCACGATCATCCTTTGACTAAAATCACGCAGCTGAATTACCATTGACATTGATGAATGCAAAATGCCAACTGGGAAATGAATTCACCAGTTCAGGACAACCAGGATGTGACCAAATCGTGACACTATTTCGTTCCGAACGGTTTTCATGATTAACTCAAATTGCAGTAGTCGCTAGTTTAGTTGAAAGTTGAATCATGTGTTGAAGCGTGCACATGTGACCTGGCCTGAAATCACATGTTACAGTCCACAATATGGCATCAAGCTATTCATCCAATTTACTCAAACTTAAAAACATCAAACTTTTGCAACGGACCTTGAAAGGAGACTCTTCTTGGTGCTCCTTTCACTGGCCACAAGTCGTTTGCCCTTTGCCTTGCTTAATATTAGACTATCCAGAACAATTTGACGATTTGAGAGGTTTTTTTTCACTTATATTTGTACAGGGCCGTTGATTATGTTCATTTTCATAGTGATGTGTGCTGTATCAAGTTTTCAAGCCTTAACCTTTAATGAAGCAAGGGAGAGATCTAATGAATCTTGTAACTGAAGATTGCATTTCCATGTGTCAAGTCCATTTACATAATCAGTGAAGTGCAATATAAATGAGTTTCCTTTGCCAGTGAAAGGGAGTGTATGCTGGAACAAGACACGATCACTCAATTTTTACTCGAATTCATTGAGTAGTTCTATACTCGGTTCTTTGTCAGTCCTGGAACAACAGCATCTTAGGCGTTTAAGTTTGTTGAATTTGCTATATGTTTAGAGTCCACTGTACTAGCAGAAGTGAGTGACTATTATTATTATTATTTTGTCACATTGTCCTTGTTTAGCATATGTAGCAATGTGGTAATGGTCATCCCCATTGAAGAAAAGTAATTTAAAGTCAATTATGGAATATCTTTGCTATTTAAACTGAGTAAGTGACTTCATGAATAATGCAGTGAAGTTGCCTCTTTTTTTTTTTTCATTAGCTGAGCTGTTTTTAATTAGATTTGAACTTGATCAAGTCACAGTTTCTAATAAGATTTGGGCTCAATCAAGTCTCAGTGTTTGCTTATCAAATGGTAATAGTTGTCATGATGTCATCATCTCAGATTAAAGACTTTGCCGACTGGTACTGCTTTTCAAAACCTTAGGTGAGTGAGACTGCCATGCTCAGTTAAGTCACCATTAGACATGGAAACAAGAATCATGGTCATTGGTTTTGAACATTTTAGTGTGATAGGAAAGACGTTTACTTGGGCAGAAGACGGCGGAGGTGAAATTGGGAGTCTTTGAACAGCATCTTGACTGAAGTACGTGTGTGGGGGGCTCTGAAAGTGCCACATATTTTAATTTTGCATCCAAACATGTTTGCAGTGCAGAGGTCTTCCAGTGACGTCATAACTGTCATTCTGCAGCTAAGTGGACGGGTTATTTACACATGTGTAGCACATTATGGTTGCTTGTAATAATTACCTAGACAGAAATATTAACCGCTTCAAAGTTAGAATACTGCATAAATTGACCATAACATTGTATGTCAATGTATAGAAAAGCTTTCTTTCAGGCCTGCAAAAACTGGTCACATGATACATTGAAAGGCCTGTGCAAGACCTCTATATTCTGTAAGGTATTTAGTTGAACAGGGACATGTAATACTGTGGTAGTGCAAACTGCATCGTGTTACGCTAGATTCTAGCAGACGACAAATACCATATTGTGTTTTCCTTCTAAACCGGCATAAGCCTTACAGAAATGTCAGGAACGATACAGAAGACGGATTCCTGTGTGATCTCTGCAGTTTCAAACCTTATTTCAAAGCGTTATATCTCCAAGTAACAGCTCCCTGGGTTAAGTTAGCAGTCAAGCAAATTAAACACGCAAGTAGAATAAAATCGTGCCAATTTTGCTGAAATGTAATAGAAGTAAAAGCTATTTACTAGTTGTTTTTTTTCAATAACCATGTACCTTTGTTTTGGTTTTGAATTCATTCTCCGACGTTGCCGTGATTACTTAATTTCTTTTCTTTTTGTCTAAGATTCCAGTGCCTGAGGTGGTGCAATTCTTCTGTTTGAAAGCTTTTATTAAATTTCCTATTTCATTGTTTTTTTCCTTTAAATTAATGTGTCAAAACATAGCGTGTATAAATGTAATATACTGCTCTTTAAATTTCAGAGAGTTTCTCAATAAATATCGCTCCGTTTTTACGAGAATATAACTGTTTTTTTTTTTTGTGCCTGTTTTGCAAGAAATCTGTCAACCTTGTATTTTGTGAGGAGGAAGCTGTGGGGAGGTGAGGAAGGTACTGGATAATGTTGTGATTGATGGTGCCCGATAGATGAAGTTGCAAAGTTATCGAATTTGACTTTGCAATAACCCCGATGATTGACCTGGTTTGAGATGCTGCGGTGGAGATATATATGGGAAAGCGATTTGTGCTGGGTTGTGACTTGAAACGTCATTTGCATGCTGTCACCAAACAGTTTTTCAGACGTTGGTGGCAACGAACATGTCAATATCTCCTCTCACGTGACCACTTTTATACCACCTGGTAAGGTCACTGCAAACAATAAAACATTTTCTTTCTTTTTTCTTGTATTTGGCTTCTTTTCATGGAGGGAAAGTAATGTCTCACATTTCGCCATCTTGTCCTCGTGACGTTGTCTAACTCCTTTGAGTTACATCACACCACCCCCCCCCCCCCTTCAATTTACACACACACACACACATACATCGCTTCCAATTCTGCAGGTACATCGTATCACAAAGATAGGTCACGTGCGCCTCTTCTAAGTTTCACTCCACCAGTCATATCGTCACGATAAAGTCATATTCATGTGCATGGGTGTATCCAGCGGATACAGTCACCGCGATGACACACACGAGGCCTACTTGTTATTAATAGCATCAAGGAGCATTGCAACATACTTTCATGCTATTGTGTTATCAACTTATTCTCATTTACTTTTTGGGGGGAGGGTCAAAATAAAGTGTGTGAAGATGTTTCCTATAGCCTTAGTTTATCGAATAAAGCTACCTCTTGAGTTGCAGACATTGAGCCAGGTTGTTCCAGCTGTTTTTCTTGGGAATGAAGATTTTACATTTGGATGAAATAATAAGTAAACAAGCTAACAAACAACCTCACACGACCTTTTAAAGGAAAGATACACACCCTGCAGCGATGGAGACCCGACGAAATATTTCATTAACTTATCCATGTCAGCCGCCATTGTGTGATATCACGGGGTCATGTTGGGTTTCTGTTAACATTTCCATGGACGTCAGTGAAAGAAAGTTAAAAAAATATCAAGGAACCGTAGATATAGGCCTACCGCTTATCCAGGAGTATGTATAGTCTTTTCAGGGGAAGGATGCCAACTCTAGATGCATCGTCCTAAGCAAAAAGATTTCTCGATCGTGCCCTCTAACACATAATACTGAGTGGATCCACATCCCATCAGTCCCCTCCCCTCCCACCCCTCCCACTCCCAACCCTATCAAATCGTTTGAATATTTTCAAACAGGGTAAAGGGAGTATTCCCCCCCCCCCCAACCGTTTCTATATATGGTCATCTTTTTGACGGAAAATTTGAACTTCTTACATAGAACTTCCAAATATTTATAGTTTTTTTTTTTTTTACATAGAACTTCCAAATATTTATGGTTCTTTTTTTCTCAAGAAAAAAATGAATCTCGCCTTCACCTGCCACCAAAAAAGAAGGGAACTCCGATGATCTGGAACGGTGAGACGTTATCTGTGTGAAGGTTAATATGAACTTCTTAGGCTGTGTGAAGATCTTACATGATTTTTTTTTTTACTTTTTACATTTTACCCTCAAAGATTTTTCAGAGTGTCCCAACTGTACGAAGGTTGCCCCGGTCCTGCTTCCGATAATTAACAAAATATAACTCCATGGAAGTCACTTGGGTTATGGTTTAATTTGAGCTAAAATAAAATAAACATGCCAAATTGTAATGTACTGCCTGCGCGGAGTGTAAGGTGAGGTAAGGGGACTATTACTCCCCCCCCCCCCCCTCGCGGTTTCTGTATATGGTCATCTTTTTGACGGAAAATATGAACTTCTTACGTAGAATTTCTTCCAAATATTTACATTTTTTTTCTTAAAAAAAAAAAAGAATCTCGCCTTCACCTGCCACCAAAAAAGATGGGAACTCCGATGATCTGGAACGGTGAGACGTTATCTGTGTGAAGATGAATATGAACTTCTTTACTTCTGTGTGAAGATCTAATGTGAACTTTTTACTTCTTACATTTTTACCCCCAAAGATTTTTCAAAGTGACCCAACTTTACGAAGGTTGCCCCGGTTCTGCTTCCGATAATTAACAATCTATAACTCCATGGAAGTCACTTGGGTTATTCAAAGGGGGAGGGAAGGGGGGGGGGGAGTAACGCACTGATATTTCTGTCGATATCAGAAGCTAATAGGTAGAAGCTTACAATATTCGATGTGGTCTATGATGGATACATGTGACGGAAGTGCAAGAATACAACACATGATATATAAATCGATGGATATTGTACGGAGAAATATGTACGGAGAAATATTCACAACCTTGTCTCACTGATATCTTACTTTATAATGAGCACCATATGTCTTGTCAATTTCGCTTATACCATTCAAAATCGCCTTATGGACTGACACACGAGTATTACAATCTCGCCTTCAACTGCAGACCAAAATAGAAGTAATCTTCGATTAACTGGACCGGTGAGACGTTATCTGTGTAAAAATTCTTGAAAATGTATTAAAGTAAGGGGGACAGCTAAGAACTGACGGCACACGCCTTCCCAAAGAGGTGCCCGCTACTTCGTCATTATAAGTTCGTTTCATACATGCCATGTGGATAGATCGGACAGGTCCCTACGTAGGGGATACAACACTCCAGCGCATTTGAAGGTCTGCTGTTTGATAAGATCGTCACATCACGCAGAAGTTACCTGACAGGTGAATTAGTGAACATTTCCGGATATTTTTTTTTTTCAGTTTCGGTCATTAACTTTCATTTCAGACTCTTTTAACAGCTTGAATAAGTTCAAACGATGAATGATTCAAATGATGAATGAATGCCGAAAACAAGGAGACGGTGAAACTGAAGAACAGACTGAGGACTGGTTACAGAAAGTTTTCAAGTGCTTGAAGGATGCGCCGATAATATTAAAAACAGTAAAAAGAGATACCGGAGAACGTCTATTGCTGAAGTTAGTTCACCAGTTATTGTAACAACTTAGGAGACTTGATTGCTCGAATTTCTGTTAACATTTTAACCAAAAGATAGAAGAAAAAGCCGCATGCAGATATGACAAGTGATAGCCTCAGATACACTGCCTATTGGCCAGTGTGATGTTGGCGCCATTGTAACATTCCTTGGCAATCTTTCTCAGAACTAATCTCTTTCATCGATCACGTTTCCTTGATTGGTTGAATTGAATGCCAAACTGACAGTCGCCAACTCAAAAAGAAAATGTAACAACGGGTCAGTTGCAGAGGATTCAAATAAGCCAGAATATGCCAGAATTCCAAATTCGGTCACCACTTGGCTAAATTTTTTACCCTTGTTCCACTGCGTGCGTCAGGTATTGAAATGAGCAAGGGCATTTTTTTTTTTTTTTTTTTTTGAGTTCTACTTTTTAAGAAGCAACTTCTTTTCAACTTACCAACAATTTCAATTTTGTCACTCCCGATATACAGCACATTTCAGAAAACTACAACCGTGAGTCAACGAAAGTTCTCAATGGAATTGCCTACACGCTGTTTTAAAACGATTAAAACGTACACAAAGTATCACATCAAGTGCCAGCCATGCAGTGAGGAAGATTAGTCTGGTGAGCTGTGAAAAAAAAAAGTTACTTATAACTGGGTGTCGGTGAAATTGAAACATTCGGGAAATAAATTCGGCTGTGTTGCTGGAATTGAAACTATATATGAACAGTATAATCACTCCAGCAAATAGTTCAGCGACCACGTTATGGGACTACGACTTTAGCAAGTATGTGCAATCGGGCTATTTGGGGTTATCTCCGACATCATTGCGGTATGTTTTTTTTTTTTTTTTCAGTGAGCAAAACCGCACATTTGTACACCCCCTATCGGCCCTATGTATACAGTTTATACGCACAGAAGCTATTACAGAACACTTCGACAGCGATGCCTTCGTTAGTGGGACTCGTCAGGGGAATTCACGCCGACACGATTCGTTGACAGTTTCCGCTCATTTTGCTCACTTGGTTTCGTGTATACAGTCTGTCGCGAGGGCATGCATTTTTAATCACGTCTAACGCACCCTGATGCGTATTAAAAACCCAGCAATTAGTCTGTGCATTAAATTACCCCAAATTGAGGCCAGCCACGCATATTATAAATATGTAACTTGGTTTTGGTCATGACAGACAATTGAACATAGCCTGAGCTATTAACGAGCGGTAAACATACATACTGGCGACAAACTTGTAATGATGACGAACTTAAAAAATTTCTCTGAAGAATCACAACTTTTTATTCATAATTTATTGAGCTGTATATTCTACCATTGGTCGAAAAGTCAGTTCCTTCTTTGTTACCATCACCAATATGGTATGCAGTGTAAGAGCGAGGGGCGGTTTCTATACACACTCTCTTCTTGTGAACCTGGGGAAAGATGGGAAGGAATCTGGGGGCGGGGTAGACCTCAGTCCGAACATGGAGGATAAATTGGGTTAAGAACCAAGTATATTTCTAACATGGCCTGCTTATTCATCATAAGGTCACCAAAAATACATGGAAACCATCTGCTTTACCTTTCAATAATGTTATAATCGTAGTCGAGTTTACTTTATTCGCAGTTAGATGTAACTTAACTATGTTAAAGGATTAGTCTGACGTCTCTGTTTCCTGATAACAGGCTGCACATTTGTAATTTGTGACAACACTGATTGAGTCAAGTAGTGGTGGTTTTCTGGACACCTTTAAATCATCAAGTTTCTTGTTTTTATAATGTGATCTTCAACACCGTCTGTATTACTCAGCTAAGCAGTGATCGACCGACAGAGCTAAGTTAAGTAATCCTTAATTCCTGTTAAGTAGAGCGAGACCACTGTCAGTGGGTCAAAGTACTCTTCAGGTCAAACTATTTTTTTTTTCTGAGGGAAGGTAGCCCTTGCTAAGGACTATCTAGCCATTTAGACTTTTTACATGTAATGCAGTCTAAACCTGTCATCCCCTTTTACTTCATTAGCTTTTCTCTCCTTTTTAATTTCTCTATAACGCCCATCCAACCGCCGACATACAGTTCCCCGCATTAAGCGCCCACCCCCCCCCCCCTTACGGTTTACCTGTTTTCTATTCTATCATTCCCTGTATCTGTCCGCCGCCGGACTGCCGTCCACCCGAATAAAACTAAGTAAGGCCTAAGAAAGCGTCAACAGTCAACAGCCAACAGATTTAAAAGAAAATTTTAAAAAAATCGAAAACTTTTTAATATTTCTTCGTGTGGGTATAGTCACATTAAAATATTTTCAGGAGGGAAGGGTACGCCCAATATAGTAGTAGTGCGTGAATGAGAATGTACGAGACACTTTTTGTGTGTACATGGGATATCGGTGATACGGTCCACTAGGGTCTAGAGGGAAGGGGGGGGGCTGATTGTGGGCTTCAAGGAAAGTTATGTAAGGTTAATACAACTAAGTTAGTTAAGTTATATATTTGTGTATACACACACACACACACGCTTACCTTACATAACTTACGTCAGTAAGTTAACTAAGTTACCGGTTTATTATAATACAGGATGTTTATAACTGTCGACTTTCTAACAGTATACCTGTATTTGATCGAAATCGAGTGGACTAAGTAAGCGTCTTATCTAATATAACAAGCAGTCAACAGATTTTAAAAAAAATCGAAAACTTCTTAATATTTCTTCTTGTGGGCTCAGTCACATTAAAATATTTTCAGGAAGGATGGGTACGTCCAATATAGGCTGTTACCCCGTTTACGCATTTTCTGTAACGCCAAAGCAAACAATTCTGGTATCATTTTGAAAGGTATTAATGGTCCAAATCCAAATATGTAAATAGGACCATGCCTGTGTCGGTTCTTTATAGCATGTACGCCCGTACGGATGTACAAAATTTAATGACATCAACATGGTGCGGTTTTCGAGCGGTCGTATGATTTCTTTCGGTGAGCCTCATGAAAGCTAACTTTTACATCCAGGCCACTTCCCAGGTCATGCCAAATTGGTAATACAAAGTCGAAAAAAAAAACTTGAAACACTACATTCATACTTCATGTACACGGTGACGTACCTGTAGGTATATACTCACATTACTCAAACTGAAACTCTTATGCAAAAGCATTTCTTGTGAAGAATTGGCAATTTTAGGACAAACAGACCAGGTCACGATCTTTTCCGCTACGGTTGCTTTATAATTTGTAAGAACACAGCTGGGATGACAGCACATCCTGCAGTAATACGAAATCTGTAAAAGAGTCAACTGTTTATACAAGTAATTGAATTAGCAGCCTATGCCGTATATAACGACAGATGGGGGAGGGGGGGCACAGACGTACACACGGGCAGGGGAAATCCACTGGAGGCATATCCATTGTTGTATTCTGATGATGGTCATTGTTGTATTCTGATGATGATCGAGGAGAGACCAAAAATTTAAAACACGGAAAAAAATGATTATTTCCACTTTTATTTATTTATTTATTTTCCTGAACGATACACCTAGAGTCGGAAATGGCAGAAACGCATCCCAAACCCAAACTTATATCAGAAAGGATTCTACACGAAGGTCCACTGAATTCTCTCGAATTTTTATCTTGCATCTCCAGTAAGCTCATTTAATTATATCTGTTTGTATTAATACAAGGAGCTAAGGATAAAAAACAATCGTTTTATGGAAATTCTCAGAAATAGCCAATCAAAAATAATTCCATGTAAAGCTTTACATGTATGACATTAAAGCTGTAGTCACCTCCCCCCCTGTTCATCTGACACAAAGTCCTTACAATGTATTAAAGCTGGAATAAGTGTTGAAAATTTGTCAGTGAAAGTCAAATTCATCGGAATGTGTCGTAGCTACCCCCAAAAAAGACCTCTTAAACAACATATTTGCTTACATGAATATTCATATACATTTCCATTGGTCCATTTGATTTCAAGTAACGGTACTGACTGCAATACTTTCTTGCAGAGTCTGAATTTTAGGACCAACAAAAATGTCTGGACACTTTTCATATTGAAATATCTAGAAGATGCGTTTTCTTTCAGATTTTATGACAGGTGACCTTTTCTCCTACTTTCTCTTCCCTGGAACACTGACGAAGAAAAATGTAGATGACCTGACGAATGCGATTGCTAGTACAACACACATTCCAGCTTTATTTGGGAAATAATGATGGAACCCCGTGAAAGAACAGTTCCAGATAGAATGTCTACAATACAAACCAGAAGTAAAACTATGAAAGATGTTCAACAAATATGTGTTGCAACCGGCCTTCTCCTATTTGGGGATTTCACTCTATATCCCAACCCTTGAGGATCCGTGTAATATATATCCTTAAAACCCTTTAAATCAGTGGAGAAGCATATAACCCCGGCGAAGAGACGGCATATTGTTACCCTTACAAACCCCTTAAAGGTGCATTTCTTGCGATTAGCTTCAGAAACAAATATATCTCTCGGGATCATATATAGAATATGTGCTTCTGTTATCTGCTAGCGGGGAGGAAAAGAGAATGCCATTTTGAATGAGTTCGGAAAATACTACCTTGGACTCTAAGAGCAATCTATGGAAAGATTAATTCGAAATAACCGACAGCCAGCTGATCCAGGTCAGTGGCCTACAGAGTATTATCCATACGGCTGTAACGTATCAAGAACACATGGCCATGCACCGCTGTATACCGCCACATAAGGAAAAGACTACAAGTTATGCTTTTAAATCTTAAACATATTTCCCACAGGATTTAAAGACATATGACCTTCTTTTTCTGACTTTTTTAAAATAGAAATAATGATAATAATAATGTTTCCCAAATATAAGTCTTTGACATAGGCCTTAGTCCGAGACAGTCTGCGGTATAACCTGTCAAAATATGTTGGTCTGAAATACATTTTCGGCTTTGATTATTTCAATATATTGTCACCCTTACATTTTTTTTTTTTTTGCGCCTCATAGTAATTAAAGAGCATTTGGATTTAATATCCACCCTAGTCTCGAGTGTATCCGTTCCTCCACGTCGCGGAGGTTTGGCCAGTTTCATCTTTCTCAGCTTGTCTCGATGATGAGTAACACACTCTCACGTTTTCGCGCTTACCATCAGACTGAGGCCATCTTGCTCTAAATTACTTTGTTTTAATTTATATTTGTTGAAAAAAAGGGGGTTATATTTAGTAAATCATTATTTATGAAAATCTCCTATAACTTCCATTGAAACTTAAATATAGTAAATGTCATCTGTAGGCTATACCGACAGTTACCAAGGTAAACTTGGAGAAGAGAAAAAAGAGATAGGAAAACAAACATGAAATTAAATGACAACCGTCTAGAGAAATAAGTTCTTTTTAAACCTAACTTGCTTGCGATGTTCTCAGTCTTTAAAAGTGATTGATTATTCCACGTTAAAAGGAACGGATGCGGGCTGCTTTAAGACTCTCGAGCAATGACAGGGTCCTTGTTTGAAGTCTCTCGAGCTACGCAAAACTGTCTACCATGTGTGTAGGATGTAGGCTGTATGATGAAACTATTATTCTGTAAGTTACCGTGGTATGATATTTGTCCTATATTTGTCTCGCAGCGCAGAGACATGATCACAAATGAATATCCTTGTATTCCTTTTCTTTACAGTAGCACAAATATGAGTGAAATTTGGAAAGAGCAAAAAGTAAATTCACAAACAGTATTCGCTAATTAATAAGGAACACGTTTTAGGTCTACCACTGAAGTAAATTTTGTCTTAAAACGAGATATCTTAGCAGTGCGGTAGACACGTATGAACTGCTTATAGATATGTACCAATCAAACACACAGATAGCGCCAGATCTACGTTTGAACAATGGCGGGGGAAGGGAGGGGGATTGAAAGTGGGAACATGGAGGAGACAGATCGGGAGGGAAGGGTGGGTAGGTGAAGAAATGATGAAGAGGAGGGAAAGAGAGAGGCAGAGGGAGGTGAAGAGGAGGAAAGGGGTATTGTATCGTAATTTGAATAATATTTTACTGGAAAAGGGATTTGCATGGGTGGATAAAAAGTGTATATTGGAGCAGTTCGATCCCGTTGTACCCTGTCTTTTCGTTTGTGCTTTTTTATCAGTATCAACTGTCTAACCCTACCGTCATATGTTCATCAAGTCCTGTTTTAAAATGAAATTTTAGCAGAATGAACCGTGTAATGTTGAATTTATTATAATTGAAAATCTACCCTTGCATTGTGTAAAACACAATATAGGATAATTGCATAACAGCGTTCTACTCATGTTTTATTTGAAAATATTGAGAACCTGATTTCAAGCGCATCTTGCATCAATGGGTGAACACACACAGAGTAAGTGTAAGGGTGTAGACGACCGGACTCGCCTCCAAATAACTGCTCTACATGCCTGAGCGTGCATAGTTATAAAGTGTAGGCTAATGAAGGTGCAATTATTTGTCTCTATAGGATAGTAATATAGCGCGAGTGGGACAAGAATTCGATCCATGGAGTTGAACGTCTCAACCCTTACTCCCACTTACTCCAAATTCGTTCACTCCCGAGAATTGTTATTTTTGTTCTCAATTTATTCACAGGCCCTACATGCATATAGTGGCAGCAAATGGCATTACCATCTCACCCCCCCCCCCCCCCCCCACACACACACACACCTTCCCACGGCAACATTACCAGACATCCGCCAATTTTGGTCAAAACCCGGATAGATTAAATATCCCCCAGAGTTCGTAATCACGTTATGCACGACTTCGTTACCACTCGAACGAGTCGCGGCTCTGATTGCGCTCGATCAAGGCAGCCTGAACTTCTCTACATATATGGCACTCTCACGTATTATATATGCTTGTGTACACAAATACATGATGCATTTCGTGGAGCGCAACGCAACACTGTCGGAGTTAGCAAGGGTACGATAGTGACGAGCATGCGCCATTTTACACACAGCTACAAAAAACAAAACAAAAAACAAGCAAGCAAACAAACAAACAAGAAAAATAAAACAAAACAAAAAGACTCTGTTCGTTCCATCCTTGAGAGCTCAATTAATATGTCAGAATATAAAGTTCCTATTATTAAAAGTAATCGTAGGCTTCTTTGTAGTATCTTATCTGACCCAGTCTTTTCTTGATAACAATATGCTGAGGTAAAAACTTTACGGTAGGTCACTTTTTGCAAGTAGCAACGAAACATCGAAGGACAGTGTATGCATATGTCGCTTTGATATATCATAATAGTATGACCTATTATAGACTGTGCAAGAGTACATGTAAAGAATAAGCGGAAACTTACAACACTGTTAAAAATTCAAATTGTTAAATGTTAATTTACAGAAAATAAAATGATTAAATACAAAAGGAATACAGAAATGTTCTGTCAAATATTGCCAGAAACTGTCTGCACGTATTACTTATTTATTTCTTTGTTTTATTTTCTGTAAATTTGCAGATATTTTTAACAGTGTAATAATGTTTACAGAGAGATATCAAGCAAGAGACTGACGTCACATGAAATATTAATAAGACCATCAGTCTCCTTTAAGAAAAGTCTGAACCGCTCCGGGGTACCACGTCGAGCTTAGTAGAGGTGATGGTTTCAGGTGTAGAGTCACAAACAAGGGCACCTACCACTTTTTAAATGCAGTCACAAAGCACGGAGTCAACAAAAGAATACCGAACTCCCAGTAAGTTTATTTGTTACGGATTGCAGGGTAAGGCGACTACACCAACGCTGATCGAATGTTCCTGCTTTGCACAATGAAAGTAAATAAATAAAATATTGAATTGTAATAGATATGAACAGTGAAAAACCCGTCCTAAATCTATCACTTCGGGAATTCAGAGGGAAACTGACAAAAGATTTGGCTACAGTAACGGGAGGCATTTCCAATGACAGTGTGTGCAAACTCGCAGGATATGGAAGCAAATTATATCTCTTCCAAAATATACACATTAAATGTATAGAGATGAGATCATAAGTTACGCAGTTTGGTGAAGTAATGTCATCAATACAAAGATGGGTGGGGTGGCATATATTCTTACTATCTGAAACAGAGTAGAGTTGAACCAATTTCAAAGTATTTATTCTCCATTTATAGTGGTTGAAACTGCATCTACGCTCTTAACAGCCAGTGCCATTACATTAAACGTTGTTCATATTTGAAAGGAAGTGCGTAGCAATTTTTTTTTTTTTTGCCTCAAGTTCGATGATATACTACAAAATTGGTTCTGCAGTTATTTTTGTGAATTTTAAATAATACTGATACTCCATGAGTCCCCCCCCCCCCAAAAAAAAAACTAAAAGATCTCCCTTTCATAAATTTTAAGACCCCCCTCAAACACATTTCTTTCTTATGGGCCAATACAGTTAGTGTCGAATTGTCAATTTCGCATTACTTGTAAAGTTGAAACGGTCTAGTATTTGTTCGATCTTAAATCCAATGAAAACTTTACAAAGTTAGTTCTTTGGTTACTTCATGCTGATACTTCATGAATTAAAAAAAAGAAGGTCAAAATGTTGAGAAATCTTTCTCACGTAAAGATTACGACACACAAAACGTGTCCAATGAACACTGCAGTAGGTTCGGAATATCGTCACGACTCCAGGGTAGAAGAAGTATTGTGCCTCCCTTTAACCATCGATTGGAAAACGTCGCAGCGTGTAAGGAACGAAATCTTGACGGTTACTCCCAGATCAATTTAAGGACAACTGTAAAAAATGAAAAGAAGAAGTTGCGTTCAATTTTCAGACTCAAAAAGTCAGTGACTCCTGGTGAATATACTTCAATTTGACGGAATTTCACCATCACCTGCAAATACAGCTAGTCAGTCGATCCCTCACGTATCAGCATCAAGGATTGGTTCAGGTGGGTATGATACCCTCTCAAGTTGCCATCGCCGTGGGGAAGGGGGGGGCAGGTTGTCGAATGAGGGGATGAATCCCCACATGAATCTATATTTGAATGTCGGAATGGATTGACGCGGAGTCGCAAACCTTTTTCCCCGATATTTATATGCCAGGCCAACGACACCCTTGGCAGTTTTCGATAAAAGTAAATTATTTGTCTAGAAGATATTTTCGTCCAAGACCTTGTGTTATTCATTTAAATGACCCTCGGGCAATGTTAGATTTTTTTTCTCTCCTTTCCTTTTTGTTCCTTTCAGAATCTTACGAGTGAATTTTGTTTGGTTCGTTTTATTAACCGTGGCTACCAGAATCGAATGTGTAAACTCCGCAACCGCACAAAATACTATTTTTGGCCATGCATACGAGAAAATAAATGTTCGCATATGTGCTTTTACAAGGTGCATGCCATGCCCTGTATTAACTGATGTATGTTTTCTGATGTTGCCGATGGGAATGAGTAACACATATGCCATGATGCATTCATGATCACGTGATCACAGCAACACTTTACCTATCTCTGCTCAGTCCCGATTTAAAAAACTCTATTTATTCACACATTTACAGCGACTGCTCCATACCTAACATTGTGAGAATTTTTCTAAGTTTATTTCTGAACTCCCCCCCCCCCCTCCTCCCCAGAAAAAAAATCAAGTTACAAGTTATAAAGCCAAGATTATCTTCGACCGTCAGAAAGATCGCAATAAAGTATATGTGTGGTCATTTAATGCGGTCAATATGAGCTGGTAGTAATATCGTGAATCCATGTGTGAAGAATATTATCATTCATTACGATGCAAATGTCACATTGTAACTTATCAAATGGTTCACATAGAGGCGGGAGACAAAATAGAGAGCACTTATTGAAAAATGGCTGGTTAAATCAGTTCAACTTGAATTTTTACAATCAACAAATGTGACATAATGTGGGATAGTGCTACTTGAAGAAGTAATATCTGTGTAATTAAGTAGTAACTACGGAAGGGTTACTAAGCAAGTTGACTGTTTTTGTTTTGCAACTGTACGTTAAAGAAACCTAGACTCCTTCAAGACGAAGATGTAAAAGCGGTTGCCTTCAGCCATTTTAATTTCTTCTTAAACACATTTAAGGAAAGTCACCCGACACTGCCAGTCTTCTTTTTTTTTGTCAAGTGAGAGAATATTTTGGTTCAACATTTTGAGATTTTCAACCAGTTTCTTAAATATCTTTGTAAA
Organism: Stichopus chloronotus; assembly: GCA_021234535.1. Classification (NCBI taxonomy): domain Eukaryota; kingdom Metazoa; phylum Echinodermata; class Holothuroidea; order Aspidochirotida; family Stichopodidae; genus Stichopus; species Stichopus chloronotus. The sequence continues at coordinate 28,236,377 of CM037834.1, read as the reverse complement.
TTGATCTTTATCTCTTAAGATTTGCAGGATTAATGACATTGCCTTCTTGGCGTTCGCTTGAGGGAGAATGCACTGCACTGAGTATATGTAAAGTTTGGACTTCAGCATGGCCAGGGGGTGCACTTGTCCATGGTCTCCCCCCCCCCCCGCCCTCGAAAAAGACGAGCCCCTAAAACGGTGTTTTGGGGGTTGAGTATTCCATACGATTCCAATTTATTAAGGGGGAGGGGTTAACTTAGTGACTACAACCTCTGCCCCATTTCATAACTTGCTCCATTGTACGGTATTGTGGCTTATTGTACTCGAGGAATGCCCCGTATCAGTGTGTGTCCACCCCGCCCCCTGGGTAAATTGAGCACGGGTAGAGCAATTCCCCTCATCCATACCTACATCGAAAAAGATTAAGTCGACCAAACTGGCTGCGTGGTGAATTATCGTGTTAGAATATACTATGTAATGTTCTACTAGACATGCGCTACTTTCTAAAGACAGAGAGGGGGGGGGGGATTTCAGTGATTTGCTAAGCTAAAGATTTTCTTGAAAAAAAAAACTGATAATGTTTAGTTATATGCGCTTTAGTTGAAATTAGAATATTCCTGTCTTGTGTTACTCTCCTTGTGCGAGATGAAAACCAGTTTGGCCTACATATCAGACTGCGAGGCGTATATGACCACGGAAGACTAAAAAAAAAATGAGTTCAGTAACGTAAGAAGCAGTGGTAGGCTGATGCCATGGAATTGAAGAGACAGTTTGGCGGAATTTATGTCTCATCTTTTATCAGTTCATGAGAAATCACGATCCTTTCGAGTGGACGTAAGATAAACCAAATCAACATCCTATGACAACCGTTTGTCGGTCACGTTCATCCCGAGTCATCTTCAAGGGTCTACATATCGCCAAACCTCTCGATGTTAACTCCAATTATTATAATATCGCGCTGTGCTATGAAAAACTTTTCACTCCGAAGTAACATCCAATATATGAACATAGGAACATTAACGCTGACGAGCCTTCTTGAAAAGGAAAGGAAGGTTGAAAGTGAAACCTAACCCCTCCGGGGGCGATCATTCTTGAACATCATGGTCGAGTGCCTGCTACTTTACAAAACTGCTTCCCTAATTATTTGCCAATTATGATTTTCCTTCCGTGCATTTTCCATGTTAAGGCATGCCCTAATTGGATAACTGTATACAAAAGCCAAACCAAGGTATGATTGTGTTTAAATTGGTTGAGTGTTAAACAAAACAAAAAAAAGATGTTGTAAAAATAACTTGTCTCCCTTAAAACCTTACTTTCATTACCCTCGTCAAGTGAAAAACTTTCAAGGATAACATTTGTGTAGTAATTATTAGTAGACCTGTATCATTATATTTTAGAGTAGAGTGTTGCTAACAAATTTATAAAGTTACGTAGTACGTTTTGTCAACGTTTACAACTGGAGACATGTAGTCCAACACACCGCCACACTTCCGTAATACTTCCTGTGATTCCACGCTTGTTAACCCTATATTTATCACCTGATCAGGCTGATCGTGGCCTACACCTTGCCACACAACACGAAGATGGATTTTAATCGGTGTCCAAACTGGCAAATAGGTTGGGCTATGTTGTTATTATTTATATGAAGGTTTTTCATCATTTTGACATCGTTGCGTCTCAGTTTGGCATACTGGCCGTCTCTCTGCTTATGCACAGAGGGTGTGTTGTCGATACGCGCGCACGACACGGCATTAGTTACAGTTGTTGTGCAAAGAACGCCAAAATGGAGAGACGCGCTGTGCAGTGACGTCGGTGAGAAGTCTTCTGAATAGATAGGAAAAAAACATGTTACAGTAGAATCATAGAAGTTGGAGAGAAATAAGCGGATGAAAAGCAACCGTTATGTATTACTCAACCTATGATACAATGATGAAAATGTTATGATGTCACTGAGCGGCACCCCTCCTTGGTTTTGCTATGAGTATAAGAAGTTACTGCCTACATAAATTAGAGGTCTCCGCGTTGCAAATTTAAAAAGGAGACACGAATTGTTTAACAACTTCCTCAATCATGTGAATTAAAGGCTGAGGACAAACCTGGTATGGGTCGTAAGTGATAAAGTAGGATAGACCTATACTAACATGAGGAATGTACTTTTATGAGTTAAAATTTGTCGTTTAGAACTGTTATCTATTTAATACTAATCGGCCTTTCACTGTCACCATTATCGCACTTATTATAAATTGGCATTCTATCTTCACACGTCTTACCGGTATCCATCATCGACCAAAAATTCTAACGCCGGGGCTCACGGGGGGGGGGGGGGGTTAAGAACCAACATCTGATAAGTGATATGTGTTTAGATATATGATACAGACAAAAGTTTAGTTCTTCAGTTGTTTTTTTTTTTTTTTTTTTGGTAGGGGGTGGGGTGCAGTTTATTCACTAGTGGTAACTATTATTTGATTAGAAGTAATTTTAACCTCCTACCGGCGAATCCTTGTCCTGTGTTTGGAAGGGGACAGGCTGATATGGAAAATTTGGTCGGGAGGCTTCCTCGACGTAGATTATCTGAAAGTTTTTCTATGACTGAATGCACTCAGATCCGATTTGGTGCAACAAAGGTAAGCAAGTTTAAAATTAACTTTCTGCAATTTCAAGTTCAGTTATTCATTTGGGGTTGTAGTATATAAAAAAAGTACACAATATTGTGATTTTTCATAGGCGAATATAACAGTCGAAATTGTAAATTTAGCTTAATAATTGTGTCGGTTTCCAAATCGTTAGTTCCTTACCTACATTTAGAGTTTCGATTATTTATTCGCAGATATTATAAGTCTCCCTGTTGCAGTTTCTTTTATGAAAACAATTTCCCCCCATATCTGGATGGGGCTATGGTCCCCAGTGACTTCCCACCGTTATTAATCAGAACAACGATCACTAACGCTTTCGTAAGGTGATATTATGTCACAATTTCCTTGTGCCTCTGAGATCGTAAGCAATAGGCTACCCGCCCCCCAAATCCTTCGTTGTACCAAAGCTTAATATATACGGTACACAACATATGAAAAATCCTCCAGATTTAACTAATTAACACGAGGTATACGTTTCAGCATGTATACTCAGTCAGACGTTGTTGGAACACCACACATAATACACTACAATCTATATTAGTTAGGCCTTAATGTAACCATGGTTACTGAACCTAATCGAAAGTGGACCGATTAAGCGCCGGTCTTAGTGGTTCCGTCGCATACTGTGGGAAGACAGGAACTTGTCGTTACGTCTTAATTTTGTATGAAACCTTTGTTACTAAAGTGAGGCATTTTTTACGTTTTACGACAATACGCCAACATATGAGTAAATCCGTGTTAATCTTTATAAATCTTCCAAGCTTTATTCGGTTTCCTTTATATGATTTGGATTCAAGGCCTTGCATAGAGTCGTTACCTCATGGAGATAAAAAGTATTTCATCACACGTATTATTATCATCGGAACCAATACAGTATACTGGACTCGGGAAGGCAAAGTGACCCTATGTGCAAACAGGTTACCCTGCAAGCAAGGTCCCCCATATCATTTCTCTATCATCATGGAAATGGTACCGGTATTCATTATAAGCCTACTCCAGGAAAGACATGTGTCTCTTTGGTATAGGATTAACAGTTGTGGTATATGCAAATCCTAATAGTTGCGAAACTTCAAATGAATTCCTATTTACAATGGGTTCACAATATGGTCCTTTGGGTTAACTTTTCAAAGTCCATTGTCAGTTTACAATACCTACCAAAATAGCTGTTGTAATAGTAATATCATTGTAAAATGTCTGCATTTCTTTTATATGTTGAAATCCTTCCAAAATAGTATCAACAAATAGGAGTACAGCAACATTTATGGAATTAATTCTCATATTATGTGACATACAGCAGCTATTTAAGTAAATTTAAAAGCAAACTTGCAATCTACTTCATTTGGAGGCAGGAACAATTAATAGGTTGTTAGTCTTTTGTTTCTTGATGTTCATTTTGTTCTCGTCCATGTTCCCAGTTCTTTAATCTCTTGGTATAGTTTTGTTTGTTTCTCGAGTGTAATTACCCATAAGTTTTCCTAACTTCGTGTAATCACTCTTCAGTCTTTTCATCTAATTTAATAGCTGTAGAATTGTTCTACTGCTTATTTTCATGCCTAAAGACTGAACTTAATTACATGCTAATTGGAATTGACCTTGGAAACAGTGATCCTTCCTTTTCTTTTGTTTTCGTGATGGTTCTTCTTTCCTTCACCTATTATCAGGATTAAACGAAATAGTTTGTTACAACTCACCACTGAAGATCAAAACTGATTGTTGCAAGGGTGCATCTGAACAATTACTGAGGGCGTTCTTTCTTTGCGCATTTCCTTAAAGGCTGTATTGCATCACCCTGAGCTTTATATTTTTACCTCCCGGAAAGCAAAATTCTCAACTGGTTCTAAGTTACAGTACTCTTAGATTGACAGCAAATTCGAAAGATGCAGAGCAGCTCGTATTACACAGCGTACACAGGGATTCAATTGTTTTGATTACACATGTGAAGGAATTTAAGACAGGCTGAGGGAGGGGCTAGAGGTAGGTCGTTGGGAGAATTGAAACTGTCTGGGGTGATGAGTTTTTTTCTTTAAACTCTGATTTATACATTTCTATCTCTCTGAGCATAGACTCTCTGTTAGGCTATACATGCTAATTTATATGCAAAGCGCATCACCGCTTTTCGTGTATAGCGACGATTACATTGTACGTGGCCTATATGAGGACGATAATTCTCTTACGTCACCTTCCATCTCTCGTGAGTAGCTAAGATGGCCGTCATGTTAAGTCACGCAAAGTCGAGTAGGCTACCCTATTCTGGCTTCTTTGCGGAACATTTGTAAGTACCAATCGTCCCAGTTTCTGTGAAGAGACTACTTTCGTTACACTCTGAAACAGTTGCGGTTAAGTATGTCTCCAAATATACTCTGACACAAAAAATTACTCAAGTTGGTTAAAAAAAATTACCATATTTGGGTTAAATGTTACCCAACAATGGGTACTTTTCAACCAACGTAGACATCTCTTTGCCCAACAGTTTCGTTTGAGGCACACCTTCCAACCGTCGTTAGAGTGTAATGATAGATAGCCCAGTCAGTTACTAACGCCCTCGCACAGCCTACTCGGCAAGTACAATGACTGAAGGCCACTACATTACTTTTACTACCGAAAGGTTTCATCGGAGGTGTGATAGCCTAATGTTACACCCACTGCGTGCGTATACGGGAACAATGGACTCCCCACACCTCCTCCCCCCCCCCCCCCCCACAACAATGCCCTCACTTGGATCTAACGGATCCTTAACAGACGCCAACAATAGATCAGGCATTTGCGAAAGACATTTCAAAGAGGAAGTGTTTTTAGACTTAGTATCGTTAATTAATATCACCGGTGGTTTAAAGTAAACGATGAAAACCTTTGGAGAAGAGGGGGGAATTCTGGGAAAACTCTATTATTTAACTTAACAAGAAGGTGTATAGGAAAATAGACTACCAAAGTAAAGGACTTTTTGTCACTGCTCTGAATCATAAATTGGTTCATTGTTCTTACTTATAGACAAATTATTTCAAACATCGTTGTCCATCTGCGTATAGGGCCCTATATATCTGAATCGCAAATCGGATTGCACGTATGCAACATCATAGCTCCATGGTAGCATCTTTGGTATGATTATAATACAATGGAAAAATTAGTAGCTGAGTGGAGTTAGAAAGTTTTGTCATGTATGCTATGCGATGTACCCAGGAAACAAGGAGCAAGCTCCCATTTAAATCAATGTCTTTTCTCTTACATTTAAGAAGTTTTCAGCGTTTTATTTTACTTCCTCGCAGTAACGTCTGCAAATAAATCACTGCTTAAAAAGCGACTGAGTAATGGAAAATTAAGAATTTCTTAAATGCTTCAAACACGATTTATTACACTATTTGAAGCTATATCATGCATTGCTTCTTTATTGTAATATTGATTGACATGTCCTGTGCATATCTTATCTTTGTAACAATCTGTTTATGACTCTGAATATTCATGAGCGAGCTGCTGTTTCTTTATTTCCCTTTTTATCCATTAATGAATGACTTCCTTCTAAATCTCAGAACAAGGGCACCAGCAGTGGGAGGTGGGCCGGAAAACTGGCCAATATAATTTTACTATCGCCATAATGTGACAACACCATTAATGAATCCTACTTTTATGTTCCGGTGATAATAGCGTAAACAACAGAAACACGACAGAAGTCCGGTGTCCCATTGAGTAAACGTTTTAAGCACCAGCGATTTGTTTTTGGTGCCCGTAATTCAATTTCCAATCAAGATTACAGTTTTCATTTTTCAATTTGTTGTTTATAGTTTTCGCTAGTTTCACGGGTTTTTGAAGAGCGATTGCTTATGAAATGTTGGCACTGAGCACGTGCTGCCGTCTACAGCAACAGTGAACTTGACAGAACTGAATCCTCCCTGGAATGTGCCATAGGCCCATAGTTAATAACAGTCTACACTCTGTATCTTTCAAAGAGTGAAATTTCAATCTTTTAAGATTCTTCTGGAGTGATCAGACATCCAAAGAAGGATTTTAAATGTTATGCAAAAAGTAACGTCGTAACTCCGGCATGGCATATACTTATATAAACACCTGTGTGAGTGTTCCTTTTATGCAATTGACTTTCTTCATTCTAGTTTTGGGGGTTTAATGGATAAAAACGTCAGATATTCTAATTCTTTCGTTTCAAAGCTTTTAGTGTTTAAGCAGTCACTCCCACTAATTTGCATTATAACGAACAAATACAACCTCAAAGGCATTAACCTTTCAAGCCAGCCAGATTACAAGACAGATATTGGCTACATTGCTCGTTTTCTAAGAATTGCTTGCTGGCGGGAGAATGTTTATGAGATAAGTAACCACTCTGAGCTGTTCAAGTCCTCGAAGTGAGTTGAATATTATCGTTAAAGTGTCAAATTTGCCTTGGACACGGAAATTTCTGGCATATTGTAAAAGGACGTGTGACGTGAAAATGACATTTTGGACTATTGGGTATATTAATCATTGAAAATGTTACCACTTACCACTGTTTTGTCACTGTCTTGTTTTATTACTCACCAGGGTGAGACCCAGTTATTAAGTAATTAAGAGACAACATATGCAGAGTTAACAAAAGAAATACTGACACTGTGCGACGTTCCACGTCATGCATTTTGCATTTTTATCAAACTTAGGGAAGTCAGATCTCAAAAACGGATAGATGTGAACGAAATCGCAACGACGGTCTTTCATGCAGGGATTTACGCTGCAACTTCTATATGAAGCTAGCTTTTTCTTTCTAGATACATGTAGCACGACCTTTAAGAGTTTCCCAAACTTGGCTTGAAGTTGTAGAAACATATAATATCCTATAGAGATTCTCGTCCCCCAACCCCACGCTGATCTCTAGTCTTTTTGGCAAATAGCTCACAGGCGGTATAGGATGTAGTTCCTGTCAGAGGTACAGGGATGGGGGTTGGGAGCTGAGTACAGGGGGTTGTGATCACGATTCTGTTGAGGACTGTGAGTCAAGGGGTTCCATCTCTTCTAACAGAAACTTTTTTTTAAAATAAGATGTCTTCGGATACTGTGTAGTGTCACCTATTGCTTGAATTTGTTATAAAATTCTCATATTTCCTGGTTCATTATCATATGTTTAATCATTTTGTACTTTCTCGTTACCCGACGTAAAAGGGGTTTTGTCCTTGAAAACTGCAGGAAACGGAGTAGGAGGGGGATATATCCGTCCATATTTCGGCCTGTGACGAAACCAATGACGTTGAATCAAAGTAAATATATGAATATTCACATTTCAACATACAAAACACTGAGTTTGAATTTTGACGGTAATTATAGTCACACAACGGTTACCTGATTCAATTGGCTATACTCCGGATTTCTTCCATAACGAATGGCTGATGTAAACTGCTGTCTAACTGATTTGTATTTTTAACTTGATTTATTTAAATCTGTAATACGAGTTGTACTGGCAATCGCCTGTTCCTCTGTCTTTGTTCTTCGTCAGTGCATGTTTCAGGAAAGAGAAAGTATGGGGAAAAGATCACCTGTCACAAAATCTAAAAGAGAATTATGCATTCATCTGTCAGACATGTGAGTATGAAAATTTTCTCGACATTTTTTATGACCCTGCGAAATTCAGACACTCCAAGAAAGTCTACCTGTCAAGCACTGTCACTTAAAATGAAATCCACCGATGGGAATGGATATGCATATTCATGTCTGCTAAAATGGGGTTTAAGCAATTTTTTTTGGTTTTTTGTAGTGGCTGTTACATATTTTACTTTCAGTGGCGAAATATGACAAATTTTCAATTGCTATTCCAGCTTTAAGCATGCTCTTGCAGATACCATGGCATCGCGAGTAAAAACAGATGAAAAAAGGCTTTCATTTAATTTATAAAAAATGAGCCTCAATACTTTTAGTGATTCTTAAGTTTGTTTACGCTATTACCGTGGCAACAGAGTACCTTTTTCGGAAATAAAATGCATAAACTTCTTAGAATTTTAAATATTGGTCCTCCCAGAAGTCATAAATCTTCTCTTATAACCGTTTGATTGGTCATTGCCCAACATTCGTGGGAGGACTTGTCCCTCTGTCGTTAAACTTATGGAGCCGGCAAGAGTTTAAGGTTGAACTATTAAACATGAAGCCACGTAGGGAAGCTACCTTCTTAAAACCCTAAACAGATAAATGATGCTCGTATACAAAGTTACAAAGTTTATTAACCAATCTTCGTTTGTAGGATGTATGAGGCAGCATATAGGATGAAGAAAGCTAGGAATGTTACTGTTACAAATTTACTTGGTCACTGCCTTTCGTAGAACGTTAACTGTAGCCTTTTACAACTCTATTTCTGAGTAGTATTTTCAAATTGTTCGGAGAAAGGACTTTGTGACGCACTTACCTTTAATTTAAGAAGAAGGAACTAATCACAGGTGTTGTTTCTAGTGTAAATCATGTAAATTGTTACAATTTTGGTGTTTGCCTTATGCTCATCTTATCTTGGATAAATATACTATGCAATACTGATTTATTACAAGTGATGTAGAAAACCTTCTTCATCCCTTTTCCCTTTGTTTTTTCCTACATCCACCCATCTCCCTCCTCCCCCCCCCCCTTTTTCTTCCTACTCCTAAGGTTCTTTTCTTATTCTTATTTATTTATTTCATTTACAATTTTTGTTGTAAATAACTATTGTAAAGTTTTGTTGTTCTTAAGTCACCTGATTTTCATTCCCAATTAGTATAACTTTGTTTATTTTCTGTTGGACGTCACCTCAAGCTCTCTCAGAGCTTATGACGTCCCTTTCATGTATTTGTATATAGTACTTAATAATTACGAAACAAGTTACCTATATAATTAAATCATTTGTATATATATACATGCGTGAATGAATAAACTCAAACTCATGATACCATTGTGTATGAAGTGGGTAGCATACCATCTTTATATAACTATATTGTAGTAAGCATCGGTCAAAGTTAGTAATCATAATACGGTGTAGGCCTCAGACTTTCAGGTTTCATTATGCACTATATGTTGAAGTGAAATGGTTACCTGTACCATAATAGTGTGGTGTTTTGTCCAGGATATTTAAAGAAATGTGAAAATTGCCACTCATGCAACAAAAAGATATTTTCACACATTTTAAGACAGATACAATTAATTATTAATGTATTGATCCTGTGAAATTTGTAGCCTAATTCATAAAACGTTACGTCCATGCATGTTTCCAATTTTGTTCTACTCGATGCTGGCTGGCATTTGATGTCATAGTTTCTCCTCATACGCCTAAGGCTGCTATTCACAGTGTGTTATATGAGATATTTACCAATTTGATGGTTGTCATAGATGTATGTGAGCTCGAAGAAGGTTTCTTTACCTGGGAGGGACATGTTCCTCTTATCACCTGTTGAAAGGAAACAGGTTTAAGTATTAGTTTTGAAATCATCTGGGAGGAAGATTTAATAAACTGTTGCTTAGGCTTCCTCACGTTCGTTGCTTCACTGTCTCTAAGATGGATATTTTCTTTCTGTATTTTGTTAAAGACTGCAATGAGGATATGAAATAACATTAAAAACTCTGCCTGTCTGTCTGTGACATGGGGCCATATTGAATTTGTTAACTTGATGACTGTCACATACGAGGACACTATAATTGTAAGTTCAGTCCAATTTTCTTTTTCGCATCGTACACGTCACACCCCGCAACCTGATGAAAATAACCAGGTTGAAATTAGTTTGTATCCATCAGGGAAAAATGATTTAATCAACTCTGGTATAGGCTTCCTCACGTTTATTTGCTCACATTTCTAACGCTTGTGGCATCCAATTTGCTATAGGTATCTTCTTAAAGTAGACGGTCTAATGCTGCATAAACAGAAACAGGTTATGAGAAAGCAAAAAAACCACCTTGTGATTTTCTAAACAATGTCTGCAGAAATCTGCCAAAAGCTGCTGAATAAGGAAAGAAAATATTGCCCGTATCCTTGGTAAACTGTCAAGTGATTCAAACTGACACTAAATCGGTTAATCGTATAAGACATCAATCCATCAAAACCAGGTCTTTTTCCACATGAAAAGGATCAGTAGAAACGTGCTGTGTAACCAATTGCTTGCGGAAGGGGGGGGGGGTAGCTGGTGTAGGGGGTCGTGCTATACACCCCTCTCTGACCTCCTATAGGTTAGAATGGTATCGCTTAATAATTTTATTGCAGTAATGAGTTTCCTCGCGCAGCTGTCAACAAGTGTTGCTGCAAGTGTGGTATCAGTGCATACACTGAGCATAGACATGCACTGATTGTGACCGTTACCGCTTTACTTAAACATCTGCATCTTAGTGATAGGGCTGTATATATAATACATCCAGGGCCCCCTCCCTTATTTTGGGTATCTCTCTGTGGTGGAACTCCGATGTGTTCTGGAAAAGATCCGCCCTTTAAAAAATCCTGCCTACACAATCTGATTGCTTGAAAGTTGTATTGCAAGGTTTTTTTTTTTTTTAACCATGGCTTATATGGCTTGCCATGGCATTTACAGGGACATTTTACAAAATTGGTGATTTAATTGTTGCAGAATTCAAATGATCTTCTTCAAAGAAACCTCCATTTTGATGATTATTGGGGTATTCTTACGAACACTACAGAATTCTAAGGAGCACTGGTAAATTTTGATATAGTATAATGGAGAATTCTGACAAATACTGGATCGGGGATTTAATACCGGACAAATTTGATGAACGCTTCAAAATGTTGATGAATACTAAAGGTTTATGAAGACTTCTTGAGAATTATTATGTAATCTTAAATCTTGTGATGACTATTGGAGAATTAAGACAACTACTTGGGAATTATGATATAATCTTGAATATTGTGATGAATACTGGAGAATTAAGATGACTGGTTAGGAATGATGAATTAAATCTTGAATACTATGATGAATATCGGTGAATTATGATGACTTTTGGGGAATTATGATGTAATCTTAAATATTATGAACACTTTTGGATAATTACGATAACTACTTGGAAATTATGACTGTAATCTTGAATATTATGATGGATATTGGAGAATTATGATAACTACTTGTGAATTATGGTTGTAATCTTGAATATTATGATGAATATTTTAGAATTATGACGACCACTTGATACTTATGATGTATCTTAAATATTATGATGAATATTGGAGAATTTTGATTACTACTTGGGAGTTATGATGTATTGATTCTTATGATGAATATTGGAGAATTATGATAACCACTTGTGAATTATGGCTGTAATCTTGAATATTATGATGAATATTTGAGAATTACGATAGCTACTTGGGAATTATGGCAGTTATCCTGAATATTATGATGAATATTGGAGAAATATGATGACTGCTTAAGAATTATGATGTAGTCTTAACTATTTGATGAATATTGGAGAATTATGATGACTTTTGGGGAATTATGATGTAATCTTGAATATTATTATGAATATTGGAGAAATACGATAACTTCTTGGGAATTATGGCTGTAATCTTTAATATTATGATGAATATTTTAGAATTATGATTACCACTTGATACTTATGATGTATCTTATATATTATTATGAATATTGGAGAAATACGATAACTACTTGGGAATTATGGCTGTAATCTTGAATATTATGATGAATATTGGAGAATTATGATGACTACTTGGGAATTAAGGATGTAATCTTTAATATTACAATGAGTATTGGAGAATTATGATATATAGGTACTGCTGGAAATTATTATGAGGTGATGATTATTTGACAATTATGATGAACACTGCAAAATTCTGAAGTCACTCACAGTTTATGTTCAAGGAACAATTCAGATCTCATATACCAAAGAAAGATTAAAATAACCAGCTTTCTGATGCCCGGGGAACGTAAGGGCCCCAAGGACGTCCGTTACCGTGAGAACCAACCAATTAAATGCTCCTTCCTCCCAGGTATCAGAATGTAGGCCTAAATGCCAACCGCTCTCTTGCCTAGTCCTCATGCCGGCAGTCACTCTACAACAAGCGACTGCCACTGATGAGTAAAGATATAGTGATGTCCAGAGTCTGGAAAGTTCTGTGGATTAGGTTGCAAGAGCTCGAATCTCTGGCCCCAAAGAATCAGTGAAGTTATGGATCATTATCACAAAGTGCTCATCGGTCCGTTCTTCGTCTGTGCTCCCGCACAGCATACCTTCCCCTACCCCCAACCTCCAGTGGTTTTTCCTTATTTTTGGAAGGACGGGGACCCTGAATGCTTCTTTCAATGAGTGTAATTTGTCTAGAGGCCATTTTGATTATAATAAAAATATCGACACCAGCGGTTTCTTTTATTCGATTTTTTCGATTCTGCCTGCTAAAAGAAGGGGTCATATATGTTCAGGCTAATTAAAATTCTTATTTTTACTTACCGTTATGTAGATTAAGTAAATCTGATAAACGCTGGTAGAAGGTGAATCTTGTAGCTGTCATTTCATACTTGTTAGTCGTCTTAAGAAAGATTCTTTATATGATACGGGCTCCTGGAGATAAGAGTGTAAACTAAGTAATTGTACTGAAAAGCTCAAACAGGAAACCACATCTCTTGACCACTACGTTTGTTATTTGAAAAGTTACGCAAGAAAGTACACCGCCAGATTTAAATGTACGGGTATTTGTTAAATTGTAGAGGATTGTTTGCGGGATAGTTCTACGAGTCAATTGGCTTTGGAAGAATATCAGTTCCCAGAAACAGGGTAGCGCGATATGCCAACGAAATCACAAACTGTGCGGCCCTGTGCTGTCACGAAATGCAGTGCCGACACTGGTGCAGGCCCTATGCAGTACCGAAACTGGTTTGATCCCCCCTTGTAATACTACTTTGGTCAACGTACATTACGTGTAACAAGTTGACCTTATTTCTGGTCAGTGCGTAGTTTAACCAATATTTAGAGAAAAAAAAATTCCATACTGAGAAACCCATTCGGTCACATTGGTTTTGTGGCGATTGGCATTTCTAAACGCAATTGCAATTATGGGCGGGGAAAATAAATAAAAAATGACCAGTTTGCAAGAAGAACAATATCATCAACCCTTACAAGTGTAAGTGTAAATTTCCAAACCTGTGTTTTAAAATATAAAAAAAAAATACTTAGCTGGAATTCGCAAGGACAGAGAGACTGTAAGAAGTGTCATTTCCTGCAACTGAGAGGCATTGTTATCCAAAAGTACGCTATGCGCCAACTGATGGTGGCGCTCCGCTTAGATACAGTGTCAAAAGGGGTGTCCCCTTACTTCAACCGTTTGCCCCCTTCATCTCCCAACCCCTTATAACGAGTGCACATGATTACAGTGACAGCGTCGGTTCCCGGAAAGTTGGGGGGAGGTGAGTTACATGTAGGACGGTGCTGCCTACGGGGAGGGCGGGGGGAGTGGGTACGTGGTGGAACATGCGAAATCGTGGTGTCTTTTTGTTGGGAAAATATGATTTTCTTAGGGGTTTACAACATATGTATATAAAATATTCTCAATGCCCTTTATATGGTAAACATGTGCTTGTGTTACACAGCACACGAAGTGCGCAAAACTTTTCTGTTTATTTTTTTTCTTAGGAGAAATTAGCTGGGAAGTACATAGCGAGAAACGAAGGAAAAGCGTGGGTCCTTTTGTAGGAAATTTGACTTTTGTTTTCGTCCAAGGCTTACATAGCACGCGGAGTGCGCAAAATATTTTTGGTCTTTTTGTAGGGATCTCACCCCTTGCACCCCCTACAGAAATTTGTGACTTAAATGCAGTTTCAGATAAGTCTAAGAAAATACCTCTCTGAATAGTGGGGTGACACCCCTCCCCCACCCTGTGGCGCCTTCAAGGACTGGTTACATTCACTGCGTCAAATCTGTTTTCGTGGAGTAAAAATTTCCCCTGAGCTGATAAATAAAAGTTTAACCTCGACTCCACCCCCCCCCCCCCCACTTCCTAGATTTTTTTCCTGCCGACTTCCATAATAGTAATGTGAACTCAGCGTAATCACACGGTATATAAGATTGTTGCTTTTCACTTAAACATTGTAACCGTCATACGATTTTAACCGTGTGATTCGTCAATTAACACTACAGCAAAATACAGGAGAGTATGACAAAACAGGTTAAATTGTAACTGTTATACATCGAGGATATTGTTAATACAACGCACTTAGAGTTGATGACCTTTGTCTCAAAACTGAGTAATGTTACTTTTTGAAGGCAAATATTTTTTTTTTCTTTTATGGAGGCTGAGAATATATTCGTGGTGATGAGTTCTTCCTGATTGACAATCAGTGCATATCTTGGTAATATTTACCCCTATCGCACGATTTTGATCACAGCATATTTAGTTTCCTCTGTTATTGCAAGACTTTCTCTATTTTAGGAGGATAAAAATTTGGATCTTTGACATAATTTCATAGAAACTTACTCCGAACGAGTTCTCTCCTTAAAGTTCGTCTGTTGAAGAATCTTTCATTTGCATAGTACGAAACCCTGGTCTTAATATCAGCATCGTATTGACACAAACTATATGTTAGTGGTAAGAACGGGTGTGGAGTATGTGTGTGTGGTTGGATGGGGTAAGGGGTGGGGTATAGGGGCTAATAATTGAAGTAACCACACCGCTTTAATGGAGGGTAGGTATTTGTGACGTATACATTTAACGTAACTTTTTGCCCTTTCTTCTCCCCAAATCGGGTTGTAAGCGTATCTCCTTGACGGATCTGTGGTTAAAGAAAAAATTATCTATCGATGACAAACTCTGTCAGAAAGTGCCTCAGTAGAGAGAAAAAAAACCATTAAATATTGAATTTTACTCACGCTGACGTCCAGATAATATTCATGGGCGTGTGTCTTATAACTCCCCAAGGTTTGAATAAGGAATGTTTATCTTAAGTCTGCGGGCAGACATCGTTGACCTTCAACCTACAAAATTCCTTTTGCAAAGCTAGGAAGATGTGTAAAAACACATACTCATGAATATTACATAGTAATGGGACGTCACCATAAGTTAAAAAAAAAATAGAGTAATAAAAGTTTTCCTCTCTACTGAGGAATCTTTCTGAAAGAATTTGTCATTGGAAGGTCTTTTATTCCACAAATCTGTTAAGCAGACAATAAGCCTTACATCCAATTTGGAAAAAGAAAGTGCAAAAAGTTATGTAAAATGAATTTACCAATTCTGATATTATCATCTTATGCCTCTGTTGCCACATTTTGGATCATTAATATGCACAGTATACTTATCAAGAGACACGTTGAAGTGTTGCCGGATTTTGTAACCTTCGAGTCTGTGGGTGAGATGGACTCACTCGTGAGTCGTAAATGAATGTAAAGTTGAGAGCGTCTTAATCATGACGTCAGAGTGAACGCAATCGCTTCGCGCATTGACATTATTTGTAATACTTCATTAAACGCATTGCGTACATCATGCTTTTACATCAACTGTCTATAATTTTCACTATGTCGGTACGCCTCTTTTAAGAAACCCCTGATTGTACGTAGAGGGACATTTTATCAACTCATGCGACCACCGAGTGCAAAACGTATACACATTACATATATATGCATGGCGCTATAATTACATGGGTTGTAGTCTTTTGGTGAAGGAAACCTATACACGTGTCTGAGAATTGACTTTGAATTAAATTAAATCACGTGGTACCCAATCTACAATATTTGACCAATACACAGTGTAAAAAAAAATGAAATGTCTATTATGACGTAACGCATAATATGTCTACAAAATTCAAAGTTGTTTTATTTATTGGTTTTGATACTTAACACATAGGCCTAACACAGCTGGTATTTTGAAATTCGCACAGCTTTAAAATGTAAGCCAAAGCCTCAGTCTGAGTGTGTCAGCAAGTCTGAATGGCCAAAAAGCTCTGGTCCTCAAACAAAAGAACTGTAAACGTGTGCGAAAATGCCATTGTAGTAAGTGTAGTGTAACTGCCTATACTCACAACAACGGTAGCATTTGCAATTTCATTCGTCCAAATGGAAGTCAACGTGTTACGAAAGAAAATTACTCTAATAAAAGATAAGAATGTTCTGAAGGATCCCCAAGTTCACAAACCTAATAGTCTGTTCGCTCTTCATTTTTGCCCGTTAAGTTTTTCTTCATACAAACTCAACAGGGGGCTCTTAACGCATTATAGTTACTGTAGCACGTTATCACGTTTTCCACACTCGGTATGAACTTTATTCATATAAATGGAAATATCTATCATTTCTCTCTCCACGTCCCCTTAATTCGTTTAATTTCTTCACTGACTTCCTGACTGATATTGGATACCTTTTTCACACGTATGATTGTCTCTACGCTGTTTGACGCCCAACTTTGAGAAAATTCAAGAAAATAATGGATACCCGGCCGAAAAAAAAAAAAAAATAGTCGCTACAACAGGTTTCAACTTTACTCCAGATTGGATAGAATGAACTCAGTGGTATAAAATTGTAACGTAAGAAAACATGCGTTTCCTTTGGTAAACTCTTTACCCTGAAAAGTGTTAATTCAGATTGTTTGATACTACAAAAAAAAAAAAAAATTAGAAATAGTAAACAGCGTATCGTTACTCTTTCTTTGTCCCCTACGAGTATATCTGTTTGTTTTCACAGGACTGTCTATTAATAACAATATCATATTACCGAATAACTATTTGTGGAAAAGAGTCATCCATGACTCAGTGAACTTTAGTGAGCGTGGGGCTCCTTAGTTTCATTTCTCCTTAGTTTCATTTCGAATAGCCTAATAGAGTCATTTGTCCTGCATGCTTTAAAATTAAAATTTATGGTTCTCAGGGGCGGATCTAGGATTTTGTTCAAATGTGGGGGGAGGGGGTGGGGTCCAACATGACGAGTCACATTTGGTATTATCTCTCAGCGGAGCCCCACCATTAGTTGATGTGGAGCGGATAAGAAAATGTTGGGCTTTTACAAGCCACCAGATGTCTAGAAACGGCTTTCTCCGAGTGTTTTAAAGGGAAATAGGGAGTTGAAAATACACCAACATGACATGCAAAAGAAAATAACGGTGATCATTGTTAAACCATTCAGTCTCATCAATAAACATCTACCAAATCTTCATCTCCTCAAAGCATTAGCTTGTGATGAGTAATAGAAGATGCATCATTTGAATTTTGAAACGTTTGGGTGAACAAATTAGTGTTGAGCAACAAATAACTGAATTTCTGTCTATGAGAAGCTTATTTCTTGGAAAGAAGGCTACTGTCCTTCCTTATTCTTAATGATCTATCATTCGACGTCCACAGACATTGGTTTCAAAAGTGTGTATGTTTTCTCTAAAACAAACGCCCTATTTCCCTTTAAGCTGCATGCAACCATGCAAAAGTAGATCTCATGTCTGCAATTTCTCAATAAACGAAAAAAATCATTCTATGAAAAATGGTAATACGTATCAGCTTATTTGAGATGATATGAGAATCCTAAGGAATTAGCAGCCTCTTTCAGTTATTCTTTGACCCCCACTTTTTCCATTCAGCCTCAGTCCTAAGCCTCAGTCCCCAGGTTTTCCTCCGGAACTGCTTTTAGCTGTTGGGCATTCGTGAAAGGGGGGGGGGGTGTCCGGACCCCTTTGCATGTCGTTTTTCGGGAAAGGGGGCCGTCTTGACCCCTTGGACCCCTCCCTGAATCCGCCCTTGGTTCTTAATGTTTTTCGTCTGTCTAGGTGTATGTGAACTACCTAATAAAACAACAGTCAATAATGCGGCCACCTTTGCTTGTTTGTTCAGTTGGTCCTGAATTAGATATTTTGTTTATTTTTACCTCCACAATTGTAAGTAATTGTCAAAGAAAACGAAACGCGATACAGTCCTTCATGTGTCACCTGTTCGCGTGGATAGAACCAAAAACATGAAAAATGATGCACATTTTCATCACAGAGCTTATTTCAACTTTGACCTTACACTATACAAAGTGGATTTTCGTATCATAGGAGTTATCTATCTTACTGTCCAATCTCTCTTCCATAAATTCTTACTACATATTTTGAACCCCCCCCCCCCCCTAGCGTGTACATGGATGGAGACGACGAACGGAGAAGGGATGTGTCTGAAAGGGAATTCAAGTGACTTCCCATTATGGTGAACGTATGAAGGTGGGGAAGGGGGGAGGGAGAAATCCTATAGCAATGTAAAGATGTAACCTGATGGTACTACTGAATTTAGATTTGGAAATCTTCTCTTAAAGTTGGAATATTTGTAGGAAATATTTCAGTGAAAATCCAAGTCACACAGAATATGTCATAGTCAGGCTACAAAAGCATTGTTTAAGCCCCATTTTTGCATACATGAATATTCATATCCATTCCCATTGGTCTGCTTGATTTCAAATAACGGTGGTTAACTGGTATGCTTTCCTTGAGATTGAATGTTGTAGGGCCAACAATTTTCATTTTCAAATATCTTGAAGATGAGTACATGGTTCTCTTTCAAATTTTGTGCCAGGTCATCTTTTCCCCTACTGTATCTTCCCTCAAACACTGCAGACGAAGAACAAAGTTGACCATGCGATTCCCAGTACAGGTCATATTCCAGCTTTAAGGGAACCAACATTAACAGAGACATGGATGGATCCACCCGTGATCACCTTTAAAAGTATAGCCTTATTATCCTTATTAAATAATCGATAATACTCTTAATAGGTACACCATTTCGATAATTCGATGCCAGCAGGTCCACTTAAAAGTCAGTGTCTTTCTTTAATGAATGAACTCCGGGGATATATGGGTCAAGAGATGGACATTGTCACGCCATCGATTTCAGGACCGAGACATGAAGAATCAAACAAAGAACCGATTTACAACTTTTCATAACCATAACTAATCTATAGGAGAAGCGGTTACACTTGTAAAACCAGCTGATATCCCGGCTAGACGGTACATGTTTCCGTTATTAAGGGCAACCCACATGCAGATCTAAACCACACGATTTAAATGTGAGCACATTTAAGTGTTCGTCTTCCACATGAGATGCAGAGAATAAAAGACGGATACAATTAGATGAAAGTCATAAAGAAATTGGAAAGACAAAGTTATGCTTTTTCCTTCTTTTTTGTCTTGCTTTCCTCTTTGTTTTTGAGAGGAGGACGTATAGTTGTGACATACATTTTTGTATGTCAAATGTGTGTTACAGATTCCTCCTTTAATGTTAAGTGTGCATGTTATCCAAGATGAAGCCATGCCCGTGACTGCAACAATAGAGACAACATCTGCCAGGGTAACACTACAGCTCGTGTCCTCTTCCGACAAGGGTTAAGAAAGAAACACTTTGGGGCATGACCTAGTATGCAGTACCCATCGCCACGTCGCCCCATACCTTCCACCCCTTCCCCCCTGACCCCGTCAATGAATAAAGGAGCGATGGGGACCATGGCATGCATACACATATTCACAGCAATATATTATTCTGAACTGATGACTATGTGTAATGTGATTCAGATGTTTACAAACATTAGGAATCGATATTGCGAACCCGCCTAACTGATGAAGTAAAATCACTGCATGGCACAGTTTACAATTAAACTGTTGGTTTGTTGTCGGAAAATTACTCTGTAGCAATTGTTTGTAAAGAATCTCCATGTATCTATAAGTGTACCCAAACGAGCAGTCCCAATGGGTAGGGGCGGGGGGGGGGGAAGTTGAATATGTGTTCGGATGTGCACCATTGTATCCCCCACGCGGGGGTTCCGGTAGTGCGGAGGACCCTTCATTATATGGGACCTCTAGTTATAATTTAATCTCGACACGCCGGACTCAAAGAGTGTTTCCCACGCTTGAATTGAATATGTCCAATAGTTGCCCACGAGGTACACCGGAAGAGGCGGCAGAGATTAACTCACCATAATGACTCATCCTGTGACTAGCCCGATTCTACTCATTTACTTTCATTAAAATCTTACCCAATCCCATTTCTGGTGAGACGTAAAGTACATTTCAACTTCTTTCGTTTTTTTTATAAGGTATAACTTCCTCTCGAGATATGGCCACAGTCCTGTTTTGTGAATTCAGAAATATTTAATTTCCTGTTTTGGGGGTATACATGGATTGGAGTTTGATGAACTACAAAACTTCAAACGAGGACTGCATGTGTAAGTACATCGTGTGCAGGCACTCACGGTGCGAACTGTAACGACGAACGAACGTTGATTTGTTAAAACGTTGAGTTGAATTTCAGGAATCTCTTTTTTTTTTCAGAAGTAACGAAAAAACTCTTAACTCAGCTCTTCAATGCCCCACCCCGAAAAAAACGCATAGGTTTATGAATCGACCTTTAATTACGAATAACAAATTCATGTTGTGCATTTCTGTCTTGAGTGTATGTAAATAGTCTAGCACCTCCTTTCCAAAACCAATCTTTCAGCTTAGATGAACGGAACAAAACGGAGCAAACGCCGGGAAAAATATTACTATAGTTTTGTTTCTCGTCCTTATTAAAGTAGCTATAGGAGGCTGATGCAGTCCTTATGTAGGCAGGTGGACGGAAGGATTGACCTTGCAAGAAATCGTGCGACAATTATTTTCATTTTTTAGTTTACCTAGTTTCTCATCAAATCAGAAGGAACAGTACACTACAATGAGCTTAACAAAGGCAAGATAGAAACAGTAAATTGAACTGTTTTGCTTGACGCATTATCAAATATTATTCCAATGTTTACGAAATAAAAATCAATACACCAAAATAACTTTTAGCAACGGAACACTGCAAATAGTCCGGGGGATACCCTTGGTCATATTTTTGAGTGGTCTTAAAGAAAGAGTGGATGCTTCCCACTGTAATTAACAATGTTTTTGTTCATACCAAGTAGTCAGAGAGACGATAGGCTGTCATTATGAATTATCGTTTCCCGATTGGACGAGGCGTCCCCAGCTAATTATCCAATCATCTCAACGAATTATTTATTTATTTTAACGCTCCTTAACACCTAATTCTGTTTACACCAATTAGTTACCGCAAGACAATATAAGTCATAACAAATAAACCATAATAATAATAATTATAATAATAACGATAACCAACGACCCGTCTGATTTTTTCTCCTTTTGGGGGGGGGGGGCTGAGTGGGAATGATGAAATTGTGGGAACTTCCCGATAGAGGAGCCAGATATAACAGGCTTGTCCTGGAATTAAGTCAAAATATGTTATATCCTCAAAATGATGCGTGATTAATTTTTAAGTTGATGGCTACCGAATGTAATTAACGTAAGTGTGCGTTATACCATGGTTTGAGGATGTAAATTGAAAAGGGATATAGGAAGAGTTTGGGCACAAGCAGGGAACGTTACCCGCCAAATGTGTGTGATTATTGGTTAAGCAGTTGACTGATTACATGTAAAGATGCATTTATGAAATGATCATTTGACTTCTGTTGGTGACCGCAGTTAGTGTCGGCCATTGGTGTCCATTATCCCGAAGGGTTATTATTCCGAATTGGAAGCATTTTTTTTAAGGGTCGTTATTCTCAAACGTTGTTTTTCCAAAGGACTCAGACTGCAGGTATTCCAAATTGAACATAAGGGTGCCCTTTTTCCGAAAGGATCATTATCCCCATGGGTCATTGATTCGGAATGGTCGTTATTCCAAATCAATCACATGGGTCACTATTTCTAAGGGTCTTTTATCCTAATAGAGTTTTTGTTTTTGCTGAAAGATCGTTTTCCATGTTGAGCCATGGGATTGGGTTGGACTTTAGGATTATGATCAATTAAGCTATACGGGAGGTTAAGTTCTGGATCAATGTGACATTTTATGGACCTGCAAAACACGAGTTTGAACGAATGCGACTTGAGTGGTAACTCGACCCTCAGGAATAATGACCCTTATGTTCGATTCGGAATAACAACAATTCGGATTAATTACCCTTGTGTTTGATTCCGAATAACGATGCTTCCAGTAAAATTACCTCTGCATATCAGTCGGAATAACAACTTTTAAGGAAACTCTCTTAATGTTTTTCTTTTACTGACTAATATCTCTTGGGTTATTAAACCAGCTGACCCCCTATACTTGGTTTGCTCCAATGTGCGCAGAGAACGCGTTCTTCCTCCGGGGCACTCGCGTGTAGCGATTCCTCTCTGTGGTGTACACGTATTGGTATTGTGAACATAGCAGAAATGTACAGTTGAGGAGTACAAAGTTCTTTGGGGTTTTTTTAGTGAAAAAGTCATGATTCTATTACACCATATATGCCGGTCACTATGCCCCTATTTCTGTTCTCCCACCCCGGGAATCTGACCAGGCGTCAGGTGTGAGTTATTGGTTTGAATCAAAATACGCCACAACTGTGTTACAGAGGAGATAGTCGCACCAGAGAGAGCTGCTATTTAGAAGATAAATTAGAAAGTTTAATTTATATTTATCATGAGAGGTTTCCTCTTTTGTGTAGTAAAAGCATCAATTTGTAGGACAAGTACGTCTTTTGGCAAGTTTTACTGTTGTGTGTGATACATCCAATTTCCAGTTGGTATCCAAGTAGGCTAACTTCCAATCGCACCTGTTCGGATTACGTAGACCAGTGCTTTGATCCGAACCCTTTTGCCGACAGTCAAATCAGGATCTCTGACTCACAAATCAAAGTTACTGGTTATCTCTTTGGGATCGAAATAGACAGCTTTTTTTAAGAATGAGGCATATAGATTGTTTTCGCCATTTGTAGATGATTAAAGTAGTCATAAGACTTACATTCACTGTAGCATTTTTATCATTCCCCAAAGTTGCAGAAGGTACACTGAACGTTTCACTAGCGATTGACAAAACCAAATGATCTACTGTGATACTCGCTAAAAACTAACTTGTAAGTACCAGAAACTGGCAATGCTGTGCAAATTCCCCATGTAATGGACGACGTAGCAGACGACATCTTTTATGTTTGAGTTTCAAACATCTTTTTAAAAAGCCGTCGAATCTGTTAGTGGTAAACCAAGCAGATGTTCTTGGCGTCATTTAGTTGGGTTTAAAGGAAGGAGTTTAGTCTTTTATTGAGGATGTATCTCCTTCTAACTTTGCAGCTCCCTATAGTTGTACCTCATGGATCATTGCGTCAATATGTTTTCTCAGTCTTCATCTAAATTTCGTACATTATGATCTGCATGAATATCAATCCCCAGGGCTGCAGGCTCCGAACGTAACGCAAGTTGTAGAAGCACACGAAACAACAGTTACGAAGTGGGATTCTCGATAAGGGCACTTACGAAAAAACAGCACGAACCGAATGATAAATTTCATTATTATTCAAATTATACATTACCATAATAATACCATGGGTCTAACTCTGTACTTGTTTGTTTGCTAACAGGTGTGTGTCGTGAAGACTTAACATGGGTGAACTTTCTTTACTCAGAAAAAATAAATCCATTAAAACAACACCCTTGTATTATGTTAACAAGCGACATTTCGAATGTGCAACGTAATCGAATACTGCCCTACGTATAAATGGACTACATGCAGAGAACACAAAACATTAAGATTTGAACGTATAACATACGCATAGCTCCACGAGATATACTTTAGTGATTTAGTCATTAACGTTCCCATGGTTACCAGTTCAGTAAACTCGGCGGGATCATGCTGGTTTTTGTTTGTGAATACTCCTAGGAATATGACCGAGCCCTTCATTCCAGAAGACGTTCCGAACTGCCGACTTATCTTTGTCATTTTCCGTGTTGGCGGAATAAATTGAGGAAATGCAGAGAGAAAAGAGAGCAAATGTGAGATGAAAACAACGAAATTTCCATAACATTGTTGTCCCGCTTTTTACAATTTTATATGTCCGATAGCCGTGTGGCTACGTTCGCTGCTTGGGTGTATGGTATCTACGTTAAAAACTATCTATGGGCTCATGGTGTGTGGTTCGATGTCTGATTTGAAACTGTAGGCACTTAAACGGCAATTGCCAGTCCATACTACCTATGTAAATTATATTAACATTTCCAACCTGTTTATTGGGGAAGTCCAGACAAAAAATTTCATCGCCCATAAATGTAGGTGTAAGTAATATTTCTCTCTGTTTTCTTGTGTAATTTTCAAATTGTCCCATTGGTTCATGTATTCATACTCTAAGTCAATAGATGAATATCATTTCAATGGTATCTCGATCCGTTTAAATTAAATTGTTAACCAATGGTTGACCTTGTACATTCTATTCTCCGTTGTCAAAGGTAAACAATCGTCTGAGTCACAAGTACTGAAGGTTATAAGAGCCCTGAAAAAAAAAAAAAGAGATAGGCCTAAATGTGAAATGTTGAATGTTCACTGGAACATGGCAGGGACCACTTCAGCTGTACAGCACACGTGGAAGTTTCAAAACGTAACAACCGCACTTTGTGGCCCTTAACCAGTAACGTTAAAACGTAAATGACGTGAGTGTGTACGCCAGCTTCCGTTAAACGAAAGTGACGAGGTTTTTCCTATCATATTTTTCCCCAGTAAAACGCAAGTGAAGTTAGTTCCCGTCGCGGTTGCAAAAGTGAAAAAGCAAAGTCAGTTGCAATGGTTTTGAGATCCCCCCCTCATATCAGCCCCACTAAAATGACGATTATTACCTTTACATCATTGCCACTGCTCCATTTCCAATTATTACATTATTTTTATTATTTTTTTGTAAAAAAGTTAAACATGTTTTATAAGTCTTTACCCTTTTTACAGTGTACAATTTTGACATTTTTCTATTCTCATATTTGGAAGCATCATGTCACATTTCATTGTAATAGCAACTTGTGACAAAAAGTCTCTATATCGATTTCCATCGTATTGTAGAAAAATGAAAATTTAGGTTGAAACTTCGAAGTCGAGACGAAGTTTTAAGTATGCAGCACGTTCGCGGTAGAAAGTGTTACAACAAAATAGAATTAACCACAGTTATAACCCGTGGTGCATGTTACCTGCATATGACATGTAGGAGCAGCCATATTACCACGCACTAGTAAAAACTGTCCAGAAATAGATTTTTCTTACCACGAGATGTATGGAGAAGATTACTGACTTCAGTTTTTTTTTTTTTTTGCTGTTATCCTTGAGCTGTTTGAGTGCCAACTGAATAATAGAAAAAGAAAGTGTTTAAGCTGATTCGATCTTCCTTTGCTAAAGGCACTACTTGCCCTTTAAGTTTGCTTTCGGTTTATCGACCATGTGCACAACTACATTCGCATATAACTGCAAATCTATGCATTTTTTTTTTTTTTTTATTTTGCAATTGCACACAAAATTCATGAAAGGCTATATTTTAAGCTTTAGACGGTCGTTTTGTATGGCGGCTTGATGACATTGTTGTAATAGCCGGTACAGCGATGCAATATACCATTGCGTGCCTGGTTTGCATAGCAAACCAGAACCTATAGTTGTGTTTAAAAGCATCAGCTCCATGCATGGAACGTCACAGACGGTAAGATCCGACGAAAGATAGCCTTGATTGAAATTCAGATTGTATGGTACACACTTTATACCAGTGTAAAGGTTCTGCTGAATTTCATTTTTTTTTCCTCTTGATTTTCAAACTACTGTTAAGATAATTCTGTGGTGATGTGAAATGGGCATATCACACACAATACTGTATTACATATAGGCTTAATTGTAATTTCCATATTATGTGGGTATTTACATTTTGCTTTGTAGCACTGGCAGCCTTGCAAAATTGTCATCAATGTCTACCCTGGTTGTATTTTTATGTATGAATATAAGTATGTATCTATATAATATATGTGCACATTATACATGTACACGTTATATATGTACACATGATCTGATGGAAGTTTCCCTGCACAAATAACCAATCCGTTGCAATTCACGGAGGGATAAACATTTTTGGCTATCACGTTTGAGGAACAATATGATAATTATACTATGTATCGACCCCAGGCCTTAAGGTGTGTGACTCCCGTTGGTTAGAGATACGTTTTTCTTATCTCTGGAACATTTCATCCTCTCCTGGGCTAGTGCTATTTTTTCCTCACTTGAGGATAGCTTTAGTGATTTTATCTGTAGTCTGACATATTCTAGAATTGTCTGAGCATATGATATTGTAACGACATCACATATCCGTTCCATGTATGTAAAATAATATATTTTTGCAGAGTGTAAGAACATGGAATAGAATCACCATTTGCAATACGCAGGTGTAACCTAAAGGGAAATGCAGTCACCCCAGACTGTATTAGCATACTCCTCCTATGATAATTCGTGAATGGCTCTTTTGAATTACTGTATGCAATATCATTTTTGTTGTTGATTCGCTTAATTTTGCAACATATAACACCTTGCTTATGCATTATTGATATTCAGTAACATCATGAAAAATACTCGCAAAAGAAAAAAAAAAGAGAAATGCAAGATTTGATGATTTTTCAAAATAAAGTAGGCCGACGATTGCTTGCATATGCCCTTTGAAATCAGAAACATTCTACGTAACGTCTATCAGTAACTTACTCCTTATTGTAAATTTTAAATTATTAAAACATAATTCCCTTTGGGTTCCGTCTACTTGTCACTGGAAATTTTTGCTACGAAAAGTAATGAAAATGTGACGTCAGTGTCTTCTTGATAACTTTCTTCAAACGTAACAAGTTTACGGGATGCTCGTTGCATGTACTCCGTCGGGTGCTGTGAATAACGACTATAGCAAAAGCGAAATATATACTCTAAAGGCCGATGTTTCGTTACTACATGAGACAAATGACCGTTGCAAGGGTCATCGAATGGAAATTGACATCACGTGACAAATTAATAAGGCGCCCAATTGGTTTTTAACTTTACCTTAACCTTGTTGACAACAAAATACTGAAGAGAGTATGATTCTTAAATCATGTGACTGGGAATACGTTTATTCCAAAAGTCATGCACATTTTGCAGGTCTGCTTGGTCTTATGCAAACTGTGACAACCAACAGAGCAGTGAAAAAGAATCATGGCCAAGACATCTTGGGTGTTTTTCTCTTCTCTACACCTTATATCCCCCACGGGCTAAATTTGAGATATTCATTTTGTAGATTGATGCTTTAATAAAGTTAAATGTCATGTGTACTGCCCCCCTTCTTCCGCCACACTTCCATCGATCCGAGGCATGTGTACATCAGCTTGATTACAAAGTATGAACACAGAACTTGTCACTCTTTGACACACTTTCCAAGAATGAAGCGGCTTCAGAAATGTTCGGATATTAAAGACCGGGTAACATACATGTAGAAACTTAGCTCAGAAGTTAGAGAATGAAACTCTCCGTGACAAACCATTTAAACTGTGTTTATATTCACTACCAGTTTTTTAGGATGTGGGTTTTCAAAGTTAAATGCAAAATGAACAATTACGCAATGAGTAATTAGATGGCTTATTGCCCTGTCTCTATAGAAAGGATTAATTTCGAATTCTTCGTACTTTGTAAAGATCAAATTTCCTTATCTTAGAGCTATTTTTCACACTAGCCGCAAGCGTAATGTAGCCATTTGATGGGAAAATCCTCCTCTTCCCATGTTTTCAGTTGACTGAATTAATCTCGTGATAGTCACATTATGTTGTGTACTAGTTACGAAGGGTAATCAGGTTGGGCGTCGTGAATATGAATGAAAATGGTGTAAAACGGCTTAAATAAGTCAGAAGATATTTTCCTTGCCTAGAATTCCCCTTTAATTGCTTAATCACTTGGTTTTCACATTGGTAAGCGATATCAATATTTTTAAACAAAACAAGAGGAAGTGTCCAAACTGCAACTCTCATCTCATATGAAAGTCTCCATTGTCATTGAAATAAAGGTTAAGTTAACAAAGTATACCATAAGAAATATCATGTAAGTCCTCCCATGACGTTCCAAATTTGGAAATGTGACTTATGTTTATTCATGATGCAATTGTAAAACAGAAAATTATTTCCAAAACGGTCAATATTTGATGGATTTAGCTGCAAATTGTGGCTACTTTCATCGTTTTTAATGGTTAATTTCGTCAATACTTCTATATGAGTTTTCATGTCAAGTGTGCTTTACGTTCCCAGTGCTATATGAAAGTAACATCCGAAAAGTAAACAGTACCGGTATTTTTTTTTTTTTTTTATTGTGATAGACTTTCTAAACTGAACGCCATTAGGCTCAGTCTTTCCTTATGGAGATATGTGACGTGCTCCTTGTTAGATCGTAACGTATGCTGATATTCAACTATATAAAACATGTCTAAATATAAGACATGCTGGCTGCCATGCACTGCGGTAGGGTTAGCTTAGAGTTATACTGGAATTATTAAAAAACTAGTAAAATAAAAAAGTGAAAGAAAAATAAATTAAACCTGCCCTCTGTTAAGGCTGGTTAGGCAATGAGTCATATGCGTATACATGTATAGCCTATCAGTGTGTGTGATCTGCAAATTCATTGCGTGGGCTTATCATGCAGGTGCACTAGGGTGGGATCTTTGAGAGGGATGGAGCAACTGAGAGCGGGCGAGATCTGTGAACTGGTAATATGGTGACCGCAGAACGTGTGACTCTCTAAATCTAAAAACTAAAGAGTGAAATTCACTTTAAAAAGTGTGCACATAACCCACACACGGTAAGAGTGAATTTGTACAGGAAATAGAGTGAAAATTCACTCCAAATGGAGCGATGATTCCACG
The DNA here is from genome assembly GCA_021234535.1 of Stichopus chloronotus. Taxonomy (NCBI): domain Eukaryota; kingdom Metazoa; phylum Echinodermata; class Holothuroidea; order Aspidochirotida; family Stichopodidae; genus Stichopus; species Stichopus chloronotus. The sequence goes on along the minus strand of CM037834.1, from coordinate 28,207,182 downwards.
TGTATGAATTATCACTCCACTTGTAACGAAATTTCACGCCATTTTGAGTGAAATGCACTTTTCAGTACTACGAGTGGCCCCTGAGCACACTCTTTTTGAGTGATTTTGCGCTTTTCATTTTAGAGATTAGGCATTTATTTAAAACTTATGTATATCCTATAATGTGCAAACAGAACTTCCTTACACTTTTTTTACATGGGATTATTTATGTTAGGTTATTAACATAAAGGTCTTTCGTCCGATAAATGGAATATAATAAATTAAATTAGCATGAACGGATGTATCATATAAAATTCACTACATTGACTGGATCAGATTACTGTCCGACTTCTTTTGGTTTTAGTTAAAATCTTCTCCATCAACCAAAATTTGCCGCTCTGTCGGTGGAAATGTATGATTTCTATGAAAAAAAAATATATACTAATCATTCCGTGACGTCACATCGACAGACAGCTTTTATTGGACACGCTTTGTCCGATAAAAGCTTTCTGTCCAGTGTCGTCAGGGAATAATTAGGTTACATTTCATTGGCATAGTCCTCTGATACAGATCACGTTCTCAAATTGCTGGTTCCCTCCGACCAGAGATGGAAAGATATAACTAAACCTCAAAAAGATCGGACGGCCATCCGATCCGAAATCACTGTGGTGTGACCGACGCTTAACTGACAAACGTGGTACATGGCTTAGGCTTCATATGTACATCATTACCCTTAAACGGAGGAGCTTCTGGCTGGCCTTCCGCCATCTCCCTTGACTTGGGGCCTTGGGGTGATTGGCATGATTTGCAAATTGTAACTGAAATTTGACAGAGCATAATTCATTGTGATTCTTTTATCATCTCATCCCATTTTGATATGTTTTGGCATTTTCCACAGATTTTTATCCTCCTTAATTGAGAAATTGCAGACACGAGATCGATGTTTCAAGGCTTGGTACATGCAGTTTAGAACACTTCCGGGTGTGCCGTTTCAGTGAAGTCTGGGGATTTGTAGAGCCAAAACTTTCCTAGTACGTTCCGTGTCGTCGATGTGGCTCCACGCTTAGTCATGCAGTACTCAGATCACCCCCCCCCCCCCACACACACACACACACACACACACACGCAGCTTTGTTTTCCATTCATTCGGAGGACCTCATTGTTTTTTCTTCCTCAACCCTAACCTTGACGATAGACTGTCTATTGTTAATCTTGAGAGAACCGGAGAAATCTATTGAAATTTCTACAGAGGACTTAAAATCTATTGTTTCGGTCCTCGATCCCACCCGAAAACAAAGACACAAACACACACACACCTCGTTTCGTCGTGCCTTCACTTTTCACTTAAATTTATTATTTTGACTCAATCATATTTTCGTAAAGGAAACACTGTTTTATTAGGATATCGCAAACACTACACGAACAATCTGCCCGTTAACCAAACTGGATGAAAGCCCACATGAAATTTGACACCCATAAAATGATTCCATGCACTGGTTCCACCTTACCTCACAGTGCAGACCCTGTTGAAAAATAGTGAGTACATATTGTTGTAGGATGTAGCATCATGGCATATCGTTTCTCAATGATTAATTTTAATTATAATACAGCTTATGAAAACTTTCCAGTTAAATTTTTGTTTACATTTGACAAACTACAATTTAGATTAAAAACAAATGAATGAGATCGACTTTGTTATCAAGGTTTGAAATTAAAAATGAATTCATTTCGGACTTTTTATGTGATGTACTGAGCCTCTCATGGTAAGGTTTACAGTCACAAGTGTGTAAGTATAGACAACGGTGCGGAGGTGTTCCATATCCGTTAGAATCAAATTCGGTATAGCTCGTGCCGAGATTTAACTGCACATAGGTTTGATCAAGACTTGTTTCAAACATAGATATCACGTGTCCGCCCTTCCGAGGAGACACTGCGTGATCATCGTTTGCACATTCACACCGCTCTTCATAAATTTAGAATTATCTCTCTTTGCCTGGTTATCTTCCTCCACCAATTTAATCCCATGGATTTCGTCGGTTTCCTCAGAGGCCCCGGATCTGTTCCTCCCATCTCTCAATTTCTCCTGATGATGGACACATCCTCCTCCAGCATCTCTCGTCGGAGTATAACTCGATTGCATTTTGCCGACGGATTCCTTGTAGTTTTTGTTTTTGTCTCATGTTAGAAGAATACGTGAATAATATACGTGACCACCGCCGGCCATTTCACCCCAAAACGAAAATACGATGCAACCGATAAGAGAAAAATGTGGAAATTGATGTTGATATTTGACGTCATATCCTGTCACGACATGACCTAAACTTCGTAAAAATTCAAAGTTTCTTCGTTTTCATGTGAAAGATTGATGATAATTGGGGTCTTACATATGGAAATAGAAACATGTTTGGAGGTAACTGAAGTCTCTTCATTGCATATCATGTTTCTCTTTGGACACTGGAGCATACCATTTAATTCAGCTGTAGGTTGAGGTTTCAGTTTAAGAGATGAGGTAAAATTTTTCTGTTGTTAAATCCGTGGTAAACGGTAAAATCGCTCACAACTTCTGTGGATGTGTTGGAGGAGGGGCGGACGAAAAGTGCGGGAGTGATGAAGTAAGGGTGCATGGGTGGGTCGAAAAATGTGACTTATTTGGTTATTTGGGAGGGGAAGCGAAGTAGTTGAATTTCAAAAAAAAAAAAGTAAATCAGCTTATTCGGAGGTGTAATAGGCCTATGGAGATACGGTATTTCGTTTGACAAATATTAGGGTCTTTAGCAGCAGATTCTTGTTTTTCGGTACCCGATGCTGGTTACTGTTCTTGCACGAAAAATGACAGAAAAAATGATGTTCACCCAAGTATTATTTCCATGTTGTTTAGTCTTTAAATTCAAGTTTGTGAACCATTCTCTGCGCTATAAACTTGATATAACGATCCAAACGAATGACATTAAATGTTGTTTAAAAGTACAGCGCAGAACTTTCCGTGGCAGTCGAATACCCAAAGGACGGATTCTCAAGTGTATTGATAAACATTAAATATTTTGTTATGATGTTACTCATGTAGAGGATTCCATCATCTTAACTCGTTACCTTTCACTTTTGTCAGTTGTTTGTGATAGCTGTAGGCTATTGTCTTAGTTTGTGTTTCATCATTTTCTGTGTAATTATACTCTTTCTTGATCAGGGCGGTAATTGCAACCGTAACAAAGCTGTTTAGTCTACGTACGTTGACACCTGGCAATGTTTACTGGCATGTCTCCATTGTTTATATAATCAATTGTTTAAAACGGAAGTATAGTGTACTCTGTCCACGGATCGAACAATGCTCAATTTTTCTTTCAAATACATAACTTCCCAAATCAACAGTTATGAAACATTGGCACTCTTCGAAGTTGCCGTCACGTCTGACGAAATAATGTATCACTACACAACACCAAGACTGTTATCCATGGCTGAGGCGCGCCAATTCCATGCGCATGCGCAATTATGATCTCAGAGGTGTCAAGAACCTTATCGGGGGTTCGGGCGTACTTATTTCGTTCCTATGCATCTTCAGTTATCTCTTCTAGGCCGAGAAGGAGGTGGGGGGGGGGGGACAGGGATGTCGACATGATAATTTCTAATTAAGGCTGTAAGTCTGTACGTAGTTATGGGGTTAAGTGTTCTCCCCCCCCCCCCTCCCCTTTCATCTTCCTGGGATAAATTCTGATGTGTAGCATAAATGAGTTATTGGAGCAATGTCAGTGTCATCGTAGCAATAGGGCGCCCCAAGTCAAATTCAACTGGTTATTGACGAATCATGCAAAATGATCGATATCATGAACTGCACGACCACCATCATCATCATCATTATTATTATTACCATCATCACTATCATTACCAATACCATCATTATTATCAACACTCATCACCATTATCATTATTTTAATCATTATCATCACCATCATCATTATTATACTCGCGGTCACACAGATGGGTGTGTTCTCGTTATTTTCAAACTGTAATTCCTGACTTTCTAAGTATGTTGGCAAATTGAAGAAAATAAAGTCTTCGGAACTGTAAAGTCTTAGATTATTCATCAGAGGTTTTGTTCACTGCAATGCGTACCGAAAGACAAAACCGAGCTTCGCATGCTGCCATGCGAATAGCTTCCCAGGTTTTATCTACCTATCTGTACAAGCTATTTCTTTCCGGTGATTCGAGCCTGAATACTGGGTAGGTCGGTGCCACCGTTTTTGCTGTAATTAGTTTGTCCTCTCACTGCCCAGCATTTTAGTAATCTGTCGACTGATAAGAACATTAAACAACCCGATGAGAGAGATACCGAAATTTCCATATCTCTAATTGCAGTTAATACATTCATAATGTCTGGAGAATGTCTCGAGTTATAACATTTCAATGTTTTGCTCTACACCGATTAATTGAAAAGAGCAAATCTGGATGACTGATATTGAGGTCAGCGTACGCCCTTGAATGTGAAAAGCTGACGACGAACCATGTAAATGGTGAGCTGCTCCCTAAAAGCTCCATGGCAGCTCCCTGGAAAAACCATGACGTGTTAGTTGCAGTACTGTGATTAGAGAGCTGCCACGGATATATTCGTCTAGCTTTTTTGTCTATTTTGTCCTCGCGAATTATTTCTATGATTCGCCAAATATACAGCTTATGTGTTACACCTGATCTCGAACAAGCCAGTTGCAAGGATGAGGAGAACTGCCAGGGGGTGGGGGGGGGGGGGTAAGTCATGTGTCCTGGTGGGGACCCCAAATTCGAGAGAGGGTAGACGCGATGTGATTGGGGCCCATCCCAACATGATTGCCTTGTGGGTGCATGTTGGCCTTGTAAAGTAAAGTATAACCTACCACAACATTTACATGGGGAAACGTACCGTGACATGCATCCGCAACTTTGGGTACGGATTTTAAAGTGGAGTTGGTTTCATTACAGTAACTATCATTTCGCATAAGCATGTCAAAACCCCTCCCCTTCCTTCCCCTACAATGACATTTAAAGGACCGTGGTTGCCTTGCATTGTCTCTTCGGTAACTTGAGCAGAGCTTTTTAAAATAGGATCCGAAAGTAGTAAAGTACCGATTTATCTCAATCCATAGCGTAGGAGTGAGTATTATTCTTAAAAACCAAGGGACATGTTTCTGGAAAAAAAGGCTGGTGTCATTGTTATGTCATGAAACTCTGAATGATATTATCCGTTGGAATTGTGTTTTATACCTATACGTTATTATTTTTGAGTTACGGCCTTTCAAAGTTTTATAAAGTGCAAAAAAAAAAAAGAAGATGTGAAGTGTTACACAATGTCAGTAGTCCTTTTGTCAGAGCTATATTGTTTTTTAATTACTTGCCACTTGGCTCAACCTACACATTTGTAAGGTATATCAATAATTTTTAACAATACAAGTCAATACATTCTTTAAAAGTCAAACCCTCGGGGTATAAAAATTCTCATCCTTGAAGTGAGATTACGTAAACACTGAGAGGATAACGTAAGGCGTACCATTTGACGTCACAAATATGCATATTTCACTGTAAACAAATGTTAAACACTTTCATGGCCGATTTTGATCACATCAAGTTTGTTACGTAAAAGTAAAAACAATAAAATCCATAATCTAAACACTTCATGTAGTGAAATAAACACATTGATTCCACTTTGAATATATGTTAGCGACGTGTTAAACTTTTGAACTAAGATTGCACGCTCATGTTCGAAAGTTTGCATGTTAACCTTTTAGCGTTATAAGTGTTCAAAATTAAACGTAAGATATTTACAACGCCTCACCGTATTAGCGTCAATGTGTTTACTTCACTCCCTGACGCATTTATTGCCCTTATGTATTTTACTGTTTTCACTTCAGCGTAAACACCTTGAAAATCCGTGACAAAAAAGTGCTTACCTTTTTTACAGACATGGGTTAGGCCTATGTTTATTCCTGATGCAATTGTAAAACAGAAATAAATTTGTTTGGAAAACAGTCAATATTCGATGGATTTGATGAAATTTGTGCCATTTTTAACGTTTTTAATGATTAAAACGGTCAACTGCAAATGTGTGTTTTTCATGTCACATGTGCACGAAGATTGGTACCAAAAACTCACTCACAAATACCCGTCCTTCCCATAGAAATAAAGTTGTGGAAAGACAAAAGCCTTACCTTTAATAAACTGTTTGAACTGTGATTTTGAGATACACTGACATATGTTAGCAGTCTATTGGAAATTTAATTCGGTGATCTGGACTCAGTAATGTGACTGCTCAAGGCTTTTCCTTATCGGTTACTTTTTTTTTTTTTTTTTTACACCCGCTGGCGACATGAAGGTCTAATTGATAATCTGTGAGCTGTCCCGCCATCTCAAGATTTTTCCTGTGTTGCTTTTATGCCCTTCATTGCTCGAATCTACATCAATAATTCAATATAGCAGTTTATATATATATATATATATATATATATATATATATTAATATTGAGCCCTATACACTATTGAGTGGTTGCTACACGGTGTTTCGTGCCCTATGACATTCTTCAGGAACTGGCAGGAATCAGGATTTCTTCGTGAGCTTATCTTTTCTTGGCTCTGTTGGCTTGCTTCTCTCCATGCTTACACTTGCTTATTATCTCTGATCTCTTGTTCAACATGTTTGGTCCGCTGAGCTTAAATATCTCCAACTTCTCATCCAAGCACAAATTGCATTGTCCCGACGCTCTTCTATGGATGTTGGACTCCTTCAGGATTGACCAAGAGATCTCGTAATCCTTGTTCTCCTTCTTTAATCCCCAGATATACTTTGAGAGCTCCGTTTCTTTACTGTATTTCTCATTGCTCATGGCCTTTTTGTGGTTGTTAAATCTCTCCCTGAAAGTCCCCCCTGTTAACCCCATGTACAATGCAGAACTTGCCTCCGATTTTACAGTGGCCTGGTATACTACTTGTGAAGACAAGCACTTTCCACTCATGGGGCATTTTTCTGGGTTTCGGCAGTTGCATTCTTTTTCTGGTTTGTCAGCAGTTTGGGTTTTGCGTTCCTGGGCGGTAGGCTTCAGCCACACTAAACGTTCCAAGGTTGCCAGGTCGTGAATCAGTTGCTTAGCATCTGGATTAATAACCCAGATAACAAGGTACCAAACAAACAAGAATACTCTCACCAGTAATGTTTCTGACTTGTTCTTTTCAGGACAGTTACTGACTTATTCCCTGCTCGAAATAGCATATATAATTAATTATGTCACTAAGCTTAAGTTCGAACACAATCTCTTTTACTAATAGAAACAATAGCATTTACATGAAACCCACAAATGTCCGGTGTGTATTTTTACAACATTTTACTGATTTCGTCGTACCCGAAGTCTTTCAATTAATCTTTAATTAAGCAATAATTGCATTTAGCTCAAAGATGTTGAACAATTCTGTGAGCAGGTTTTTTGAACGACGGACTTTAGAGGCCTTTTACGTTACACTAACTTTTCGTACGTCAGAATTATAAAATTACGGTGCTGTGGTTTCTTTACAGTTTGCGGTAATCATTATTTTCTTATGCAGGATTAGTACCCATAAGATGCATTCGTTGAACGAATGAGTTTGACGTATGCGAACGAAAGAAAAACAATACGGTGTCGTAGTTGCATTTCATATCACCATTTCATTTTCAAAAATTAATTAAAAAAATTAACTTCTCTTTAATTAAATTTCTCCGGGGTAGCTAACAGCCAAATCTCGGTATCAGTGAAGAGTGAGAAAACTGCATATAAATATTTCCTGTTCTTCATCTAAATCAAATCTAATTTCGAATGAGTCTTGGAGTTTCCAACGGAAAAAGAAAAAAAAAAGTAGTCTGGACTGATAAAGCTTCTCGTGGAAAATGAGAAACATGTGTTTGTCGACGGGTGACTTTACATTAATGTTTTCTTACAGACAACCTTACATTAATGTCTTTTTAAATATGTCTGGTTCACTTCAAATAAGGTTATTCAGTTTAATGTTCCTGTCGTTGAAAAGTGTGGCATAGCATACGTAGATGCAGACGCCTGCTGCCGTATCAAACGTCGAAGGTGCCAACTGTTCTCGGTTTATGATGTACATTGTAAAACCAACAACAATATTAGTAATATGTTAATGTATTTTATTTTTCAGACAGTATAACTATGTGAAATTTCTCGATCACTCTGAGACTAAATAGTCAACATTACGGTAATGCATCAGACTTGAAACATTCGCCACAGCTGTTGCAAAGAAATCGGAGGAAGGGGTGGGGGGGGGGGGGTGAAGCCAGGTTAAATGTGGATACGGGTAAAGCCAGAGGCTCGTCAAGTTATTCCGAACATTTTTTTTTAGTAACCCTTTCTTCATTTTCTTTGAATTTATTGCAGAAACGCTCGCCATCGACAATTTCGTATTTCATTCAGTGTTTGTAAACTTTCAACTTCCAATGATGTAGTTAACGTTGGCAGCCAGTCCTATATTATGACCCCACACTAAGATCACAGATGGATTATAGTTTTAAAGTTATCTCTACTTTTTGATACCACTGGAATGATTCCAACCACTTTAAACTAGTTACAAGCGCAGGTCTTTGGGGCATTCGGCTTGTTATCGTTGTCTTAAGGAAGCACTTATCAGTAAATAGGTCACCCACGATACGAAGGGCTTGTCCTCATTAAAAAACTTGTCATCGAGATGCGCTGCCTGTAGGTAGTGGATTAACCGCCGTAATTCAGTCGTTTTGAGATTTGCTTTATTGATTTCGAATGGCTTCAGATGAGATGTGATGGTTGCGCAGTGTTTGTTTGAAAACCGCTTTTCTCGAAGTGAATCTCTTTTGTACTTTGCAATCTGTTTCAGCAAATCAATATTAAAATTGAGTAAATTTAGTGGCATTTCTGTATAGGTTTTAGTGCGCGGCACTCCCATATATGATATCATCACGAAATATCAAAATTAGCCTATAAAAGTCACGAGAGAGTCGATCCATTGAAGGTTTGGGGTATTGTTCCCCCATCCTTAAAACGTAAAAAAAAAAACTGAAGTTCAATGCGATTGATGTCGTTGAATCTTTATATGTCAGGAGTGTGATCTTAATACTGATCCCCACAACTCAGTACTACTAAAATCCCCAGATAGGGAGCCAGCTTGTATCAATTCCAAAAAGCAGTGTCACTGAGACGAGAGTTCTGTAAAGTAATGAAGGCTATATGTATCGTTGATTGATTGATTAATTGATTGATTGATTAATGGATTGACTGACTGACTGGCTGACCAACTGACCGACACAGAGTACGTCTGTATGGCAGTTACATCATTTCAACAATTGTCCGTGTTGATTGTGTGAACGTGAAAGAATCGAAGACAACAAAGCTTTTAAGTTAGATACAAAAAGAACGGTGACAGCGGGTAACTATAGTGAGGTAGACCAATAGAGACAACGATGTGAGAAGAACACTGTACTATGGTAGATCTACGAGAGACTGCTGTGGGAAGTCGACTTTAGCGGTAGACCGGATAGAAAAACACTGTGTAGGAAATCGTCTGTAAAAGGTAGACAAAGACAGAACGCTGTGAGAAGTAGACTGTAGAAAAGTAGACTTAAGAAAGATTGATACGAGAAGTCAACTGTAGAGGAATATTGACGAAAGAATAACTCGACTGTAGAGGTAGACCTAAGAAAGCACGTGACACATTGGAAAGTCGACTGTACACAGGTACCGTAGACACACGAAAGAACGCTATGAGAAGTCGACCGTAGCCGGAGGTAGACCCCAAAACTAACGTCTTGAAAAGTGTGCTGTACAGAGAGGTAAACCAAAGGTTGAACTTTGTGAAAATTCTCCAGAAGCTAGGTAGACCTAGGAAGAAACGCGGTGAGAAAGCTACTGCAGAAGAGGAAGGCTGTGAGAAATCGAATCTAGACGGAGAGGGACCCAGGAAAAAATGTCTGTGGGAATTCGGCGGTAGAGGTTACCCCCGAGAATGAACGCTGCCCTGAGAAGTCCAAAAGAGACAAATCACTACGGGAAGTTGTAATTGTTTATATTTTTGTTTCTGTCAACTAGTCACCAAGTGTTTCATAAATTTCATCACAGTTTAATAGTCCCATGGTTACTTCCTTATAATCTGGCCAGCATATGACGACAAGCTGTCTTATCAACTATTGTCCAAGGTTATGTGAGCAGCAAATTCGAAAATACAAAAGAAACAAACACTAATATTTCTAAAGGCTATACATGATTCACAGACGATTGGGCAATGAATAGCCTTCATAATTGTAAAAAAAAAAACTTTTCTTTTTTACTTGATAGCAGAGACGTTAACGGCTTCCTCTTTTAAACACGACAAACTACAAACAAACATAGTCTCACATAGTCTAGCATTCACTTGCCCTCTATGTTTGTATCCGCGCCGACCTACATTTCGACCTCTCGTTGCTTTTAGACGTCACAGGCTTCCAAGAAGTTTCAATCCCCTCAGACATTATGAAATATGGCAAAGCATAGAAACTGTGAGTGTCTACACAACAGCTGTGCTGGTGCCACTCTCCGAACAGACCGAAAAGAAGACAAAACGATGTGATTTACTTGAATTTAAATAAGACTTGATCGTTCCTGTCTCAATATTCCTGAAAATTTTTGATCGCCTTTATGTCCTCCCCCTCTTCCTAACCCCCCCCCCCCCCCCCCCGCTGTAGCTCTTGGCTTCAATAGAGTCTGGCGCCTTATACTCCATTATGTGCAAGTGCCCGTTTCTTTGATAATAAGTCACAACGAAGATGAAGGAACAACCTAATCATGGAGGAAGTTATAACGACCCGGGCTTGTTAACAAAGTTGTAAAAATCGATGCAATGACGCCTCCCAGTAATCGTTGTAACGTTGCCAGTGTCGCATCCGGGCATTCAGCGAGATTCACCCCTTTGCAAAATGTTGAAATATGTATTCATGTAAATTGTGTACCCCTAGAAGAACATAAAAGTTATCCTAATATTTAGAAAATTGTTTGTTAAAGAACAGTCTCAAAATAACCCTACCTCTAAAAGTGAATCGGACTCGCTGCAACTTTTCCCTGTATCCATGGCGACCGCGTGACTCGATTGCGGTGAATTGTTTTAATGTGTGGCCTATTGTTTATATATTACTTGAGGAACTTCTTTGAAATATTAAGCAGAATAATAACAAATCGAGCATGTGAACTTTTTCTCCATTATGTTATCAGTCCATCTGATTGCCATATAGATATTGTTAATTAAAACCACATGTTAATTGAATCCACTTTTTGCAATAAGTGTTACCTTGTATTAGAGTTCTGCCTTTCTGAGATGGCGGATATTTGATTCCCCGGTTAACGACCAGGTCGGGTGCAATACGCATCCGGTGTAAAAAATTAACAAATATATTTTCTCTTAGAAAACCGTGTGCGGTTCGATAATTTTTGAAACATTTGCAAATTCCGTCAAGCTATGACTATCGAATGGATATGGTATGAAGGTAACTTGGGGAACCTTTCGGAACAAAGTCATAAGATAGATGAAAATCGAACTTGTAGACATAGCCTATCAACTTGAACAAAACAGGTAATATAAATATTACAATTCATTACGTTTCTTGAAAGTTAATGTAACAGCTCGTTGCTTTAGCCTGATCTTGTTTCAGACTGTGGGTCCTGAGATTCATGCTTGGCTTTCTTGTTCTCTTTGAAATTTACGTTTTCACTACAGCATATGTTTTTCCAAAAGATTCAGTAATAATTATCTCATACCAATACGTAGTGTACAGGAGGAGATGTTGTACTTCTTTGACCCTTAAAGGGGCTCATTGAGTTGATATCAGTAAAGATTGCGGTGATTTTGAAGCATACAAACACACGACAATACTCACAACATCCAATAGTTTTATGAAAACTGTCAATTTTTTCGAATTTTTGACCGTTACTTGCTCTGATTGTCATGTACATGTGAATGTACTAATGTGAAAATGTCTGGTCACAAAGTTTCAAAAACCAAATTTAATCGTTGGTCACTCACTCATTAATGTTCCAACGTATGTAAAACTTTGGGATCCTTTTAGTTTGACTGTTTGTCATTAGTATGTGAAGGAAACTTGACCGGTTTGGAAAAATTGAGTGAATTTCACAAAACAACTCAATGAACCTCTTTAAATGGTAGCATACCTTACAACCCTTGTGGTAATCAACCAAAACTCGTTGCTTCAGTAGTCCTAAAGTGGGGGTACCCCATGGTATACAAATGACATGGATCAAGATTACCCACTGGGGTTAGGGGTGCGAAGGGGAGCTTAAATGTGCGCGTGTGTGTGTGTGTACAAAAGAAAGTGTTACACGATCTCCTCCTCGAGGGTTAATTGGACGAACCTCAAACTCAGTGGACAGGTGCCCTGGTATTAAGTCTAGTGTCCGCCTGACTGGTGACGTCATAGATCAAAGGTCAAGGGTCACAAGTCACGAAAACCAAAAACACATTTTTAGCACTATCTCTATGTGAGAATATCCTAGAATGATTAAACTAGCATATATGGAAAGAAGACAATACAAATATATATATATAGTTCTGACGTCACGAGGTCAAAGGTCACGTGGTAAATTGTCAAATCAGCAAAATGCTTCAAAGAAGTGTGTCACGATCTCCTCCTAGACGGTTGGTCGGATAAACTGCAAATTTGGTGGATAAGAGCCTGGGCGCGTAGAATAGTGTCCGCCAGACTGATGATGTCATAGGTCAAATGTCAGGGATCGCAGGTCATGAAAACGAAAAACAAATTTTAAGCATTTTCTTTATATTTGAATATCCTAAGAGTCACAAAACTATCATATACACTGTAGACGAAATAAGAATTTTTTAAAATATCGATGACGTTACGAGGTCAAAGGTCGCGTAGCAAAGGGTCAAAACGAAAAACTGAAACGATCTCCTCCTGGACGATTAGTAGGATGAACTTCAAACTGTGTGGGTAAGGTCCCAGGCATGAGATGCGGTGCCCGCCCGACTGATGACATAGGTCACGGTCAAGGGCAAATTCATGATCACTGGAACGCATAATACAGTGTCAGGTGATGGTAGCACATGGTATCGACGTGACTTTAACATATTTGCCTTTCCGTGAATGTGACACCGTATTTAAGCCTATACAACTTTGTTCTGGGCTAAGTGATTACGTCTGGTAGCAATGTTATTTCCCGTGCATTGATAATGTCTTCACTCAGTGTATGTTTACAACGTATAGAGGTTTTGCAGTGACGTCACTTTTCCATGGAAACGTCATGTTGGATGGAAAACAAAACAACGTGCTTACGTCATGGCTTACATACGTACACTCCGCGCCTTACGGTACCGTACGGTGACGTACTACCGCTTATTACCAACGTTACCAACGCGTCTGCTTCTTTCTTCATTTGCAGGCAATCGGTGGTACATCAGCGCGGGCTTCCTGTCTCTCCGATTCGTATAGCATACGGCTATGCAGTTAAGAACCATTTGCTTTCTATGACGACTTATACAATGAAAAATATGAAAATATCGTAATAACCAGTTTCAGTGAAACAGTACAACCTGGTACTAGATACACAAAAGACTGATTCCATCCAGTATGGCAGCGTAACATCAGTTGGTAATTATGACGTCCATGCAAAACTTCTATAGATCTACTGGACAATTTCAAGAACTCGAAATGTTTACGCACAGTGCAGAAAAGTTAATCCACGCATATAACGCGCTCTCCAGGGCGCTCAAAGGATCCACAATGACGGGCCGGGCGTGCAGATATGAGTAATACTTTGACGCGCACGCGTTTTCTGGAATACTTTTGACCCACGCTCGATTTCTAGGCACATTTGTACGCGCATGCAGGTATTTGTGCAGCTCGACGCCTACGCGGTGCACGTGTACATTGTGCTTAGACGTGACGGGTAACTTGAATATTCAGCAGTATACTGTCCACAACGAGCATCTGAATCATGCACTGATGAAAATAAGACACCACTTAGCGCACTTTGGAAATACATAAAATGATGAGTACTACTACCGAATACCCATGCAAAACAATAGGGATGAGATTTGCAAGTAAGTGGATTACCTATTTATTTTGTGTCTTCATTTTTGTCATGAAAGGTGATATTGAATGCAACTTGCCGTGTGGTGAGACACCTAACAACGTTTCATAAAGTTCATCAGATAAATCGTTTGTTATAGTCTCTGCATAAACATCATTTCCGTAGATGATGCTCACGAATTTCTTATTAATTATCTGAAGGCACCTGTTACATGCCTCGTAATGTATTCATTCTCTCGTATAGGAAAATGAGAAGAAATGTCAATTACCATGTAGCAACATGATGGACACAGTTCTTATTATTTTCAAATCGAGAGACTGTGACAACACCGTACTTAAATTGTCTGTACCATCTTACTTGGATATGAAAGGATGAGGAATATATATGCTTTGGGAGCTGAGTGTAAGAAAGGATGGCTATCACTCAATGTTAGTAGGTGTGTGTTACATTCAGTTGGAGAGAGGGTTGTCAACACTCGATCAGTGTTAGAGAGGATGGCTAACACTCAGTGTTGAGAAAATATGGCTAGCACTCGATGTGAGGGAGAATGGTGTGAGTGAGGATGTTTAACATTCAGTGTTAGAGCGGATGATTAACAATCAGTTTTATGGAAGATGCCTAACACTCATTGTGAGGGATGATATGTAACACTAAGTGGGAGAGAAAACTGTCAACACTCGATAAGTGTTAGAGCGGATGACTAATACTCAGTGTTAGAGAGAATGATTAACAGTCAGTTTTTGAGGATGCTTAACACTCAGTGTGATGGGGGATGTGTAACACTAAGTGGGAGAGAGAATTGTCAACACTCAATCAGTTTACGAGAGGATTGCAAACACTCAATGGGTAAGATGGCGTCAAACCTTAGTTTGAGGGAGATTGTTTCGCACTCATTAAAACAGCGCAGGTCTCACACTCAGTGTCTGAGAGGATGACTGACACTCCCTTTGAAAAATACTGGCTAACACTCAGTGTCAGAGAGGATGTCTAACACTCAGTGCAGTCAAAATTCAGTATCAGAGAGAATAGAGGTAGCAAAATGAAGGGTTAATGAGTCTGTCGAGGGAGGGGGAGCATTTTGGGGTATAGGGGAGGTGTGGGAGTTGAGGGGGTATTCATCCATTAGATATTGGATTACATTTTCTGTTGTCAGTCGGACTTACTTTGTGTCCCCTTGTTTTCTCCCTTGTTTTCGTGAGCGTTTAATCTTTTATAAAGCAATCGAGAACCTGTCGCAAACCTCACACCATTTATTTAAACATTTGATTAGAAATCGAAGAAAACAACTAGACGTCACATTTTAATTCAGATAAGGTATCTGATAAAAGGGTGCCTTAAGTATTTAAAAGAAATATTTGTTCGTTTCGTGAAGATAAAAAAGAGCCAAGGGGTTCGAAAGGTGGAGATGGGAAATGAAATTTTCCTGACACTGAATTAGAGAGGGATGCCCTTACGAGATGAAGATGGTATTGATCGAGAAGGAGGAATTTGGGAGTTGAATGTCTGTGGGATGCTTCTCTTCTTCAGAATACATCTATTCCCTGAACATGCACAAACCAAACGAGTGATACAACTCTTCCCTCTCCAAAGGGAAAATTGCACATCGCACGGTATGCCATGCACTGAACAAAAGCTTTGTTGACCGTGAGCAGGTCTCCACCGTAGACATTGGCAGTCCGAAGACTTCGATGTAGTAGCCTACTTCCCATACACTGACTGTAATTGATGATGAAAGTGAGGATGATGATGACCATGATGATGACGATGATGATGACTATGATGGTGATAATGACGATGAAGATGATGATGACGATGAAGATTATGATGATGATGATAATGACTGTGATGATGATAATGATGATGACGATATAATGACGATGATGATGATGATAATGACGAGGATAATGATAATGACGACGATGATGATGATATACGGTGTTAAAATGATAAAATGAAAAAAGGTTTGGTAATACAGAAAAGATAAATACAAGAACAGATATGACACTTATTAATTGATAATTCATGAAATGTGAGACTTTCCCACCAAATATCCATACATATAGTGATATTGCGTATAAAATGCACCAACATACAACATACAATAGCATTAATCATTGCTAAACCAGTCAGTCTCACCAATAAACATCAGCAATTTCAAAAACAAAAATGAGTTACGCAAGATGCATTATCTGAGATTTTGAAACTTGTTGGGTGAACAAACTATTCTTGACTGAACACAATATTAATCACTGACTCTGTGAGAAATCGCATCCTGTGAGGAAGGCTACCGTTTTGCCTTTTAAATAATGCATAATCATGTGTC
The DNA here is from genome assembly GCA_021234535.1 of Stichopus chloronotus. Lineage (NCBI taxonomy): Eukaryota > Metazoa > Echinodermata > Holothuroidea > Aspidochirotida > Stichopodidae > Stichopus > Stichopus chloronotus. The sequence continues at coordinate 28,190,814 of CM037834.1, read as the reverse complement.
CACAAAATAAAGGTTTAATTTTTCTTTCCTTTACACAAACACAATATTTCCCTTAAACACTAGACAGCTACATGTGCCTTCTAAGTTCACTACAGCATTAGACCGATGAGTATCCAGAAACAGGTAAATTTAATAATGTGTATGTGTTATTGTCACGGCTTAGTGTCGATTATTGCTTGCAACCATTTTGAAGGGAACCTTCAACCATAGCAAATATGAAATATTTAATTTAGTTGCGTAAACAAACGATGAAAATGATATTATTGTAACAAAATATCCGTTACAAGAGGGGAAAATCGTGTTTGAAAAAAAATACTGAATTCTAAAACGTTCATGACTTGCCTAATGTTGACCTTTCTTTAAATACAAAAGACAATCTAAACATAGCCTCTGTAAATCCACTTAAAAATATCTTGTCATATTTTGTCCTTTTAATATTTTTATTTTCAGCTGCAGTTTCGCTTTGGGACGTAAAGGAAAAAATAGGGAGATCTTATCATAGATTACAACAGTTTAGCTTCTTGGACAAAGAAATTGGAACACAATTTTACGTCAAACAATTATGCCCACCTAAAAAAGGAAAAGAGGAGCAAAAACAGCTGTTTAATATGCGTAACAGCTGCAAATATGACCATAGTTTCTACTGCATCAAAACTAGGCTATATATGTGTCGGTTATGTGTACTCAATATTTACGGTTAAAATAACATTGGAATTTAAAGAAGCTGGGAATAGTTCAATAAAATTTCACTCACCTAGACTGACAAAATGTGAAAGGGCTAAAAACATGTTAGTAAGATACAACAAAGATGCACTGTAATAGCATGCAAAGTCACAGAGCAAAACAAAATGTAATGGAAAACAGCATTACACTGGACCACAACAACTCAGCATATCTCTTACCTCATGTGCCACATTTCCCAGAAACATAAAACAATAGAAACTAGAAAAATAAAAAGAATAATGCAAGTATATTTCATTCATTCAATGAATCACGATGGCCGCCAATCAACTTTTAAATTAGCCTCCTTGGAAAGTTCGTAAAGAAAGTCCGTCGCGAAATCTCCGAAAGGCATAACCTTTGAAGGGCTGTCGAATGCCAACCTTAAAGGTGTTAAAATATATATAAGTAACCAGGCTCTTAATGTCATTATAATAACAAATGCAACCTATGCACAAAACTCAGTGACAGTGCTCGTACAATCTGCGTGCATGAAATCTAGCAAGCGCCCAGCGTGAGTGGATACCATTTGTAATAGCAGAGATCGACCCCACAATGAGAGAACGGAAAATCGGAAAAACGGAACATCATTTGGTCCGACTCTCTTTCCCCCTAACTCCCTCGCTTTTTTAGTAAAATCCATGTCACTTGTAATCTTGGCAAGGAGTACTTTGTATCAGTTGACAGGCAATTTAAACTAAAAAGATTGAAAGACATTTTCACTATACCAACACAATCAAATAGATCTACGGTAGTATAGACGACTTGAAGCAGGACATTTACAGAGTCACGGTAGCAAGTCCCTCCGCATGACCCCCACGCTACGCCAAAGGCTGCTAAGTGTCGCAAGTGTAGGAACACAACTACCTGCTGCATATCGGGCTAATGTTTTATGGATTTGGTGGTGTGTCAAAGCCTTGGTACTCAGCAAATTTACTCTTTACGGTATTACATGAACACTTACATGGAGATTCCTGACGAAGGCGAAGCCTTATGACACTCTAGCCAAGAGGTGTCATCTTTGCATTCGAGGAAAAGAAGTTTTGATCATGCGTGAGCCTAGCCCGGCTATACCCTCAGTCAAAAATAACTTTCGTGAAAGTATTGTGCAGAACCTTTTCTGAAAATCCCGGGTGAGTGTTTCCGACGGTCCTTTATACATTCAAGCTTCTAAAGGGTATTTGCGTCTGTTCAGAATTAAGACCGATCTTTCACTTAGCACTGTTGTTATTCAATTTCTGCCTTTACATTTGGCCTCTAAAATGTTGCATTATTCATTTGAGAGTCTCCGTTCCCCCTTGTTCCCTTTAATCCCTTTTCTTTCTCTTTTCCTTTACCCCCCCCCCCCCCTCTCTCTCTCTCTCTCTCTCTTCGTTCATATTTGTCTTTCTGTTATTTCTCCCCACTTCAATTAAAGTCTCATCTGACGGTCTCTCTCTCATACTGTCCTTCTCTTTGCCATTTACTTTTCCTGGTATAATTCGAGTCTGAAAGGTTCAGCATCGCAACCTACCGGGCACGATTTGTGTCAAGTTTTGTCCTCACCTAAGTGTGCTCTGCCTGAGTCACGTGAACTAAAATAACATCGTCTTCCTTCTTTTGTATCCTTCACCACACTCCTAAAAACGTGACGAGAAGAACATGATCGATCAATTAACAAATTCACAAACTCGACACCCGCTACAATTGATCGATGAGAAGAAGTGATTGGTTTTCATGCCATCAAACGGTTTACAACAACTAAAATAGTATTGTGTATCTTTCTCTCATTAAATAGAAATCTGATCAAATATTAGTCTATCAAAGCAAAGAAAAGTTATGTAAATATAGAATTTATAGGAAAATGTAGTTTTTTACACAATTTGCCAAAAACAATCAAACTATCAGTTGCATTCGCATCAACTACTCAGGTATCACGCCACGATGCATTCATTAATATCACTGACATTATCGATGCTGTACAGCCCTCATTGCCTTAGGCAAGAATATTTGTTCTATTTTGCAAAGTGATCTGTGATCTTGTGAATATTCATTAAAGTTTTAAAGTAGCAGTTGGTGTAATTATGAAGTTTCCTTAATCTCAGTTCATGTTGAAATGGAAACATTCAAAGTTAAAAAACAAATGAATTTTCTTATATTCTTAATATTTGGATATATAATGAATATTTATACGTAAAAAAGTAAATGAAGAATGCGACGTTAATCTACTGAATATTCATACTCCATGTTGACGCAAAGGCGTGAGCTCGGTAGCCTGGTTTCGCGAAACTGGCTTTTGGTTCAAAGAACACTGACCTGACATTTCGACAAGGGCATTTTGTGATGTTATGGTTTCATTATTGATACAGCTGGAAGAGGATCACCGGAAGCAACTGGGAGAAACCGGACAGCTGGCTCAGAAAAGGCAATCTAAGGGGATTCATTTGATCATTGCAAATTACTTTTCTCCAGTGTTAGTCTTTGTCCACAGGCTCTACACAATACCCCAAATCCCAACAGTTTCGATAATTATTTCAACAAAGATTACGTTTGATACATGGAATCCGACTTAATTATTATGCTAATATTACCAACGGTACATTTGACATGGTTAAGGCTTTGGGCAGGAGGGGAGGGGCGGGGTGGTGGCTCCCCGAATAAAATAGTCCTACCCTCGATGTCGAATGAACCAGTTTCAGTTTTTATTTCCCCTCATCTTCCCAATTTGAGACACAAGAAAATGGTGAAATAAACACACAGTATCAACAATTCACCTTTAAAGGAAATTAGGGCGTTTGTTTTACAGGAATCATTCATGCTTTTAAAACCAATGTTTGTGGACGCAGAATGATAGATTATTCAAAATAAGGAAGGACAGTGGCCTTCCTTTCAAGAAATAAGATTCTCACCGATAGAAACTCAGTTATTTGTTGCTCAACACTAATTTGTTCATCCAAACTTTTCAAAATTCAAATGATGCATCTTCCGTTACTCATCACATGCACATATGTTTTGAGGAGATGAAGCTTTGGCAGATGTTTATTGATGGGACTTACGCTAATTCTTTTGTATGTCATGTTGGTGTATTCTAAACGCCCTATTTCCCTTTAACATGGGAATAGAAAAGAGATTACAAAAGTAGGGGCGCGTCTGTGTTTCGAAGAGGGGGGGGGGGTGAGCTTCCGTGCATTTGTATGTGGAAAGAAAATTCAGCAGGACACACTGCCATGGAATTCATCTCAAAACCCAAGTTTCTTGAGGTGTTCTAGTTTACATGATCGGTCATTAACCCTACTTTCCATGCAATTTCCTCATTTAATAATACAACTACAAGAGCTTTAACGACTCGTTTCGTTTTTCTTTTCCTATCCATTATCTCAGATTAGATGAAGGGTACAATTCCGCAATTTGTTTTAATACCTTGTCGTTTCCTTTTACAAATGTTCAAGATTACTAAACACATAGGTGGGTATTAGAAATCGATGCAATTAAGACATCTGCCTCATCTGTAACTATTTCCAGCATCTTTTCGGCTCTCATTTACTTCCTTTGTTTTACACATCACAGTGGTTGTCATTTAGATACATTTGTCCCCTACAGCGAAAGTCGCTTACAATCTCGTACACAGAGCACTGATTCGAGAAGAAACCCTATACAGGCCTAGGACTGTGCATAAGAATGATGAAATTCTGTGGGTGTTCGAATATATAATTAAAATAAAAGAGGGATTGTCTTTTAATCCATTAAAATAATTGTCATAGTTGATTTAGTAAAGGAAGTATCGTTGGAATACCAACGATATTAACATCATGTATCCCAAGGTTTTACCTGTCTTTAAAAGTCTAAAACCCAATGAAAAGAAAAAACACATTTTTTTCTTTCATCTGGAGATGTTGCTTCGTAGATCTTAATCCTTGCTTCATCAGAATTAAGGTAAAACAGTTTTTTTTATCACATTAACGATGCTAATTTTTATTTAATCCAAACAAACATGAGAAATGACGTCTGGGAGAAAAATATATTTTTTCAGTTAGATCACATTTTTTTATGGTATGATAACATGCCTTAATCCTTGCTTCATCAGAATGAAGGCAAAACAGTTTTTTGTTATCACATTAACGATGCTAATTTTCATTTCATCCAAACAAGCATGAGAAATGACGTGTGGTATAGAGATATGTTTTCATTTTGATCACATTTTTTTATGGTATGATAACATGCAAGTATGGTAAAAAGTAAATACATCGCTAGATTGCTTTTGAGTATTGCGACTAATATTTGTTAGCCATTATTGAGTAGAAAGAATATTCGTCATTGATTACTTATAAGCAATCTGCTTACTTTCCTTCCTAAGTTCGTGATTCGACAATCTACACACTTCGTTAAAGATGTAATTACAAAAGTCAACAAAGACCCCTTTTTGTGACATTCGCGACATTTACAATCGCGACATTCAAAAAAAAAAACTCTTTTATTGGCAGAGAAGAATTATGGCAAAAAGTGTGAATCGACAAAATTGTCAGACAATAGAGAACATTATTAATTTTAATAACGGCTGTCAATATGTTTTAGAAGCTGCCAGTACTACAAAACAAGAATTTTGTTTTCATTTCTGTGGTTTTATGATGAGAGCAAGTTCAAATAAAATGAAGCCACCCGCTGTGATCGAGGCACTGCCGTATAGTGAATCCCTTCAGTGGGTGACACAAACACGTCGGCAGTGACGTCATCATCAAACGTCATGAAGTAACCTTTCCACAGAGTGAGATGAATACAACCAGTATAGCCATGTAGTATAGCCGGTATATATATATATATATATATATATATATATATATATATATATATATATATATATCATTCGTTCTTACACGTACATGAAACGTCATTCTGTCTTTATTCCCTTCTTCTCTTTATGTTCTCTTAGTCTTTTCCCTTCGCTGGTTGGACTCTGGCAATGACTGTCGAAATGACGGCGAATTGCCAGAGAAAAACTACAATGTTTACCCGTTGAAGACTCTCGGTGACGTACTGAAGAGAGCGCACTTGAGAACCCAGTTGTCTGTCGTCATTGCGGAATTTATGAAATGATAATGAGGGGTAATTCAAAGGATGGATTCATAACCCCTTGAGAACAACTGCACTCTGGTTCTAAAATGTTTGTTATAAAAAAATAACCCGAAACGATAACAAGTTAGATGTCGGTTAGATAGTTTCCGTTATCAACCCCTTGGAGTTTTTTAACTTCCTCCATTCTTTTGAAGAAAACAGAAAAGAAAAAGTTTCGAGAACCAGCCTCGAGAACCAGTTCATGTTGTTCAGTCCATGAAATTCATAAATATTTATGAGCTCTTTACAACAACCTTTCAAGATCCAAATGTGTTATGGGAGTACCCCCCCCCCCCTCTTATCGCCGAAGAGTTCATAATTAATGTATAAAACTCACCGTTTACATGGCACTAGGTAATTACTGCTTCACGTCAGATAGAGATAAATGGACCTTCATAAATAAATATTCTGTTTAGTTTAATTTCCAAGTACAGACATCATCCCCTTATTTTATTTTTTGTGAGGCAGCTTTCCTGAATTAGTTTTATCTTTTCATCTCAGTCTCCGCTCGCTGCACTACACCTAAAATACAATGCCAACGAATACGCGTTGTAATACTTGTTATTAGAGCACGTATCTGCGTAATTGCATGCTAAGGCATGCGTGGTGAAGTACCGCAGAAAATGTGGTCGAGGTGGCTAGAATGACTATGAGGGCCGATGCCTTTTGCTTTCTTTTTCTTGATGAAGTTTCACGTCAAGAACATCATTTCGTCTATGTGTGTGTGTGTTTTTGTCTATAACTGTTGGAATTAAGTTAAGACGGGGTTGGTTGAAGGGGAAACTTCACCCCACATACCATGCCCGCTTTCACCCATTTCATAATTTATAATTTCTCAACTCGACTCATCACAGTGCTTCTCGCTCTCTTCACGTTCGCATTGCGTAGCCAAAGGGGAATGGGGGGGGGGGGGGCTGTGGCACGGGCCCCCTCCTGTGCAGGGCTCACATAACAATTTTCAATATGACCTGTAGGGAGGCCCTCTCCTCGTCATTTGACTTGAATTTGACGTTTGATTTAGAATATGATGAAAACAAAGAAACGATCACTTCCTTTCATGAAACAGGGTATATCGATGGAACAAGACATATATGTCATTGACAGATTCAGGGAAAGAACAGTGACATTTTAACATTAACCGCTTATCGACCGGAAAATGAAAGAATTTACTCAAAGCGCTCAAAATCTAAAGTACCGGTCACACGTATGATGACACAAAATTGAAACATAACCACACGTGGGGTAAAAGCCCGCAAGTGGGCTAAGGAGATGGCCCACAATCCAGTGACTGTCTTGGACTGCGGAGAGGTCATTGAAGGAACGGAGAGGTGTCAAGGTCAGACGCCACCTCATATGGTCCGAAGTTGTTCAAGTTATACACTGTGGTCCCTTCAAGGTTTGTAGCAACATGTTTTGGCGGGGTGTTCGAAAAGGTTGCACACGCCTGGTGCGGCGAGTAACGGCCTATAACAGCAACCGTCCACAAAAAGTAATTCCAATCATGCAACGTGTGGCGGCCAAAGCTAAGTGAGAAGATACAATATGCAAACATAAGAAAAACTTTGTATAATTTTATCACATTCTATTCACTCATTCTCATTTTTTTAATTGAAAACCATGCGTTTTTTTTTTATTTTGTAGTTGCCAGAAAAAAAACCCAGAAAGATCGCAAGGTTATCGGAAACTTGACATTATAGTCGCGTGAGAAATATTCGAAAACAGCAAATTATGAATCATGTATATAGGAATAAAATGATGCTGGGGTTGCAAAAAAAAGAGATGAAACTTTTGCAGGTGACGTGGGATGGGAAAGAAGCATTTTTTTCCCTTGATTTGGCCTCAGTTACCATGAGCAGGATTAAAGAACGCGGGTGTAACCGACAAATATGGAAGGCCGCAAGGAAGTGTCTTTAACGGAACGATATGGACAGAATGAATTCATGGCCATGAACGGGATGAATCAAAGTTACACAACCTTAAACAAGATCGGTGATTGGCTGTTATTACTCTGGGAGATTGTCTTTTATATTCGAAAGATAAATGCAAGGTCACAAAGAGGAAGTTACCGAAAAAGTTGAATCTTAGAGGTAGCATATATACACAGGATATATCAAACGGACTGAGATTTACTTTAAGCGTTCCAGTGAGAAAAAACTAATCCTCACCGAGAAAGGGGTGAGTGCCTTCTAGGGAAAGACAGTGGCGTTTTCCCCTAATTTCACAATCGGTGCATAGAAAGTTGCCTTCACTTATTAATCTTGCCCCTCGCTTGCTGATTTCCCTGAAGGTATTTCTGTGACAAAGAAAGATTAAAAGAGCCGAGAAAGGGAATAAAAATGCCAAATTAATGGAAAGTCGCAATGCGTCACTGAGGTGCTAAACGTTTAAAACGTGGTTTTGCTGATGCGGGCATCGCGGGTAGAATTATGCTACTAGTGCGCATATTTACAGATTTAAGATTGTGAATTTTGTAGTGCTTTTGACATCACTTTTAGGTCATATGTCTTTTCAAAACTTCTTTATTAGTGAAATCCACCCATCTTTGAAATCACATGGAGTGGTTCAAGGCAACGGAAGAAAAATCATGCCTGTAATTTGTAGCTCTCGACGGTACCAAAATAAAAATGGGTGCGGTGGGGGGGGGGGGGGTGAGCGGATCCATCGGTACATGCATGTGATAATGTTGATATAATTTTACAAAATAAAAATTGTTGATCAGACTGGAGTGGGGGAGCTGGGGATTTCTTTGCCCACCGTGACTAATGGCATGAGGAAAATCCATAGCCCGCCGTGATACGTTTGTGTTCGGACTGTCAATCCTCCTTTAAGTTCGAGCATTGTTATAACGAGAAAACATCCAATCATTTGGAATAATTGTTATTGAACATGACGACATATTGGAGACTGTACATGTTAGTGACACGGTAGCTTACGTATGTCATCGAAATGAAGTAACAATACCACGGTTTCAGTGAAAAGTACATGTTCGTCCATGCGTGGTTTCGATGTGAGGTGTACTACCCAGTTAACTGGATCAGTGTAATTATTCGATGGCGAAACTGGGCCTATTGTTGCTCCTTTGTCTCGACGAGATAGCAATCGATTACGTCACAATTGATGACAAATATTAACTCATTCATTGTTTTTATAGAGTGTGATTGGCAGGATCAATAGCTCCAACAACGTCCTCATTGGGGAAGAATTCAATGGTTGGCTCTGTTGAACCGATTACCGGTCTCGTGATATGACATGGCGTACGACAACAGTAATACCGAGCACATTCATGTTGATAGGACATTAAAATGCTTTTATGAATTGAGCAAGTGGGATATTTGATATAGGTGAATGTGGGCTTTTGTGAAGGTAAGAACATTTAAAGCTGGAATATGAGTTGAAAATTTGTCAGTGAAAGTCAAATTCCTCTGAATATGTCATAGCCATTAAAAAAAAAATTACATGAATATACTCATATACATTCCCATTAATCTATTTGATTTCAAGTAACAGCGATTGACTGCTATGCTTTCTTGGAGCTCGGTTTGAATTTTGAAGGGCCAACAAAAATGTCGAAACAATTTTCATATTCAAATATCTGGAGGATGAGTGCATAGTTCTCTTTCAGATTTTGCGACAGGTGATCTTTTCCTACTTTTTCTTTCCTAACCCCCCCCCCCCCCCCCCATGTCTCAGTGACTTTGTGTTAAAACATATTTAGCACGAATAAGTCAAGAGCATAGCAGCATACCGTTAAATAACAGCATAAGCTTTTCCTTTAAGACGAAAAAAATGTTTTCAGTCGACTTAGCTCATTTTACTGCAAAATGTGATTGTCAAACCAGTTTCGATGATTTGTAACATTTTTGGTGCTTTTTTTTTTTTTTTTTTTTCAAAAACCTCCTTTCGTCTGTTCATTAAGGCAACCGACTTCTTTTTTTTGTTTGTTCTTCCTTTGACTCAACCAAAAGAAATGAAAGCGGACGAATAAATTTACACTATTCACAATCCTGGGGAGGGGAGGGGAGGGGAGGCTGGGGAGGGGAGGCTGGGGGGTGGGCAGTTGAGAAGGAAAGAAAGAGACTTTCCCTGTATAAATGTGTCTACTCAAAATAAAGGAGGTTGGGTGGGTATCTCTTCATTACTTGTCTTAAGATAATTGATTAAAATATGTCAGATATTGTTAATTGCTGCGGAAAATAATTTGAAACATCCATTGTCTTCGCAAGGTGAAAACGACATATTCAAATTGAACAGATCGAGGTATTTTCGTTTACGAGTAGATTTTTTTTAATATTATTATTATTATCGACTGACTCAAGTTAGTTTCCAATCAACTGAGCCAAAAATGGCAGCGCGCTTGTCTGAATTTCAAAAGTGTTTAACTTTTGAAGGAAAACAGCGCCTTATGAGTGAAACGTAGAGAAAATTGTTTGTCAAAAACTTCCGCTTCTTTTTCGTGAGGGCATTTCCAGGGTTTCCCCTTTAATTAAATTAAAGGAACCAAATACAGGCGAGACAGCAACTTCGATGATTAAGACGATGCTACAGCGACATAATTCTTTATTACGGACATTTCGTGACATGTAACAGACACGCTGTTACTTACAGATATTGCTGAATTAAATAAATTAAATTTCAGGCTAACAAAAAAAAATCAAAAAAAGAAAAGAAAAGACGGATGCACTTGGTACGCCTCAAACATCCAATCGCATCGACCTTTTGGATCAAGTGATGAGAGGTACATTTATGATAGATGTGATTCTCTGCCCTTACGAGGAAGGTCATAACAATATATTCTTCCTTTTGTTTCACCTTTGATTGTTTTCGAGTACCCTGAATGACATAACGTTGGTCACGGTGCTTCATTGCAAATTTTGTTGATGATTCGAAATAAGTTTAGTTGACAGTTTTGTTCACGAGGGATTAGCGTCAACCTGTAGAGATAATCCCTTTGAAAATTGTATAAATTGTATGCATACATTTCAACGTGCAATGAACTTTGACCTTCGTCGTCAAGAAGAATGCTGCCCGCAGCGTTGGCCTGAATCATCCGTCTGACTTAATTAATATGCAGCAATGACCCAAGGAGTAAACGACGTGCAAAGATATGACGTAATAAATACCAAAAGACTTGAAAATTATATATGGCCTATAATTTCAAAATCGTATATATTTGTTCTTTACTGGACAGAAGCTCAACAAGTCTCACGGATACATTGTGTCATTTTTTTTCTGTATCAGCATACAGCTTAATCATAATATCAATAACAGCCTTTTCATAATAAGCACACCCTCGTCCGACCCCCCCCCCCCCTTCGCTCACTCCCCTATTTCAACATACCTTAACATATATAATGACAAGTATAGTTTTATAAGCTTTACTAAACTCTTGCATCGTCTCTGACCAACATTAATGTAACTCATTGCTTCACTGTTCATAAATAGCATCGCAGCCTGTGATAGTTACAAATAATACCGACAAGTCACACACCGACAAGTTACATTTAAACTGCAATTTACTCAGTGCTCACACTTCAACAATGTAATAACTCAATGCTGCACTACATGGAGTAAAAACTTAAAGGAAGCTAATGGATTGCAAAGTTCCTCTGATGATTGCAACTGCGTAGTCAGACTATGTCATACAAGAATAAGCAAACGGTTTACAGTATATCTGACAAGCATACACTTAACACGTACCGGTGTATCACATGTATGCATGTAAAAAAATTGTCAATTGGTAATAATATTCGCCCCCCCCCCCCCTCCACACTGCCAGCATTAAACGAAGCTGGCATTTTTTTTTACCCCACCATCAAGCTTACACTGGCTATTTCATTCACCAATAACTTTCAGTTAGGCCAATAGGCAAACATACAGAAACACTTCATACAGATCAGAAACACTTTACACAAACCCAACTACTTTGGTTTGTAAGGTTTTCTCGGGCAAATATCAAAATAAAAAAATATAATAAAAAAATATTGCTTTCGAACGCAAACCACGTGATCAAAAGCATGGCAAGATCAATGGGAGAATACATTTGGGCTTTATGTAAAGAATCTTCGAAGCAAAACACAAACATTCTACTGACGAGAGAACAAGGAGATTTCACAGCTGTAACCTGATAATGAATGAGCCATTCCAAAGTCTTCGCATGGCGCCATCGAGCACAACTCTAAAATGTAAATGATTTCACCACAGAAAATTCTAAGAGATACAGTTAAAAACAGTAAGTTGACAGCAACTTGTGTTATGTTTCATCAGCATGTTTCTTTCTTTTTCTTGTAGTCAGACCTCTTACTTTAATTAATTTCGATATCAGGTTCTGTAGATTTTTCTTGTTTACCTGGTTTGCTCTTTTTGGCCTTTGCCTATACGATGAGAAAAGAAAGATCGTTTTGGGATCTCGGCTGAGCTTCCCAGGGATTTTTTTTTTCTCTGCTAGAGTGAATCGGAAAATGAATTCAAAGACTAAGAAATGTGAGATTGGGGAAGAGAGCCCTCTTGATGTGGCGAGGTCTTGTCCTGTTCCCACTCACATATCGAACATTTCAAAATGTTATCTACTCATCTACCAATAAAACTCCTGCGCAAGACGACAGAATAAAAATAAAAAAAACGTTTTAAAGAATGTGCAGGTCTGCTTTCGTATTAACAAGAACATTTTATGTTTGTGAAACAGTTTCACTAAATAAGTATTACAGCAGCATGGTGAGTCAAAGGTAAACTTTAAAAGGCACCCAACCCTCTCCCTACCACCTGAATAAACGCTTTTAAGAACCGCAAAAGCTCTTCTAATATTAGATCTCAGACGGTCTGATTAAGGCGGTTCTCAGATTTGCATAAAAAACAATTCATAATTATTAATTTTTTTTGGGAATTCAACAACACATTGCTTAACCACATACGGCAATATTAACAAATCTAGATCCTCACTTCCCCTTCCCCACGTGACCCCCCCCCCCACAGACACACACACACACACAATTGTCGACATTCTGAGAAAACGGTGGACAGGTGATGGTGAAGAGCATGCAGCTATGGCAATGTGTTTCATTCTCCCACATTAAAGTGTCATAACGTTCCATTGGAAAGTATACTTTAATTCAATTCGTTCAATGCCCTTGTTGCTAACATGATATACTTACTGTTACTAGAATTATAATAGTAATTTCAATGCAATGATTTTAATTCATCTCTTGGCTTTACAATGTGCGTCACAATTGGTTGCGTTTCGACTAATTCTCGTTAAAACAATGCACTGTATGTAAAGTGGAACGACCATGAAGTACTAACCCACATATTGTACTATACGTCGACTCTATGGAGGAGCAAAGAGAGGGGAAGAACCTGAAAACAATATCTGAGAAAAAGAAATCGAAAGTGAGTCACGCAGTCCCTTCCTTGTTTTTTTTTTTTTACCTCGGTGTAAACCTGCTCTGCGTTGCGCGTAGAAAGTGCGCCGGCTCAGGAATGTTTCGAAACCGACACGTCAAGATGGCTCCCATGACTTTTTTGAATTGCGGATGTTTCGTCCCGTAGATGAGGGGATTTATGCACGAGTTGACCAAGATCAGAGCCCCCGCCCACGGGACCACCGGTTCGCTACGTGGGACGATCAAGCTGAGACAATAAGGAGTTATGCAAATGACGAAGGCACATACAACGTAGAATAGGTTCTGTGTAATTTTGATTTGCCTCCTGGAAATAACACTGGTAGAGCGATTCGGTAAGGAACTTTCCCTCCTCTTTTGACTGTGGCTAGTATGCGACGACGTTGAATTATCTGGACCCTCCGTGATACTCTTAGCGTGGTTTCGGACGTACGTGAAGACACTAGCGTAGCAAAGCGTAATTATCACCAAGGGAACCGGGTATATAACGATTGACTGGACCAGACTGTAATAATCCGAGAGTGGGTGGTTGGTTTTGTGCGTACAAGTGCTGTACTTAGAATCGTAGCCTAACTCACCGAGGCCGGACACGACAGGAATGAGCGAATAGAGGAGGGGTAGCAACCATGTTATCGCTACCATGGTTACGGTCTTCGGCGTGTTAAAGAAACGTCGATAAATGTGAAGTCTACGCGTGATAAGGGTGTATCGGTTCAACGCAATCGCTGCGAGGGTGTAGACGCTACACCCGACGCATGTGTACATCACTATGGCAGCCACGACGCAGAAACAGTCGTGGATGGGCCACTCTTCGAAGCTGAGTATAGACACGATATTCCAAGGAAGAAACACACAAGTCAATAAATCCGCCACGGCTAGACTCACCACGAATACGTTCGTCGTGGTGCGAAGTTTACGGCTACACAAAACGGCTAATATGACGAGACTATTTCCGAATGTTCCCATAAAGGAGATGACAGCGAAAATGCAAGCTAATATGATACGCTGGCGTTCGTCGTCGAAAGTGAATTCCCATTCTTTCGGTGTATTTTCCGAGTGGCCTACACCGTCTATGGCTTGGAGAGGCGGCGGTATCGTCATGTGGTCGAAAATCGTCTTATTGTTCAACCGAAGTTGGTCCGCCATTTTCGTAGGTATATGATAATGCTAGTTACTTGGACTGAGTTCGCTTTTCTTCAGCTACAGCAATGCCCAATGCACTTTGATCGATGTATGTTAAGGCTCAAAAAAAAAAATCTGCAAATTTCGCCCTTTCGATTCGCTCAATAATCACATTTCATACTCTCTCATTTCAAATTTAAATTTTCCAAGGACAACTTTATCAGTCTATGATTATCCGGTCACACATCAAAACGTTTCTCGCACTCTGTCCGTGGATACGAAAGCACGAAAATTTCCGTCAAGACGAACAAATACGCTACAATGGAAAAACTTGGACTTACTTTTATAAATCAAGTCCTTTGATTTCAATAATCTCCTCCTGCAAATAAAAAACAACAACGACCCGAATAACGCTTCTGACAGTTTTTCAGTCGTAATACTTGCCAATCTCTTCCGAATTCCTGCTGATGAAAACAACCTCTGACAAACCAGTTAAAATGTAACTCGTCCAATCGTATCGGTGTAACCTTTCTAAATGAAAACTGATTTTTGAAACCATCGAATGGGCAAATCGAGTGTTCTTGTCATACAGGTCATTGCACCATGAACGAATTTTCATCGATTCTTATTTTCACACCTTCTATATGGGTGGGCCGGTGAGATTGACCGGCAAAAAAGTTACAAATCAAAACAAAAGCAGTTATAATCCCCTAATTGTTCCCATTTAGAAGAAAAGAAAAGGGGTCCCTTAGGTTTGGAATCTGCGTATCGAATATCAGGTCTAACCACGCCCCGCTACATGCACTGACCGCATTCCTCCAAGGAAAATCAATATTCCCCTCCTCCGGCTAAAAGTATGATTCAGAAACAAAACTTGTAAAAGCTTCCACAGATGGTTTAAAACTTGCAATTCAATTAACAAGGTCACGAGAGACAGAGCAGATGACCACGTCCGCTAAGATAACCTTGCTTCCAGGAAATGAAATATTCCTCTCATTCTCTCTTCCTCTCTTCTACTGCCTCTGTCTCCTTTAAGGGTAAACATGAACGAAGAAAAAGTATTCTTGAACTGGCGTGTTACGAAATGTTAATAACTTTTTTCTTTCTCCGCCCACCTTCAGTCGAGTCTCGATATGATTTCTAACAGTGAATCTCTGGTCACTTGTTACGCCGGAGGGATAAAAATGAACAGGAACGGGTTAACAAGACACCGGCACGAAGTTCGTGTTTTAACTACGTCAGAAGCAAAATGTACGTGGATATTGGTGAAATATGCATCGCTCTACTCAGGATATCAATCAAATTTTATCTGAGGTTTTTTTTTTTTTGTATTCTAAATATTTTCTTCTTTTTTTTTCAAGCAAATGACCAAACGCTGACGAGATGATGAGAATAGAGAGCGATTAAGAATCAAACAAAGCGAGATGTAGATGCAGCGGCAGGCAGTGATATTGTCATTTGATCATCACAGAGGGATCATAACAGTTGAATTCGGATATTTGCAATACAAGCCTGAAATTCATATTTATTTATGTCCCACTGCTTAAGCTTATCTGGTCCAGAGAATCATCGTCTTCTTGAGTATAAACAAAGAGATAAGTTTCGATTGCATCTTTCAGAATTCATTATGAGAGTCAGCGAAGAGACGAAGATCGTGAGGATAGCGTCACGATAAATTTCAATACGTAGCTAATACAAAAAAAGTGTTACAAAAGTGATATTTCTTCGTCGAAACAGCTCATCCAACAAAAACATTTTCACGTGATCCTCCTCCGTGGACAGTTCTCGGAGATAATCGTTTCCATGGTAACTATTAGTCAACGTTACCGTCGTCTATATTTTTGTCCCTCCTCTCGCTTGTTTGGTACAAGATGATAACTCTAAGGAAGAAACTACAACAATTAGGATGTAAAGCATAAATACAAGAAGAAAAGAAACGGTCGAAAGTTTGTATAATCCTCCCGAATGACAATAGCTCTAAAAGGAAAAAAAAGCAGCAAAGCCACATTCGAAGACGGTCAGATTCGAAAAGACACTTTCTGAATTTCAGGTTTCTCCTCACGTGTATTTACTCCATGTAAATATCAATAGATGTCACTCATTCTGCTACAACGGACAATATGATTTATATGTAATGTTCTCAGTCTCCGCCGACACGTACATTGGTTCAAACACGTTACTCTGCCGAGTAACGAAACAGACTGTACAACAACTTGTTGCTGATTGGCGCAATAAATGCTTACGTAAACGTTGTACACTAACGCTGTCCGTGGTTGTCGTTCGAGAGGTTTGGACGCGCGTCAAAAATGAGCGGCGCCCCATCGATATTCTGCTCCTGGGAACACACACACTGAGAATGAAGGGTAATCGTTAAACAATGACATAGACGGGATGACAATGATTACCCGTTCTTTTCTTCAAAATTTTGGTCATTTTCTTTTCTCCCATTTTTTTTTCTTTCTTGTTATGTCCCTATAGTGTGGTCTGAAGTTCGATATACGGATATCACCCTTCAGCGATAGACAGATTTTTTTTTTTTTATTAGATGCCTGACACCGTATGACAAGAACTGTAAATCCGATTATATTTCTTGGCTTATTTTGTTATATTTTGCTATATGGTTTCGGGGCAGGCAATGGTTTGAGGAACGTGATAAAATAAATGAATGTTCGACATTGTCAGCGAACGGCATCTGTCCTTAGGTTGAAGTTTGATAGGCCTGTAGCCAATCGAGAATAAGGACTTAATCAACCGACTTTGTAAACTAACACCGGAACAAAAAGGTGCGTCTTTTCACCACAAGAAATACGAATGAAAGAGAAATATGTTTATTATGTAAGAGAAGGTATATATTATGTCAGCGAGAGGTTGGTGACAGCTCAGACAGATATTAGAACCACAAAGCCTGAGAAAAGTTTCTGATAAGTTCGTTTGTGTAGAATGCACGTGTAATTTCCCACGACAAGTTCTTAGATGGCATGCATGTAGCTATAGTTCCCATATTGACCTTAGGCCATACATTTCTGAATGAGTTTTATTTTTCTGAATTTAGGCCGGGGCGCCTTTATATACTTGTTTGTATTTCCCTCAAACTTTCATTTTGTGATAAATGTATCTCTGGTATGGTTGAATCCAGTTACACTGCAGTGTTTACAGATTCATTCATGTCCCTGTTGCATTCCTTAACTTTTTCCCTTTGTTTTCACTATATTCACATGCTCTTCTATGTACTTGAACATTGTCATCTGTTGTAAATATGTTCTCATGGGAAAGGTTGGAATAAATTTACTCCAAGTCATAACAAAAACATTAACAACAACAAAGTGTTGGTTCATTTAAACTCAACGCAAACACAACGATGCTTTTTTTTTTGTAATTATTTTATGAAATCATTTGTATTTGGCTGGTAGAATATACAAAGTCATATACCAATGTGTTTACAAAATAATCCCAGGTATGTAATGTAGCAGGTATACCAGTATTAAAGAAAAATGTAATTTATGGTATCTTTGGAGAAATTGAACTTTACAGTATTTTTCTAGGATCGGATAAGAACATTTCTATTAAATATGCAGTCTGCTCCTGGCTTTCAGTTTACTGTCTAGTTAGTATAGTACCAAGACATAGCGTTTCCCAAATGTTGGAGATTTAAAGTATGGTAGAAACTTATGAAGTGTCGCCAAAGCATTACGTTGTTGTTCTGCTACTGACAATAATAACATTATCATGCATCGGAAACTTTTTCTTTACACCTAGGGTTTGTTGAAATTCTGTTCCGGCGGTAACAATATTTTTTTGTCTTTTTTGCTTAATTTTGTGATATCATCCAAGAATAGATTTTTAGTGATTGATGGAATTAAGCCTAGGTTTCTATTGATACACAAACACACACACCCAAATACATACACCACATTATTAACAGGTAAAAAGTGGCAACAATAAAAGTGAAATAAAACAAAAAACAAAAAAGCAATGGAGTAATGTGGTGTGCCAAATTTGATTAGTTATCTCTGGTAGAGAAATTCCCACTGATAATAAGTGGCCGAAGAAGAAGCTTTTCGAAAGGTCGAAGAAAAGCACTTGTTTAACAAAACAGTACCATATCGTTTTTTTTTCTTGTTTTCAATCCATATTAGAATTTTACACCTCCTCACCGATAATCAGACAGACAGAACCAACGTCTACATCGCAACCCCTCCCCCTCATTCACAAAGACAATAGAAATAATCCAAAGCCTTTCCTTTGAAAACTGGTATAGTCCGCTCTACCCAAACACTCGACTTATTCACGCTATGGCCAGCGGGATTTTGGTGGTATACAGGAGACGGACTTCTGCCTTTATACCCTACAGGGTCATTGCAGGTCAACGCTTTCTTCGCTCGTTTTGATTATTCGATGTCAAGGTCAACATAAGCGATGAAAAACCACCCTCAGTGTGGTGTCTACTCAATCATAAAAACATTATATGCTGTCAATCACGTCGTTAAAATATTTTCATTTCAAAGAAAGGTAGGTAATTGTGGTACTAGTATTGTGGTGATTAGTTTTTACCTTCAAGTAATATTTGAGGATTAGGTGATATTGATTGAATTTAATTTAATCACCGAGTTATTGAAAATGGTGTTTTTTAAATCCTTTAATTGTTGTCTTTCTTTTCTTAAGTCAAGACCACTTTTTGTTGAGGAGGTGAATTGTATATATTTCGTAGAAAACCGTCTTTTTCCTTTTACATTTTAAATACGTAGTCCAGTCGGTAATTGTGAGGGCGGCATATATGAATTCTGTTTTACACCTGTTTCTGTCACACCTTGGCTTGCGTTGATTTGTTTGCTTTTCAGGAAGGGCAGCGCCCACTTTTATTTCTGACTATACTTCTCTGACCTTCACCAATCGAACTTCACGCCCATTAATAAATAACAAATGTCGATTGTTTTAGAATCGTTGAGTAAGTCGAAGGGGAAGCTATTAGTCACTCAATCTTTATGATGGGTCCATATGTATATATATAAATATATTGAGCCGTATAACACACTCATTGTATATCGTTGCGTTTTCCGAACGCGCACTACACATGAGCGTGTGCAGTCTGTTGTTTTTGAAATTTTTTTTCCACATTAAATTGCTTGTGCTGAAGAAGGACACAGGGGTGTCCGAAATATACACTTTTTCTTGTAAACTCTTTTGTCAGTCAAAACGTCAGTCAAAACATCAGTCAAAACATAGTGTTAGTACCTACGTATTCACCGAGCTTAGCAAACACTTCCCCCGTAGGGGAGAGGCTGTTTTACAACCCTACAGTTGCACGTTTAATTGGGGGAGGGGGTCTTGATTTCACGAGATTGGTGTTATGCTACTTAATAATCTTATTCATTTTCTGTATGCAACTGTAGCTAACCTTTAACGTATTTCTTTTGAAGATTTTGTGCAGCCTGTGGCATATTGGGAAGTGTTTGGTGACAAGTCTTAAGAATTTGATGACGAGACTGGAAGTTTTTCAACAACACTTCATCACTCCATGAAGTAAACTAATCGATCATATAAGTATACTAATTTAAACCAAACCTCTCAAGTTAATTGACAAACTAATGACAAATAGTCAAACTAAAAGGATCCTCATCATGGTGTCACATGCAAAACGTCCATGTAAACAGATTAAAAAAAGTAAAACATCTCTCCTGCACCACTCTCTCCACCTCTCTCCACCCACCTCTCTCCTTTCTCTCTCAGTCCATTGGAACTATGACATCATGGCTGCGATCCAGCCTAGGCACATCAATAATTCAAGAGCATAACAACCAGTACAAGCCAGGCTCAAAATTTTGACAGTTTCCATAATCAGTGATCGTGAAACTTGACTAATCATGCTAATTATAAGCACGACTACGTGATTGTACCCAACAAAGGGCATATTTGAAATTATGTCTTGACCGGCAAGTATAAAACGTTGTCTCAAAAGTTGCAAGAGCGACCTCATTCCTGTAACTCAACGGAAACAAACTTAGCAATTATGCATTGTCGATTCGATGTCAACAGAAAATATGTATCATCACGTGAGATTAGTATTAATTATCGTAGGTGAAATTATTGTTAGGGGAAAAGTAGTTGGATTTTTAAATTGCTATCACGCATATGCGTCTTTTCTTTTTGGGGAGGGAAGGGAAGGGGAGGGCAGGGAAGGGAAGGGGAGGGCAGGGAAGGGAAGGGACGGGAGGGAAGGGGGGCAGGCAATTTGTGGATAATGTCGTATCTATGATGACAATCGACAAACCCATGTTGAAAAGCTTAGTGGATGCAACATATTGAATCGTACACATGCATCTGAACATAAAAGAAACAACAACAAAAAAAACACTGTAGACTTTAGTTGAAATCTGAATATAATATATACGTCCACTGAATTAAATTGAAAATACACCGAAACGGTGAATACACGAATTTTCAGAAACTGGAGTCCACTGTTGCAATTTTTTATGAACATAATAATACACCACATTTATGTACCGGTCTTTAAAATACACAAACATTTTAAATTCAGCAGACGCTCGTATTACGAAAGTTTCCCTAAAATTACATGTGAAGACCTGACCTAATGTAAAATGTATTGTGTGCAATATCACCTGATGTTCTGCCCCCAGTATAGAGTAAGCACTAGTTTTTTTGTTTTTGTTTTTGTTTTTTTCTTTTGCGGGGGAGGGGCAGCCTTGGCATTTCCTCCAGCAATGACAACACCGGTCCCAGCAACAAGCATCATTTTAAAGGCAAAAAGTGACCTATGGATCAGCCAAAATGAAGATATCACTTTCCATAGTGACTAAAACTATGTAACTTAATGATAAACTTACTTTAAGTATACTGTGTAACGGGAATCACTCAAACATGCCCTTTAAACGCATGGGTAACTCTAGCAGTCCACTGTACCGGCCAGGCCTCCATCTTTTCACCCAATTGTCCCGAACCAAGCAAATGCATGGAGATGATAAAACAGGAGAGTAAGTTTTGTAATAGCAATACATTTATTCATACCCCTCCTTCCATACACATTTCACAACTGACGTCAATATAGACTGAAAACTAAAATTACGAAGGATGACGAAGAAATCCCATATAAAACTTACGATAGTAAAATAAAAAACTTTAAAAGTCAATGCATGAAATATGCAAAGGGGAACAGGAATAGAAAACACGATAGTTACTAAACCGCAAGGGCAGCCTAACCACAAAACCTACTGTCGCCGAGTATGACAAAATGATGCAAAAGTATGTGGAACGCCTTTTTAAACAAACTTGTAGGTAATGCTTACAGTAAAGAAAATATATTTTTGGGATATATAAAGGTAATAAGTAATATTAATAGGTTATACCTAAGGAGTGCTCGAGTGAATGATACATATCGGGTGCAATTTATATATATTTCGATGTACCAATCAATATAGTTGGCATTTTGTTACATACAACACATCATGAGAAGCCTCCCTGAAAATGACAAAGTTCAAGAGTCCCCCCCCCCCCCCCCCGATTTTGGTCCTTAGGGAGGAAAATGTATGAACGGCGTGCCTAAGATTACAGGTGAGACAAATTTCAGGTTGAAAATTATGGCAACACTTGACTGAGATCGATGGACATTAACTGTTAAACTGTTACAAATGCAGTCATTAGCATCACAGTAAGATTAGTTTGACTTAGCAGAGCTCGACGCTGAATTCTACCTCCATAAATACCATCCTCATGGCCAGTTTATGTGATGGTGACTAAGGTGTTAACAAGGAGGTTTTTGTAAAACCTCCTTGGTGTAAACAACAAAAAGAATCACGATAAAATGCATTGATACCTGGGGTTGTCGGTTGAAAAGCACTTAATTCTTTTCGACGCAATAATTAAGCAGCAAGCGAAGAGATATGTTCCAGGGGTGGTGATGTCACAGAAATCGGAATCGTAACTTGTAGGACTTCGATGGATCATGTAAGGTCAGCAGTATAGCGTAGGCTTTGCAATTCAGTCGTTTATACTGACAGAACTATAGCAGAACTCTACTACAACGACCGCCATTAACTTTTTAACGACTTTATGCTGTTTGATGAGGGTCTATACTAACCATAATGTACTCCACTATTTCCTATTGATTGATGTGCTTGGTTCAATACATTGAAATTGAATACATTTAAACTAATTATAAGAAGTGTGGTTAGGTAGGGTACTGGTCCGAAGTACTCTCTGATTTGATAAGTAAGATTAACTTAATTTAAGCGTGCCAAAAGTCTAGAATTACAAGAAAATATAGTTCAGAGATTGGGAAATTATTCCCATAAATCCAACTCCGAAATGATGTTGGTAGGTTTTTTCTTTGTTGTGATATAAAATGTTGAAAGATATTCACTTGATTTGAAAAGTAAGTTTGGCAATCTCACGTGATGTCCTTCCGGTACGACTCACACTCACCTGCTTTTGTTTCCTTCTGAAATTACCATGTTAACAAAACCTTGAAAAGTTTACTTTTTGTTTGCTATGTATGCTGTATGGAGATAGCGTGTATAACTCAGTAACAGTAAGACATTGATAATATTTCTTGACAGGGTACAATGGGCTTTAGACACGAAAAACTTAAGAAAGTAATTTGTTGGTAGTGCTATGACATCACAATTGATCTATCATTTTATTTTAAATTAAGTGAATAAGCATTATTTTTTTCAGGAACGTCCCGTGAAGATGGGAGTTGAACCAAATAAGAAAGAAGACATCAAGCATGCTAGTACGTCACATTGGTCCTTTGAATGGTGTACATCTTGCTGTAACAATTTTGTGTTATTAGTATTATTATTATCAAAGCTTCCTTGAAGAGGTCTTTTGTTGTCTTCCACATTTACTGATTACCTATATAACAATTGATCAATCATTTAGAGATGCCGTTTTGCTTTTCTCGAGACATGGTCCATACAATTGGCAGTATTATTGCAGCATAATGGTTAAGTTTAATACCATCATTGTTTTTTTTTTTTGATTTTTTTTAAGTTTCTTGCTGGAAATGCACCGTGAAATGTTGGCGTCTGATAAAACCAAAACCTGACAAAAGTCTGGTAGACCAAGACCTTGGAAACCACCCACTCAATACCAGGAACTACGAGTTTACATTTGTACATACATTCAGCAACAAAAACAATGCCCTTACATTTGTACATTTTGGGGTGAGAGATAAGCGAAATCGAGATATAGGCTACATTTCATAAAGACAAGTTAATAAATATGTCAAAGCATGGTCAAATGTACTTACTGACAGAAACGAGAACTGAAAAATATCCAAGTGGTGATATTCTACTTATATTGTTACCTAGGTTTATCCACAACTACAGTGGGATACATACAGAGCAAGCGACCATGCCCAAGGCAGGCACATAAATTACAGTATCTAGTGGCAAACAGGTACTACAATGAAACATTTACCAGATATGGCATTTTAGATATTACAATACATTTTGAAGTCGTTCGTAGATAGATGTATATTTTAGACATTTCAAGCAGTCTTCTACATTATTCCTACACACTTTAACTTTGCCTCAGATCACAATGCATCGCACACCGATATTTTTTCAACAAATTTATTTCATTTTTGTATTACATGGTTAAACCAAAAGTTGAATTAATAATGACAAATTGACTAATGGGGAAACAACTCCCGGTTTAAACAGGTGATCCAGGGGGTCGGGCCCACCGGGACAGCGGGGTCAGCTGCTCCCTGCCGTCCTGTCAGCGGCAGCAAGGTGCTCCTCTCCTAAAAAAAATATGTATATATCACTGTGTTGTACATTAATTTGTTCATGTTAGTCTACATGAATGTGATGAACAATGGCAATGTTACTTACAGGCACTTTCTTAAATAAACGCCTTTCTACTGCAAAAAAAAAAAATGTGAACAGTTATTCTGCACGACTTAACCAAGCATATAGTATAGATTGCACACAGTTCTACTTCTGCTTAAAAAACCATGGGAACAAACACGTTGTCCGAAATAATTCAATTCCTCGGCTGCACAGTGCACACCTTTGATCAACGTCACTAAATAGTCTATTACATATTACACCTCATGCTCACATGCACACCACCTGAAAGCTTTACTATTTGAATCCGTTGTAGGAAAAACGGGAACCCGTAACCAAGTTATCTGTAGGGTACCTAAGTGTGGTGAATGCCGTTGCGGTCAACTACAACGAATTCAGTGTTTCGAAAACTAATTATACTGATTATATTAAGAGAAATCGTTTGTCCAATGTCTACAATATCTGTGGTTGTGTAATTGTCTGTATGTTTATACATCTGTAAATGTCTACAAGTAGTTGACAAATGCAACGTTCAAGTTCTCTGTGAAAACAAACTTTCATATGGAGTCTTTCTTCGTACATTTCTATCTACAAGTACATGGCAGCTGTAGTTGAAGGCTACTTCAAACGGTGAAGCACGGTAAAAGGTCAGTAAGTTACTGGCGTTATACTTTTAGCCACCAGTTATTTTTGAATAGGCTAATACGTTGTTACAAATGAGAGAATCCAACAAACTTATATGCACGGTACATCAACTAGACCTACTATAAGGTTTTGTCCTGATGAACTGTGACAAGTGTGCCAATACGTACGAGTTTCAAATCGAATAACATTCAACTTCTTTCAAAGTGCATGGAGTATGCAACTTTATTCTTGAACATTTTGTATAATAAAAACGAAAAGGTCTTATCGGTAACGAACTGAATGTTGCACCCGTCATTTTGGTTTCCAGTATATGACAATGATGAGACTGTGTAGGTGTTGCCTCTGACTAGGTGGACACATCCAGGGTGCGATGTGAACAAATTTCATGGTGGTTTTGTCGCTTAGTCCATGGAGCTATATCCGTAATGATAGCTCCATGCTCAGACACATCACTGAAAATATTGTGGTGGGTGTTCTTATGTACTTGCAACAACAGCTTTCAAAGGGGAAGCTACTCTTTCTCGCTCTCTCTAATAAAATATCATAACAGAACAAAATTATCCAAATGTTCTCGTTAAATAGTCTTTTTTAAATGGTATCTTGAGGACATAGCGGGCCGTCTAAGAGCAACCTTATCACAAAGGGGACGGGATATTACTCCTGTTTTTTTCTTTTTCTCAAGTTCGGCTACTCAGCGCTGACATATTTGAAAATAATGGATGGGCCATTTTTCGAATTCACCTCTGAAGTCACAGGTTGGTGATGCATGTATAGGATAAGGCATCTTCACATCAAGACTGATGTGGTGAGATGGGGTTAGCATCCCCCATCGCACTTCTTGCGAACGGTGCCAAGGAATGGTGTAAACCATAGTGTGGGACGCTAGGGGAATTGGCTGGTGTGAGGTGCTATATCCTCAGGGATTCTTGTCAACGTTTGCTCCAGCGATTTCACATGCTTCGTTACCTGAATGTTCGTATGACCCCTGTCACTTTATGAAAAAGCTTTGCAATGGTTCCCTTGGCAATGGTTCATTTGCAAATTTCTCCAAGAACCATCTGATGAAAGTTACAATCAGACTAACATGATATTAATCGTCATGCAATCATCGAATGTAGAGGGTTTGCACGTGACGTCATAATTAGCAAACCCGCCGCCACACTGGATGGAATCAGTTTTTCGTGTAACTAGTACCAGGCCGTACTGTTTCAGTATCACTACGTGGTTGTCAATACGATATTTTCCTTTTTTTTCTTGTTATATGACGTGTCACTGAAGGCATATGGTTCTTAGTGGGTAGTAGTAGGCTGTACAAATCGGAGAGGCAAGAAGCCCGGTCTGACATGATGCCGCCTTTTTGCTGCTAATAAAGAAAGCAGAGGCCTTGCTAAGTAGCAGCAGTATACATCACCGTGCGGTACTGTACGGCGAGGTGTGCACGTATGTAAGCACATTGTATTGTTTTCCATCCAATGAGGAGTTTCAATAGGGAACGTGACGTCACTGCAAAAACTCCTGTAGGACACGTCAGCTTATCTGTTTTCCGACTGTTTCCTTGCTGCAGATTCCTTGCTGGTTGATCGACGCCAAGTGAATAAACGATAATCTGGAGAAAGAGAAAAAAGAAAATACAACGAGAGATAACATAACGTTAAAAAATCATTTGGCATTGTTTCCATGTTTGCTAATTTTACTCACTTTGAAGAATGCGCTGAACAAGTACTTTTCCTTAGTTCTTTTTCTTTTACCGAGCTGACCATTTTATTATCGTTTTCATTAAATTGTATCCACGGAACTAAAACACAGACCAGGGTTTTGTAACGTTACATTGGATAACTTAGAAGAGGAAACGGTGCCATCAGAGGCAGGTGATCCTGGTCTCTTTACATTAAAAACGAATTAAAGGTATACAGCACAACGAAAGAAAATAATATACGGCATCAAAACATGTAGTTAAGACCTGTTTGAAGAGAGAGACACATGTCACAACGCATCGCCTCATATATCTCCACTGAGGACTGCAGAAGTACACTCGGAGCAAATGTGGTTTGCGGCGAGAGCAATGGAGAAAACATGATCACAACATCTTCCTGTTCGTGCAGAAATTCGATCGGTTACTGCAAAAGATTGAGTGTTTATCTCTCTCAAAAAAAGTTAAATCAATAAATAAATACTTCAGAATTTGATGAAAATGGATAAGCTAAACTAAAACTATAGCAAAAGTAGCTGTTTTTAGTTCCTTCAAACTCACGCCGTCGTTGCTACGGAGAACTGTTGAAGGAAAAAAGTAAATGTCGATTGCGGCACGAGCGATAAAAATGGTCAGAACACTTTCCTGTTCGTGATGTTTTTCAATCGGTTGCTGCGAAAGATTGATTGGTGATCTAAAAACAGGTTGAGTAAATATTTAAGAACTTGATAAAAATGGATAGGCTACAACAAACCTCTATTGTCTCCATATCGTGTCTTTTGAATAATTGTAGAATAAAGAGTTGTGGTTACAAATTCATTTCCTTCTTCGTTCCTATTTTGCAACGATT
Source organism: Stichopus chloronotus (assembly GCA_021234535.1). NCBI lineage: Eukaryota > Metazoa > Echinodermata > Holothuroidea > Aspidochirotida > Stichopodidae > Stichopus > Stichopus chloronotus. Next base: position 28,163,496 of record CM037834.1, on the reverse strand, counting down.
TGTGAATTAAATCACGTTTGGACGATTTTGATCGCGTTCAAATGTTCAAATGGCCTGTACCTGTGTAAACAATCTTCCAGAAGTCACGTGACTTCATCGAATGCACGTATTCGTTGGAGTTACTGACATTGGTCAGATGGTCAGTGAAGGCGCCAAAGTAAGGTAGGATCACCAAAAGCGGCACCGGAGGACCGAAAGTCGGAACAAGTTCTGAATGATGATGTTACTGCGTTAGTATTAGTTATCAGTAACGCTTTCACATATCGCAGGGAGACACACAATTGGAGGTCGCTATGTGCTGTTGTGTGATATTTTTCAGTCGAGTGCGGGTAAACTGAGAGATTTAGTCAAGTGGTTATGATTACAAAATATTAGACTACCTGCAATTCTAGTGACAACGGCTGTATAAGCGATAGAAAATATAGCTAAAAGCTTCAAGAATTGAAAATTTACTCGTTGAGAGCGTTCTGTTTGATCACTGTATCTCGAGAACTATATTTAACTCTAGTCAAGAGTGTGTCGTAATAACTATCCATGGAGGAGAATACCATAGTGAGTGCGCTCCATATTTTAGAGTTATCACTCCAAACACTTTCCAAAATTTTCATTAGTTACTGTATTCACTTGCCGTCGGTAACGTTAGAAACAGAAATGTATGTGTAAACAATGTGGCCTCATTCACAACAGTAATGTATGCAATGTGATCTTGTGAATTTTCCCTCTGTCTGTTTATCTACCCATCGGTCTGTCTGCATGTTTATTTGTCTGTTTCTTTGCCTGTCTCTTTGTCTGTCTATCTATGTATATGAACGAGTTTTGTCATTCTGAACATCCGTGTAACTTAGAACTGTTAGATATATCGAGAGAGCATAAATACGTATGGCATTTTATTACCAAATTAACGATTTCACATTTAGGGTAATTTTGGACTTTCTTTCCTCTTATACATAGCAGAAGTTCAGGTATAGTTTTGTACAACTGTTTCCTCAGAGCAATTCTTTGTAAATAATTTCCCTTTATTCGTAGCTACACTGTGTATAACATTCTACAGTTGTAAGGCGATTATATACTTCCCTATCCTAAGTATGAATTTATTGGTTACAGTAGCTCGTGCTCCACTTAGGATGCTGTTAATGAGATGCAATACAACAATTAAAAGTACAAAATTCCTGCCGCCAAGCTCACACAGAAATCTGTCTCTTGCTTCGGCCTTAGTATTTCTATAAGGTTTTATGCGATTAGAAAGAAAAGTTCGACAATTGTCGTATGCTACAGTAACAGTAGGACTGCGAAGATTTCCCAACTGCCACAGCATTACCAGCTAGTCGTCGGAGAAATATATGATTATTTTAGCCTTTCGACGTGACACATAGCAAGGTAACATTTATACCTTTTTCAATGTAGTCAAAAACTCAGACTCCTCCCACTTGAGCTCATATGTATGCGGTCCCTTCTTAAAGAAACGACTAAATGTTTGCATTATTTCAGTTATGATTTATGTTCCTTTTGCAAAATAGCTATTAAGATTTACATCCTTTTTTTTTTTGTCATCGCAGTGTCGGAAGAAGCTTTATTCTTGATTTTGGAGCTGAATCTAAAGAAAATCAACATTACTTTTAAAACAATCTTCTTTGGCTATGGTAATGGCCTTTGCCATCCTCATACCTTTTTTTTAATTTTGCGTATGAAATATTTTATTTATAATTGCAAGGGTCACGATTGTAAACCCACATTTGAGGTACGAAAGTTAAGGAATGTAACTTTTCAAGATCTCCATCACGCCCTCAACGTTTATAATGACCTTTTTGATTAGGGTGTTTTACAATGTAAAGTTTATTTTTCATGTCTTCCACTTGTAGACGGCATTTTGTTTTCAGTTTTCTGCTACCAACATATGAAAAAGATATAAATAGTATTTTTGTACTCAAGTCTAATGATGACGTAAAGATGATGCAAAGCTTTGTTAATGTAAATGTTGTAAAATTTACTTGTTGAAAACGGAAGATAAAAGAAGGGAAAAGTGTTTCGATTAAATAGTCGTTTCTCGTTTTACGCCGCAGTGGCTGGACCACGGGAGGTGGGCATTTGCCACCAGTCGGAGCCTTTTCCCCAGTTCGCCCACTCATGCCTGAAGTGACCTGACAAATGCATACATGTATATGTCTATTACCTGTTTATATTCATATCTTTCTGTTCTAGGAAGTCCTTGAGACTAAATTTTTCGCACACAGATAAGCTAAAACCTCAGAACTATCCTGGGGCATTACCCCTTGGACCCCAAAAGGCTTTGCCTTTTTTACATTTTTGTCGTTTGCTATCCTGAGATACTCAGAAATATGCTAAAAATATAGAAATCTGGTGGACACGGATAGAGGCCTCGCTCGTGGACCCCATAAGGGGGTCCTTAGTTCCCATCTTGTCAATTAACTTAGAGGAGAGGAATAGCCGAAATAATTATAATCATTTGGAATCTTTGGGTGTAATGACCCACTTTGAACAAAAATATGCCTTTCCTAAGATTTGATTTTTCACCCAAAGATATTCTAAAACCTCAGCGCTTCCGGAGGGTCGCCCTCTTGACCACCTCGTGGAGGGGGGGGCACTAAGATGGACCCCTGGACCCCACTCGCTAATGTCGCGCGTCTCGCTTCGCGCTCGATTCCGAGTTTCGCGTGAAATTTTGCACCCAACAGTTTTTTTTGCCCTCCATTTGTCACCCCCCAACTTAAAATACTTTTGTTGCCACTGCTTGCACTGATCGTTGTTTTCCGCGGTTTCTTTTTGTTGTTTAATGTAACGACTTACCTCCTTGAAGTTTTTGGATTACGATAGCATATCGTAATCTAATGCAGCCATACTCTCCTTTTGCGAATTTTTTACGTTAAGCCTTTGTTTTGAGTGCGCTAAGTCTTAATCACTCTTTTGCCTCGTACGCCGTGAAAACAAAGACCACAGATTTCTCAACTGATACTTATGCTTAAGACCTAATGAATGGACCCGTGTCTGTTAGAGAAGCACAAGTAGAGGGGTGTTTTCAGAAGGGGTGTTACTTGAAGGTTTCTCTCATTCGAAGGTTAAGCATTTTGACAAATTTGAGCTACAGTATCATCAGGTAGCCTACCGTTTGCTTTATAGGCGTAGTAAAACTGAAAATTGTGTTGCATGCAAATCATGAGCCTTGTAATTCCAGCAATTGAAGCTGCAGCCTCACGATTAATTTGCCTCCATCAGCTGTATCAGAATCTCGCCTGTATGATGAAACATATTGTAATCCTTGAAACCATCGGTTTTTTTTATTATCTATGTTTCACTTTGATGTGACAGTAGTGCACACTTCATTCTTTGCAAGAATGTTTGTCTGCAGGATTGAAGATCAATAATTACCCCCAAGAGACGCTAAATTTCCCCAGGGGTGACCGCCTCGCCGTTAAGGACCACTGAAATGGAACAATAGTCCGGAGAATGCAAGAACAAAATTTTTGAAATAAAATACGGTATATAAAGGGGTTGTTTTCTTGACCGAGTAGAAACAGAAAGACAAGCATACGGACAAATTCCCTATTAACGACTACAGTCTTTGATTCAAAATACAAATAAAGTTGTTTTCAAATAAAAGAGCTGATAATGGATTTAAATGACGTTGATGAACCCAGTCTGTACTTTTGTAGTTAAGTTTCAATGCATATCTATAGATTCAGTGCCGTCTGCGTAATATGCATGAATGCGATGATGCATGAGTTACACTTACCTGACGGGGCAATTGTTTCAGAAATTTTGTTTGTGTTTTATGAAACCATTTTTCTTTCAGCAACAGATGGCAATGAAGGCCCTTCGGTATACTACCAGTCTATCCGTGACTGGTCTTGCGGAAAGCTGAGCATGTATCACTCGTTGACTTCAGTTCCACAAAAGTTTAAGTCAACCTTAATGTTTATTAACACGGTGTGTGACTACTTCACTTCTAAGTGAACGAAATTATGTATGTCAAGTGAAAACAAAGATTATAAGTAACTGGTTCTAAGTTCAAAGGGGTTCTCTGTTCGAAAACCTCTAACACTCAGCGGCGTAGTTATAGGGGGTGTGATACACCCCTCCCCCCCCCCCTCCAGCAAATGAGTCTGTTGCCAAATGAGCAATCCACTCGGGAAATTTGGAAACTTGCAATAATACGTGAGAGTTCCGAATCCAACAAAATACTGACAGTGCCGTTGCCAGATGTTTCAAGTTGCTGAGAATGGGAAGGAAGATTTCTTTTGATCTGGGGGTATTTTTATTAAAAGAAAATTCTGTTACGCGCTTTTCAACTGACGATGGAGTTCTTCTAAGTCTTGCCACGATTTTCCCATTGTCTAAAATCTGGGTGCACAACTGCAGTACCACGCTGTAACTGTTTTCAAGAATCCAACATATTTCTGTTTGAGGCCACCTTATTCATTTGCCACCCCCCCCCCCTTTAAAACCAACTTTAGCTACAATTAATAACATGTTATATCCCTTAAAACAGTTACATAGCCTACGCCCCTGCTTGAAAGTACCGTTTTAATTTTTGTTTGGAAGAAAGTATGTCTCTCCCTTGGCATAGAAGATAAATCACGATCACATGTTCTTACTCATCAATGAATTATACACTCTTTCAGAGTCAGTACCATTCGTAGTGAAAGAGTAAGTTTCCAAACCTGCGTTCTACAAAATAAAGAATACTTAGTGGAAACTCAGAAGACCAGAAAGACTGGAAAGTGCCGTTTCCTGCAATCTTCTGAGGGGCATTTATCAGAAAATTTCTTTGTCATGAGTCAATCGATGTATTGGATTGAAATGATAAATATCGCCCGTCGCTCTTTATTTATTTTTTTTTGGGGGGGGGGGGTTGTGGCAGAGGGAACAGAATTAAGGAAAGATTGATTGGTTCACTACGGACTTGACAAATTTTTCTTCTGAACAATGATAGATATTTCACCAAGCTAAATGAATGAAAATAAAATCATTACTTAAAAACTGTGAATTTTGGAGTTATAGTCCCTTCAAACCTCTTGTCAAATGTAGCATCTAGACTATCCTACGAAAGAAAATAGTGTCAAAACTGAGGCTCCTTTGAGATCCCTCCGACAGGACAGCCATTATTCATCCACAATCCATGGCCATAAAACCCCCTTTGAGATAAACCTGAATCGCATGGGCAATGGGAAAGGGAGCGACCATCTCCCCCTGGTCAGGGTTTACTTGCTCATATGGTCTGTATGCTGGTTCAAGTATCCCACCAGTCTCAAAAAGGAATCGAAAGACTTAGGGGATACTTTTTTATACAATGCAGGTTAACTAGACTTTCCAATATTTTCCTGTAAACAGTTTTTTTTTTTTAATACATTTTGGGACGACTTCGAAAGTTTTTTTTTTTTTTCGAATTATCTGGGTATGATAAAACCAACCATTCCCTGCACTTTTGGTTCTATCCTATTCTCTTGCAGGGAGGGCGGGGAAGGGGCATGGGACTCAGTCACTCGATGAAAATAAGTGACGAACTTAAGGTATGTTCAACTTCCTCCAACTCTCAAATTTGCCGGCCAAGTGATGGTGAAATAAATGATGCATAATTCAAATTGCAGACAAGAGATCTCTATTTTAAGTCTTGATAAATACAGCACAAAACACTTGAGAAATGCGGTTTCCGGCAATCTGGACGACCTGAAAACCCAGAAATTTTCCTTGACGTTCCTCGCCAACTGATGGTGGCGCTCTGCTTAGATAGTCCTATCCTAACTCACCATCCCGCCCCCTTTCGCACCAATATTTGTTCGTTCTGCCGCGCCTGCTCTCTTGTAAGCAAGAAGTGTGTAGTTCTTTGCTGTTTATACTTTGGATTTTGAAAGAAACGGCAGTGGTTCAGACATTGTTTTTAAACTTGGTTTATCTTAGTGTATTTACAATGCACGTGGCAAACGTGGGACCAACTTGGTTCCTTGCCTGGATGTCGGCACTGCGGATCTCACACCTCCTGCAAAAGTAGTCTAGGTACCCAGTTGCTAACACTACTGTGCAACGCACTTCCGTAGCGATTTCACCATGGTAACCATTGAAGAGGTCAATTCCAAGAAAACAGGGGAACCTTCATCGGGTTTCTACCTAAAAATGATCAAAACAATAAAGAAAATAACTTTTCCTGTGCCACAACAGTTTCAAGGGTATTTTAAAGCCAAAATGTTGATAAAAGTCATTCGAATTTGTTACTGCACGTCTTCGCGCGGCAGGTTGTTTTCTTGTCGTCTGCGTACAGCTAGCTTGCAGGGCAGCCTGACGGTCAAATACACTAAATGATATATTTGTCTTTAGCCTGGATCAAACGTTCAAACTTTGAAACCCTAAAATCATGCTTTACGCAGGACTGACAGGTCATCGAACAATCTTGCCCGAAACCTAGATTAAAGCCGTCGATTTCAAATGACGATCGATGCAGTCATAAAAGGTTATTTTTTCTTAAGTCAAGTAACAAAACAAGTCGTTTTTCACGTTAAGTGACAAAATAAAGCATTTTGAGGATTTTTTTTTCCTCGTTACGTGTTCGAACGACAAACCCCCATAGTATAATTATGAACCAAACATGCCATCGGCGCCCTCAGTTTTAAGAAAAAGGAAAAAAAAAAACTATGTTTGTTTTGTATGTGCCTCTACGGTACGTGTGATGATGTTGTACTCTGTTTGAAACCACTGTCGGCCACCCAGTCACGGATGTGTCACAGAGAGATGGAGATTATTCAGCTGCAGTCCCATTACACATTAATTACACATTGTGAAGATTAGCTACCTTAATACGTCACAGAAACATACGTCAGTAATTATTTTCGTCCATTGTGGCAAGGCCTAATCATAATGGAACTCCGATGATAATGACGTCAAACGGATCTTTCGGTGATGTAACTCTATCATAGTTTGTCGTTAGAGAGACTGCCATCAGTGGTATTTTGCCGAAAACTACATGTTGTTCTGTGACTTAGAACTTATTTGACATTTCGTCATCACTTCTCTAACTATTATCAAGGTAGGAACCTGGATCAGGGGACGCTTTCAGTTGCCTCTCCTAAATAAGAGCCCCTTGATTCGTTAGTGCAGTTCGAAGATTTTGGAGAATTCCTTTAAAAAAAAAACCTGCGAACGTGGAAGATTTTCATAAAATACAGTTCAGGAACACGATCGGCGAATCGGAACTGCATGTGAACCCATGGAAGTGATTATCGTATGATGAATTACCAGTGTCGGGGAATCCATTAATCAAACTGAGAATTTCAAACCCCAAACCTGTAATGGATTTCTATGGAAACGATTCGAAAAGAGAAGGTAAAAACTTCCACGTTTCATTGTTGATTAATTGACCTTCACTGAACGGCACGGCGACGAAGACTTCTCCGCAATACGAAAGGTTAAAAGCATTCGTAGTAAAACTGCTGGATTGTGCCAGTTTACGCAACAGGGCTTGAACAAGAGTGAGGAATCTACCGTACAATATACTACTTAACCGCTACCCATGATTATTGCCCAAAGAATTAGACGCCATAGAGTTACGCATGACCCTGCCCTTACATCTTTCCAAGTGTTCTCAGAACCTCCGACATATGTAAACGATGAACTTACAATGGAGGACTTTGAAGAGGATCTTTCGGACAATGGAGGTACTCAAGTTAAAAACTGTTACTGGTTGAAATAATCACTCCAAATGAAGCAACGAACAGTATAAACGATACAGGCTTATTCGAATAAACATCATTATGGTTTCACTTATCTGAAATGACTTTCAGTGCACGAGCCTTCGCAGATGACTGCTTGTATTATTTCGATGTCCACTGGAAACGTGTAAAACATTTTGGTTGATTAAGTTCGTCCTCATTTAATATGTAGATGTAATTTTGACGTTACACTCACATAATGCGTGTGCTGATAGACTTCCCCATAATTCTGTTTCTTATGAGTCTTCCGTTGGATGTGCTTTAATCTTTATTTACAATTAGCGTCTTGTTTCTGTAACAAAGACTTCCAAAAACTTGACAGAACTTTGAAATCGGCTCAGTCTAGTCTTGGATGTCGGATTCAGAAAATCGTTGCAAATTCAGTGAAATTGAACAGAATCAGTTACCGTGAGTCGACAATGTTAAAAATATCTGTAAATTTACAGAAAATAAAAGAAAGAAATACAATAAGAAATACGGACATTTTATGGCAAATATTTGTCTGAACATTTCGGTATTCCTTTCATATTTCTTTGTTTTATTTTCTGCAACTTTACAGACATCTTTTATAGTGTAGTTCAGCTTTCGGGTGTGTGTAGATAACCTTGTGCCAATGAATGAAACCAAATGACAAAGAGAAGCTGTAGGGGCAAGTTCTAGGGGGTAGCGCTAGGGCCATCCAGGGGTGATCCCGTGGGATCAAGGAAGAAACCCTACAAACCCTCCTAGCATGAGACAATTGAAACTAGTTTGAACTGAGGCCATTACATGGCTCAGTATTTCCCCTATATAGTAAATGTCCCGCAAACTGTGCGATTTAAATTTGACCGTCTGATTTGAATTTCATTTTTTTTTTCATTGTATATTTTTCTATTTTTTCTCGTTCACCACAAGAGGGGGTCCCTGACCTCTGGTTCTTCCGTTGAGAAGGGGCCGTCACATCTCTCTAGTTTGTCCCTTTCGTGGTTTGCGTTTTACTGTTTCTTTATTACCCTCTTTTGCTCAAATTTGTTTTAAAAGCCATTGATCCCCTGCAGGCGACGGCTCAGATTTTTCCCCCTTCTTCAAGAGTCGTCAATGACGTAATGATAGAAATGACTTGTTACATACGAAAATCAGTCTCCGTGGTTACACGGAGAAGAAAACCAAATGCAAGATTTCAAGAAATCTACGAATAAGATTAAATGAACTGAAATGAGCACTGGAGAGTGGGATATACCAAGTGTTTGAACAGTCCAATCTAGAGTAAATACGAGGTTCAGCTGAAAAAAAATGCAACAGAAATTTAAATACTTGCATGAGGCATCATATCCAAAGTCCATAAAATCCCGATATGGGAAAGTTGTCAAAATTGCATAATTATGCCAATCAGTGTCTTTCATAAGTCACTGCACACAACAGGTAAAATGATATCATGCATTATTACAAGTCTAGAGCCGTAGACCGTTCATCTTTCTTTATGTCCGTGACTATAACTTGACCCTGTAACGTGATATCAGATATGATATACACGCGTCTCTAGAAGAGGATGTGAAACCTTACAAAACAAAACGTCACGATCTTGAATACTACCTGCATTAAATTGTGTCAAAAGTGGGTTCTATACCGATGCTATGAAGGTCAGTAAGGGAAATGATGGTAATGATAACCTTTCTTGGTTATAACATACCATGGACATTAAAAATCCTGATAGGTGAAAGTTGTCACAATTGCATAATAAGTAACTGCTAATGATCTTCCACCATACGCCACGAATTGAAAACTATAATAAATTTGCACCAAATCGTGCCATCATATCAAAAGTGGTGTCTATACAAATGTTTTGATTACTATGGCGCCTTTTTGTGGACTACGTAACATGAAATATGTTAAATAGCAGCCCATTCTAAGCAGTAAACTGGAAAAATAATATCGGTAACTTTGCACCACATTTGCCTGGCAATATACCGCTAATCCATACAATTTAATCGTTGTTTGTTACGATTTTCGCTAGAGGGAAAAACGTGTGGGCGGGGAAATGATGTCACCTTGGATTTTTACAGAAATCGTAATCATCATTTCTGCACTTATCTCATGTTAACTACTATTTAGCACTCGTTGCCATAGGGATAAACATTAAAATATTCGCTGGAACCATCAACCTGCTTAATTTTAGGAATATGATTTCGATTCCGTCTTTTACATGCAAAGGCTCAAGTACTCACTTTTAGAGTATGCATATACAGGTCGCAAGGCTTCACGATTTGAGTTATACCCACGGCCGCTGCATCTTTCAGGAGATAGCCAGACCTCTATAAGACTTAGATGGATATTAAGCTCATTCGTAGGGTAGCGCATCTATTTTTTTTTTTTTTTTAAGGGCTCTTTTGTTAAGACGGAATATGAAAGCGTTTCGAAAATAGTCGAAAATCATACAATCAGTGTTATCTTTTGACTCCCTGAGAATCACTATCGAAACAAAAGAGGATAACGATACATACGTTCACGTGCACATGCGGGCCAACTAAATGTATAATTTTTCAGATGTAATTCAAAACCATTAATATCAATGAAAGTATAACTCAGAGAACAATCGCGCAAAATATTTTTTATCCGATCACCAGTTTCTCTAATCCTTTAGAAATGTCATATCAATGCCATATTCCTTGCCTGGATCCCCTTTGAGGAATCAGTTGCCGACACTTGTGGTGTGACGATACAGTTGGAAACACCGTTTACTTAAAACTCCTATTTACACGTATTACTGCTACACGTCCTGTCACTCAGCACCATCACCTGAATCTGACGATGCTTTTTAGGTGCTCAAAATAAGTGAACCATTTTACGGCAGGCATCTAAATTTATGGTGAAGATTTCGTTTAAAGGGAAATGGGGCCTTTAGAGTATACCGACATGGCATACGAAGAGAATGATAGCTTGAATTATTGTTAAATCATTCAGTCTCATCAATAAACATCTGCAAAAGCTTCATCACCTCAAAATTTTATGCGTGTGATTAGAAATGGAAGCTGCATCATTTGAATTTCGAAAAATTTCGGGTGAACAAATTATTGTGGAACAACAAATAACTGAATTTTGTGTCTGTGAGAGACGGCTTATGATATTGTGCGAAACGAAACGAAGCGAAACAAAACGAAACAGCCTTACCCTAAAAACACGATCTGTTTGATATGTAGCAAACTAAGCAATGTATGGGGGAGGACAAAATTCAATCGCCCAAAGTTTTTACAGTATTTTAGAGATTTACATCGTGTTTTCGGGGTAAGGCTGTTTCGTATCGTTTCGCAGAATATCAACACCACACCACGCTAATGATATTTTGCGAAACAGCACAGAAAATCTGTACATAATTTTGTCCTCCCCTTACATCACTGACTTATATCAAACAGATCGTGTTTTCAGGGTATAAGCCTATTCCGTTTCGATTCGTTTCGCACAATATCATAAGCCGTGAGAAACTTATTTCTTAAAAAGATGGCTACTGTCCTATCTTCTTTTGAATAATCTACCATTCTACGTTTACAAACATTGGTGTAAGAAATATGGTTGTTTTCTGTAAACAAACGCCTCATTTCCGCCCGTTTAAAGCATATAAGTTTACCTTTACCTTTGCAGGTGAAGCAGGTTTGCCGTAAGAAAAAAATATGAAAGAAAAAGGCAAAGCTGTTGAAAAGAATTAACAAACTTACTTTGGCAACACAAATCGCTTCTTGGTGAGCAATTTTTTAAGCTTTCTACACAGTTCACAGAGCGGTATACAGGATCTAATGATTAGGCGTAATGAGAAAAAAGATCAGTCTATGGAAAATGATGATGATTTTGATATATTTTATCAAGAATATTTCGGCACCGTACGTAAAGCCTTAAAACAGTTTTAAGATCGACGCGAGCAAAAAGTATAGCCACCTGCATATACTATCAAAGTCGAGCACCGTAACATTTCGGCTGAAAACACCTCCCAGATCTCTGGAAATTTCATTCTCAAGACACTTTTTCTCTGGTTTTTTTTTACGCCTTACCACACTCCTACAAATAAGTGTAGCTTAAATGCCCACATCAGAAAAAAGCAATGCTAGTGTACTTCGAAACAGAACTCTGAATACGGAATAAAGAAATACTTTATGGGAAATATTAACATGGACGAAGGGTTAATGAAAAGATTTTTTATCTTTGGAAAACTCTGACTGGGTGTGGAAGTGCATGCGTATAGGCTGAAGATAGACTGGCCCACACGATATCAGAGTGTCAACCCTAAAACGTTTAACTGTGATGTGGCGGCCATTATAAAATGTTACAAGAAACAAAAACATCGATACAGATAATTTACATATAGGGGAAATTTAAAGGGGGCACCTGTGGGTTTTCTCTTACCTGCACGCGAATTAGTCTTAAAGTTGCTTATGTTACCCCTTAAATAACATATGCATTCAGTTGTATTTGATCAAACAGTAATAATTATACATTACTCACCTACGTTAACCTGGAGCGATATGACATTTCAGTGTGTAAACGTACAGGAGGGGGAAAAAAAAGAGAAGAAAATGTAATGGCTTTGAAAAAACAAGTAAATTTAGTGGCTACCGTTGAGCTTTAAGGCAATCTTTAAAACATTGAACCCAGTCGTTTACATCAAAACGGCTGCATCTGTTGCTCAAATGTTCAAATTTCATCCCAAAAATGCTATTGCAAATGAAAGATGATATGTACCTCAGGAAATATGTAATAACTGATATTTATTTTTAATTTTTAATATTACTTACATATTATCATAATTTCTGCTGAACAAACCCTTGCATTATCTTTGCCTCAGTTGGAGTCGTCTGAAAACAACAGCCAACAGAAAAAAAAGAAAAAAATTCAGCTGATCAATATTGCTGAAGAAATAATTTTTTTGAAACACGATATTTCTGAAGAGGGAAATTTTAAAGATGAGAAGTTCGTATTTCACGGTAGGCTTTAACTTAACAGGATCCCTTGATTCCGAGAAATTGTTTTCCTGAATAGACCTACTGTGGTAACCTAACAAAACAACATGCTTTCATATTGCATACGGTGTGCGTATGGCTCGTTGTGGACTTTTCGAAATTTGCTATTACCCTATGTCTTTCCTAGTAAGTTTAATTAAAAAAAACGTAGGAAAATGGAGCAGGCTTAAGAAAACACGCAGTATAGCGCTCGTCGTCTTGTGTGAATGCACGTTGTAACGACTTAAGTTTTAAGCTTTTCTATAGACAACCTCATGTTTATTTTTTTTTCTTTCCTTTTTTTTTAAATTTACAAAACAACCCTCTTAGTTTTCACGATTGGTTTGTTTGATTGGTCTTTTAAAATTACACACTGGTTGTTTTCGTTGCAGTATAATTTATAACAGCTCTTAATGGCTTTGTCGCCATTTTTATGTCCCTCCTTCAGAAGTTTCGTGAAAAAATTCTGGCTTTTGCCTAGTTCGTCACACCTTATATAATGGAACAATCGTTAAATTCAAAGTGGGCACCACGAGAATCCAAAGAGGGTAATTCTCAGATAGGTTTCAACCTAATAAGTCTATTAGTTTCAAGAATTATTTTTCTACATACGGTAACCCTGCAACGTGTACTCGTAAATCAACATACGTAACCTATCACCTATGTAACACCGGTTATTACTCTGTGTCTTTCCTAGCAAATGTAATGAAAAAGAAACAAACACCAAAGGAAATTTATAAGGTTAACCGAACACCGGATAATTTTTACTTTTGTATGTCCATGCATGCAGTGTGCGGTAAATTCTGTTTGAAGTTTATCTATTCACCTTCATATTTAACATTTTAAGTTGCTTCTTTTGCTTTCACTTTACAAAACTTCTCTCGGTATTTGTCGCAAATGGCTCCCTTAATTGGTCTTTTAAAAATTACATCGTGGTTGTGACCGTGACAGTGTTATAACCATCCTTGGTTCTGTCGCCTTCTTTCCGCCTCCCTTTAAGTATTTTCATGAACGCTTTGCGATACTGCGAGTTTGTAACGCCGTAGATAAATGGATTACTCGCTGAATTCAGGTACAGGAGTATCGTTAAAACGAGGAAGATGTTTCTTCGGGCTGCTATCGGAATTTTGATCTCATAATCAACAATCTGGAAAATCCAAGTTATGGTGATGTAAAACTGGATTGGTGCGTTACAGAGAAAGAAGGCACATCCGTTGACGATTATCATTCTCGTCGCAGCGATTCTTGCTTTATTTACGGCTACGGCTGCTTGATCCCCGTCTCCACTCCGATGCAAAGTCTCCATGGCGACTCCGCAGACGGAGTACTATCATTGTATAGAAGTAAGCTGTACCGAACATAGCGACATAAAAGGGAAACAGTTGCAGAGGTACCCCGATGGCCTTGCGATAGAAAGGAAAATAGGTCGTACAGTAATGACTATCACCAGAGAGATGGCTGTACTGACTGTCCTCAGGAAAGAGAATACAGATGGCTACTCGGCGACCTCTTCCTGGAATCTGAAGGGCCGCCAAAATAAAGGAAAATATCCAAGTTACTGCAAGTAGCATACGGGTGCGACCACCCGTACTGATTGTCACATGCTTAATAGGGTGACATATCGCCGTGTATCTCTCCATTGAGAAAAGTGTTACCGTCATCAGTGATACGTAATAAAGGATCTCAAAAAGGGTAGAAACTGTACAAAACAGCGGACCAAGGAACTCTGTGCCAACATTAAGAGGAGTCGATACGTAAAAGTACAAGCGATCCAAGTAACCATAGCCTAATATAATCATATCGGCAACAGCTAGGTTTACCAGGTAGGCGTTCATCACAGTGTGCAAAGTTCTCGTTTTATAAACCACAAATAGGAATAACAAATTTGCAATGAAGCCAACAACCACGAGAACAGCGAAAACTGTATAAGTCAGAATCTCCTCAATAAAGGGTTTTATAAACGCGTTTTCAATCACTTCATCACTGGCGTTCCTTGCATCCAAGGGAAATCCTGTGCACACAATATCCTGTGCCATTGTTCTCTGATGATACTTAATCGCTGTCTGTCCGACGATCAGGCAAAGAGTTAATCTCAAGTTGATTGGAAATATTCCTCGTAAGTTATTTATCAGAAAAAATATCGACTCCAAAGTAAAAGAATTCGCTTTTAAAGTTCTATTTGCCGTTCAATTGGGTTTCCAATTATTCAACTTGAATGATGAAGTGATAAAAACAACCGAACTGCAGACACGTAGATGTGAAAACAAGTTGAAGGGCTGCTTAAATCCCAAAATACCAGCTTGTACAACGAAACATCTCAGTGGAAGGCGCTCAGATTTGATTTAGTTCATCTCATTGGTTGTATCGGTTATTTGAATATTCATGAAACATCCATCAACGTTTGAGCATCGGGTTGTGACGTTATTGACGGATTCGTCTGATTTGCGACTTCGTTTTTGTGTGTTGAAGAACTGGACATGAACCCAGGAATCGCACACTGCAGACTAGCATAAAACTGGCGACTATGATACAGTTGATTTTTCTCTCTCTCTTTGTAATTTCAAATCTGTAACGGTGAAAGTGCTCGTGCGTTATGTTTTTTGCTGTATAGTTTTGGTTAATACATACAAAAGAGGTAAAGTAAATTTATCAAAAGTATGTCAAGAATGATGTAACAACTGCAACAAAAGGTGCAACATATTTAGGAGACAATAATGTTTTTTGTAACAATGTGTTTGTCTTTTAAAAGTGGTGCATAAGTGTTATGTTTTGGGGTTTTTTGGGGTTTAAACACAAATACGAGAAATCGGTGTGGTTAAATGTTCTGTCTGAGATAATATTTGTTTTTACTTCAATTGTTGTAGTTCTCAATTTACGGCACCAATCAGCTTAGCGATTCGCTATTTTCACCTTGGCGCTATTCGATTAAACCCCTTTGGTTATAGTCAGTCGAGGGTCTTCCCCTTCCACGTCCTTCCAAATTGCTGAACAGTATAAGTAACATGTCCATTATGTTGTCGACAGCTTCATTTCAAAGACTCACTAACATAGAATAGTAGACAGACATGAATTAATTGAAAAATTAATTTTTGAAAATGAATGGCCGACATTATCGTCATTGTTGCGCTTAGTGTGTCACTAAAATAAAAAGTTAACATCTTTGATCAAAATGTTGATGCATCCAGTATGTAAAAGAAGTACACAAGATTCGTTGACATTGAGGAAGCCACACATTCTTTCCACTGGAAGGTCGAACACAGCAGATTGAGGACGAGAACGAAACGTTCAGTCAGTGACCAGCTAAGATATATCTGACTTGCGTTTTCTAGGTCAGGTATAAAATTAAAGTTTCAAATCTTCGTTTCCTCTTTCATTGTTGACTGTCAACTTTGCTGGAAATAACATATTGAAGATCATGTTGCTAGCATCAAAAACTCTTTTCGTTTCTGTTGAATTATCAGTTTAATTTCAAGTTTAGTTTATTTCTATACATTGAAGAAGCGTAAACAAAAATTATCGTACCATTTACATGTCGTGACGTTTTATATGTGCTAATTACATTTCAATCCAGTTCATTTTGTGTGTTTTTTTTTTTTTTTAGAATCCGGCAGAATTAAATGTGTCATTTTTCATTGTCTTTCTTTAAACCTGTAGAACAATGATTCCTTTTTCGTTTTCATTCTTCTATTTTATAGAAGTATGGTTCATTTACTTATTCTATAGAAGTATGGGTCATTTTACATTGTTACTCTTTCATTATATAGAAGAATGCATCCTATCTTTCACATTGTCATTTTTTTGTTCTGTAGACCCATTCTCTCCTCTTATAGGGAAATAGTACCTTTTAATGTTCCATTCTTTCATCCCATAAAAGTATGTATCATTTTACATGTCATTTATTTTTGTCATATAGAATTTACATTGCAAATTTTTCCATCCAGGGAAGTATGGGTCATTTAACATTAGCAATTCCTCTTAGCCTTAGAAATATGGGTCCCTTTTTCATTGTGATTCTTTTATCCTATAGGAAAAAAGTCCTTTACATTGTCGTTCGTTTATTCTATAGTAGGATGCAGGAGGTGCTCTCTTGAACATTGCCATACATTTGTTACATTGTCATACATTTGCTACATTGCCATACATTTGTTACATTGCCATACAGTTGTTCTGTAGAAGTATTGGTCGTTTATAGTCTTATATCCTTTAGAATTAAAGTTCATGTTACATCTTTGTAACTTTTACGTTCGTTGCCATTTGTTGTACCTCTTTCATTATTTATCTTACTTTCTTGAAGGACGTCATTTGCATTTTTACCCCTTTCGTGGCAGCTGCATTTCGCAATCATTTGCATAACATAAATATCTTCAGGGAAACTAAGAATCATAGTGACAGTTCAATATCGTTTTGTGATGAGAAGGATCTTTTTTGATATTCTGCTTTTCATTAAAAAAAAAAAAGAAGAACGATTCGGACCACCCAGTGAGACTGATCATATAAATGACAACAATCGTAAACACAACACGCACTAAATTAGTAATAAATTTCATAATGGACCGAATATCAGCTTTTTTAACAACGCTGGAAAATTCTGCAATGCAGCAAACGTTTGTACGACTCGAAACGTAAAAATTGATTGTAAAATGTGTGTGTAACTTGTACACGCTTTTCTACACAAGTTTTTGTATAACATAACCCACACAGTCTTGCAATGTGGTCCTTTCTGATTTAAACCGATACTTTACAGCTGTACTACTACAGTTACTATTATTGTACATCCAAGAACCACTCCATTCATCTTCCTTTTCCTGGCCAACGTTAAACAGTACCTCAACATTTAATTATGCCGTTGTGGCGATCTCTCTTTAAAAGACAAACAATCGAACTGTTGAAAGTGGGACTGTCTGCCTCTACTGCTTGCATCTGATTGTCTTTGACAATCCTATGCCACTCACGTACCCCTGAATGTAAACCTGTATATCCGTCGTATATGTCACGATTCGTGTATAGGTTTGGCGAGTTGAGAGATTTATCAGTTCATGGAGTCTGTTCTTATTATCATCTTCTTTTCTCTTATGTGAATTGGCAAACTAAATATAGATTTTCGAGGCTCCGAAAGAAGACCTTAAAGTCAAAGATTTTATTTGATCACTCCTGAACACGTACGTCAAGGGGGTTTCACAAACCTGATCGAATGTCGCAAATATAGGTTACTCTTAACATTCAAGTATGTTTCTGGGTTTTAATTTAATATGCTTTTGCAGCGGTGAGTCTGCTTTGCTCGTACAAAAGGTCTCATTTACCTCTCGCCGTGATCATCTTCTCTGGATGAGTCAATCAACTTTGGGACGAATTTTTGTGAAGGAATTTATTTCGAACAATTTGATTAAATATTATATTTTTCCAGGTGGTGTTTTATTTAAAAATTTAGATGAATTTTATTTCTGATTCTCTTAAATCTCACATTTTATCAACCTTTAGCAATTGGCATTGAACCGCTGCTCCGCAGTTCCCACAGCTGGTAGTGAGACAGGGCATTTTAGACAGCCAATGAGCTGCATGTTTGTTCGTTTGTTTTTGTTTAATGCTCGAAATTACTTGGCTTCTTCACTTTTTGTGAGTTACGTCAGTGTTCATTGATATCGAACTCCTCAACGCTAAAACGGTAATCAACTTACACACGTTGCATTTAAAGATATATATCAATGTTGGAATAATGTAGAACTGCCCAAAGATGAACATTAATCACCACTGAAAACCTACAGAAATGTTCACTGATCTCGGATCAGTTAACACATGCTGCTAAGCGATGTTGGATTGATCAATAATGCAGCAGTAATCAGCTTACTCAAACCACACAGGTCAATGTCCAATAACATCGGACGGCTCAGTATAGTCCTATATAGTTATTCCAAAGTGCCACTTCAGTGCTACTGTACTCTTGTGTGCCGTGGTTAGTGTACTACGAGAATTTATCCTCTGTATATCCTTCAGAAAAGATCCCTTCGTCTGACCCTCAATTACAGTCCGTTTGAAACTTCTCTTGCATGGTTTGCAAAACTATACGTACTCTCTGTTTTCGATATTTATCTATACCAGGTTGGAATATTTATATTTTCTTGGCTCAAGAATATTCGTCCAAAACGTTTTCAGATCTTTTGTTTTACATTTTGACGTGAAACTATAACTAACATCTTACACGTACTAACTCACTTTCCATTCCTCTATTTAGGACAATCTCATCCTCAACAAACCATTCGCTTGCCAGGCCCCAATATATAGAAATCTGTGCCACCCCGTATTTAAAATTGTGATACATTGCTTTCATTTAAGAGGTTATATATAAATACTCAACTTATAAACGATCGTAACTTATGTTTTTTTTTATTTTATGTGTTTTTTTTTTATTCTTTGCTATATTTGTTCTATTTGTTTGTTTTAAGATCATACTACTAACTCTCCAGAGCTTGTTTTGGGTTTCTTCTGAGTCACTTTAAGTCTCGTATTTTTTCTATGTGTTTATTACATGTCCTGTATTATATTTTTGTTCTGAGAGAATGACTAAAATACATGTTTCATCGTTTTTTCACTGTTCATTGATCTCGAACGGCCTTAATGACACATTAACCAATTCATATATATTTTATGAATTGGGACAAAGCAAGAAACGTTAGTGTTCGAACAGCAGACTATTTTGGATCATCTGTAAAAGTCACAGGGGAGAATAGGACTGAGGGATTGGCTCTGCGTGTGTGCGTGGGTGTGCCCTTGTTTTCGGGTGGGGTCGAGGACAGAAACAATAGATTTTAGGTCCTCTGTAGAAAATTCAATAGATTTCTCCGGTCCTCTCAAGATTAACAATAGAGAGTCTATTGTTAAGGTTAGGGTTGAGGAAGAAAAAACAAAAGAAAGCACAATGAGGTCCTCGGAATGAATGGAAAACAAAGCTGCGTGCGTGTGTGCGTGGGGGAGGGGTATATAATGTAATCTACCTTGATATTTCTTATGAATGAGAAACTGAAATGCGTGTGACAACGATTTAATCCAATGAATGAAAATTTATGTACTTCATGTCTTTTGCAAATGCTAAAAATCACACATCTCACCTACTGTCGTGATAAATCCCTTCATTTGAAACATTGCTTGAGCTTTCTATCCTGCAGAACAAAACTGCTAATAGGCCTTCAAAGTAAGCGGCAACTGTTGTTGGCAAGGGGGGAATCTGCTCTGCTTAGTTTCTTTGAAAAGCCTTAATATCATGCTTAAACGCTGCCACAAGCTACACAAATCAAATGCACCTTATCGGTGAAATCTATTGCTTGCTAGCTCGTCGGCGTTGGTTTAAAATCATGGAATGGTAAAAGCATACAAATCCTCCTGCTTGGAGTAATACTTCGATCTCAAAATAAGATCACAGCAAATAAAATGCTGCAATTATTATCACTCAGTAGAGAAAGAACCCCAGCAGACATGGGAATTTATTCGATCGTAATCTAAGGTAGAACTTTTAACCGCAGACTACAGATACACGATTACATAGCAATGGTCTATCCTGTATTGTCTAACAAAAGGTATAAACATGTGTAAGTAGGTTGACTTGTATCTCAAAAGCTTGGTCATGTTTCTTCTTCAACGGTGTAACTAAAGCGGCTGCATTATAGGAAGGTATTGCTATAATTTCTTCACAGTGTTTTAGGGTTTAATTTTATGATTTGACCCAATAGTAGACTTCGCAAAGTCTTTTTCGGCAAATGAATTCGCCTGCTTTTGTACATTCCTCACAATTTGAGCTGCAGCCTACTGATACCCAATCGGGGATATGTACTCATCTAGTAATCGCGTTTTCCTTTATGATCGCAGTCCGCAGGGCAGCGATCAATGAGGGGAGTAAACACTCTTCCGGAAGAGCAGTAAAGTAAATAATGGATGTTCCCTTCAGAGGGGGCGGAACCAAAATTAGGAACAGAAACTTTGCAGCCCAAGCAGACTCTGCAGAGTGTAACCCCACATTGACGTATACAACGGGGAAAATGAGGTAAAACGTAATTGAAAGCTAACTGTTAGCGGTTTGATGAAAAGGTGTTGGGATGCTTTATTGCAAAATGATCATGAAGTAAATAGACCCTTTTGCGTTACGGTCACATAGCAATAGATTTCCTATATAAAGAGGGTTGCAACTAGCCCTTGAATAGGGCTGCGCGTTACGTCACATGGTCTAAGGTCATTACACTTCACGTCACAACCCTTGCGTCGCACTAATTTTTAACCCATTAGCCGACCATCGCCAGGGTCCTTAACTCTCACGTTCACAAACAGTTACGTCTTCTTCCCAAACTTAAAACAAACGATCTCTGGCAGCGCATTCACCAGTTTCTGCATAAGCTTTTCATCAAAATATTATGCGGAAATGGATGATTTTTTTACTCGAAAAACTGAATGTAACACTAAGTCGGTATACTCGGCTGTGCGCATATTTGCAAGCCTTCGAGTGAGTGAATGTTGCTGCATTTTCCTGTTTTGTGCTTCGAATGGTCACCAAAAACAGTTTGATGAATAATCTTATAGTTAAGATGTACTTCTGTATCATTTAGCTTGCAATGAAAGTAATGTATGAATTGTTTTGGCCGATTTTGGGGGCATTTTTTAACAAAGCTTAAAGAAAAACCCCTCATCCCAGAAAGTTTCAATTCCCCCTACCGCTTGCATGGAGCAAGTTCCTCCATCAACCTGTCTAAAATTCCTCCACATGTGTAATCAAAACAATGGATCCATGTGTATGCTGTGTACTATGAGCTACTCGGCATCTTTCGAATTTGCTGTCAATAAAAGAGTACTGTATTTTAGAACCAGTTTTGGATTTTGCTTTACGAAAGTCAAAAATATAGTTACGGTTGATGAGTTACTGCCTTTAATGGGTAAAAATTTGCGTTAGTGGTGCAAGGGCTGCGATGTGGAGTGTAACGTAACGCACAGCCCTGTTCAAGGGCTAAATCTAAACAGACAAACTGAAAGCCACACCAAGGTATTTTTTATTTCTTGTGAAAGAAATAACAATATTCATACAAGTGGGGCACGTGTTTGTGCGTATATATTTGAAACATCTTAGTGGAAGAGTATAGGACAATTCATTTATATTATTTAATTTTTACGGTCGGGTGATATATCACACTTAAAAGGGCTCTTTCACTGACCACTTATGATAAAAACATTTGCAGACATTACACTGCTACTGGACTGTAAACACAAAATTCTCCTTAACAACGTGTTCCTTTTCATTTACTCTTCCTTTGTGAGGTCATTCCAAAGTTTCCACTTACATTTTCTTTTCAGTTGAAGATGGACAGAAGGAAAAGATTTGAAACAGCGTTTTCCAGAATGAAGGAACTGAAGTGGGAAAGTGGAGCTACAAAAGCCCAAGAAATCAGAATCAACACATGTATAGATATACTGCATTCCAAGTTAAATAAGTTGAACGCCAGCCTGAAGAAAACTTCAAGCAATAAAGAAGAAGAAAGTGAATCAGAATGATTGCTTTCTAGACATTTTTAAGGGGCCAGCCTGATGGTCTTTCAATTGGTGATAAAAGAGTTTTAACTTCCTCAAATCAGAACTTTAAGAAGGCCCGTCAACTGAAGATTTCCTGTCACAGTGGAGTATCAGGTTTATGTTGCTTTCAAAGAGAACCTTGTAATATCGAATGGAACATTTGCCCTTCCATTCTGGTATCCTGCATCAAGTATTCCAGTATTCCAGTAAATGATGATGCCATAAATTAATTTATGATACCTTTAAATCGAATTGATGGTACCATAAAATTGATAGCAATGATGCCATTTCATTGGCTGGAATAAATGGTACCATTAAATTGAATTAATGGTACCATTAATTGCTACTTTTTGTCCTCTACGGCCAACCATACACGATCGTCTCCTTGACGGTAAGTTGGATGAACCTTATCCTGGTGGATAGGTGCCCGGGTGTAAGATGTAGTTTCTGCCAGACTGATGACGTCATATGTCAAAGGTCACAGGTCGCGAAAACCAAAAACACATGTTTAAGCATTATCTCTATGGGCGAATATCCTTGAATGATAAAACTACCATATATGAATAGTAAACAATACACATTTTTAGAAATATTGATGACGTCAGGAGGTCAAAGGTCACGTAATTAAATGTCAAATCAGCAAAAATGCTTCAACAAAGTGTGTCACGATCTTTTTCTAGACGATAAGTTGGATGAAGTTCAAAATTAATGGGTAGGTGTCCGGATATGTAGTATAGTATCCGCAAGACTGATTGCGTCAAAGGTCAAGGATCACAGGTCATGAAAACCAGAAACACATCTGTAACATTATCTCTATGTGAGAATATCCTAGAATGATAAAACTACATTTATGGAAAGAAGATAACACAAAAAAATGAAAAAAGTCAAAAGGTCAAAGACCACGTGATTAAATATCGAATCGGCAAAAACACTTTAGAAAAAGTTTGTTAAGATCTCTTCTAGACGGTAGGTCGGATAAAGTTCAAACTTGGTAGGTAGGTACCTAGGTATGTGGTACAGTGTTTGCCTGACTGATGACGTCATAGGTCGAGGGTCAACGGTCAAAAAGGTCATGGAAACGAAAAACACATTTTTAGCATTTTCTGTTTGTGTGAATATCCTAAGAGTTATGAAACTACCATATATAAACAATAGCGATACAAGAACTCTTTAATATTGATAACGTCATTGTAATATCCATTTAAGAAAATGATGACACAGACCCAAACTCTAATGGGTAATCCTTTTTTATTTCTATGCTGCTGACCAAATCTGAAGTACAACAATCTAACTATCATTGTAATTAATAACTAGATATAAGGAATTGATTAACTTGTACCTATCTTTGATTATTACTTGTACTTGTACCTATGTTTGATTTTTAACTAGAATTTTAACTAGATAATTAACTAAATATAAGGAAATGTAAAATACTAGCTCCAAAGAAATAGAAAAACAAAACCGTATTTTACACGACGTTAGCATTGCTTGGTCCCCTGAGCAACCCCACTATATGCAGCAAGTACAAATCCTCCATCACCATAAACTCCTCGCCATGTAATCTAGATATGAAAAGATGATGTTTTGACAACTGTGAAGTAACTAGCTCTATTTACCTCAAAAGAAATAAAAAAGTACGTCACCTGACGTTAGCATGATAACTCCCTTCAGTAGCCCCATTAAATGCGGTGGGTACAAATTTACCATCACCATACACCACTCCTCGATCAATTATGGAGTGTCAGCTCATTTATTAGTAATTATATCTGATCTGAAAGTATAATATCTTTTGAACAGTTTTAATTTATTACAAGGTGTGGGCATTTTCATGCACTTGTTTCAGTTTAAAAACAGTGAAATGCACCCCTCCCCCCCCCCTTTCCCTGGTTTCAGCATCTTTAATGAAGGCAGCATGCGTATTCTTCTGTTCTGAATGTCTGAAGTAATTGAAACTGAGCTCCTTCAGTAGTGTCGTTTGCCAAATCTGTGACCATCCCATTTCCCGCTGGCGTGTGTTACAGCATCGATGTTCATCCAAGGTCTCCACTATGCTGTTTGTTTGAAAGGTAAGGCTTGTCGCCATCTCGATTCGCGATAGAAACTGTGGGATACATTAAAGGTAAACAATTCTCACCACCATGCATAAAGTTTAAATGCCCATAACTTTCGACAGATTACAACACAATAATTAGAGGGAAAGGGCGGTTTCCATGTTGCTCAAGATAACAAACCGTTTGTGCTAACTGTAATAAATAGGGAGGATTTGGAAATAAAATCCATTTTCGTCACCTGTTGTAGGTACGACACACTGTTTGTTCATCTTCCGAATTTTGAGGATGTCCACAAGCGGCCGAGATCGTGAAAAGGTTTATCCTCGTGACAGGAATCGTATAATGTGAATGGTCCTGCTTATATGCCCAATGACATGCACCCATATATCAACGATATCTAGTCATATATATTTTGGGTGGGAAGATTAACGTGACAATTTCAGTCTAGAGAATAATGCTCTGCGGTATTGACGGTTGGTCAGACCGTAAATGAATAAATTAATCGCTGAGTTCAGGTATAAAAGAATTGTTAAAGAGAGAAAGATGTTTCTTCGGGCCGCTATCGGAATTTTGATCTCATAATCAATAATCTGGAAAATCCAAGTTATGGTGATGTAAAACTGGATTGGTGCGTTACAGAGAAAGAAGGCACATCCGTTGACGATTATCATTCTCGTCGCAGCGATTCTTGCTTTATTTACGGCTACGGCTGCTTGATCCCCGTCTCCACTCCATGCAATGTCTCCATGGCGAATCCGTAGACGGAGTACTATCATTGTGTAGAAGTAAGCTGTAACGAACATGGAGGCATAAAGGGGAAACAGTTGTAAAGGCACCCCGATAGCCTTATGATAGAAAGGAAAAAAGGTAGTACAATAATGAATATCACCAGAGAGATGGCTGTACTGACTGTCCTCGGGAAAGAGAATACAGATGGCTACTCGGCGACCTCTTCCTGGAATCTGCAGGGCCGCCAAAATAAAGGAAAATATCCAAGTTACTGCAAGTAGCATACGGGTACGACCACCCGTACTGATTGCCAAATGCTTAATAGGGTGACATATCGCCGTGTATCTCTCCATTGAGAAAAGTGTTACCGTCATCAGGGATACGTAGTATGTCAGCTCAAACAGAACGGAAACTGTACAATATACAGGGCCGAGGAACTCTGTGCCGACATTAAGAGGAGTCGATACGTAAAAATAAAAACGATCCAAGTAACCATAGCCTAATATAATCATATCGGCAACAGCTAGGTTCACCAGGTAGGCGTTCATCACAGTGTGCAAAGTTCTCGTTTTATAAACCACAAAAAGGAACAACAAATTTGCAATGAAGCCAACAACCACGAGAACGGCGAAAACTGTATAAGTCAGAATTTCCTCAATAAAGGGTTTTATAAACGCGTTTTCAATCACTTTATCACTGGCCTTTCTTGTATCCAAGGGAAATCCTGTGCACACAATATCCTGTGCCATTGTTCTCTAAGGATATTTAATCGCTGTCTGTCCGACGAACAAGCGAAGAGTCAAATACCAAAATACCAGCTTACACCACAAAACATCTCAGTGGAAGGTGCTCAGATTTGATTTTTTTTTCCTGATTTGAAAGAGTTTCCAATCACTTTATCGATGACTTCTCTTGCATCCAATTGAGATTCTGTGCATATTTCGTGCCATTCTTCGCAATGGTGTTAATAAACCTGCGTATTGTTTTAGATAATCTCGCAGTTAACGTACAGATCACGACGTGGTTAGTATTTTGCTGTCATCCGGACGTGGAAAACGTTTCTACATACCTTCAGGGCATATTTCGTCTCTAGAGTAACGCACAAATTATTTAGTGTATGAATTTAATTCAAACCCACACTTTTAAGATAAAAGATGTGTTTGAAGTAAAGAGAGAGGTTTGCACCAGCAGAATATAGATTTATTACATCACCTGAGCTGAAATAGGTTTATATGCTGGACAACAAGCCGTTCAAATGAACACCTGGATAACCTCTTATAAAACAAAATTTAAAAAAACGTGACCATAAATACTTAGAAATTTAACTTGTAAAGCTATTTCTTGTGCAATTCCTGAAAAAGCTTCCTTTGACTGACAGTCAAATTCACTGAGGAGATACCACGATTAGAGAGTGGGTATTTCCTTTGGTTTGTTTAAAAAAATATTTTTATGCTTTCGAGAATTTCGAAAATTATCTTCGAGATATTCTGTTAGGTGTAACAATTTTATGAATGCCAACCAGCCAAAAAATTGTTTCATCTTAATTAACACTGACGTAGTTGATTGACATGTAGTATATACACGTGAACGTGTTTTGCCAAAATTATCCAACATCTACGAAATATGGATTTCGCATGCTTCAGATATAAAAACCACTGGCATTATCATACGTTGTTTATTGTTGAATGTTAAAAGAACATTCCGACTTAAAGGATGGGGACATACTTATGATTGTGGATTTATGCAGGGCATATCCTTTTGAATTATCCTCAAGAATCTGAATAGGAATAACCTGCGATATATGTGGCAAGATAATTTGCATACTCAAATACCAGCAGAAATTTTAAGTCATCTCTAGGCAATGAATTATCACGATGACCAACCACAGAAGTGTCATGAAAGGCTAGTTTCGAAAAATCAAATTAGTATTCTGTATGCCATAAATGTGCATATACGAGTGACGATACTTTAAGTGAAAGAAATCATACGGTGTACGTACAGTCTATTCGCAACCGCTGAGTTAATAAGGTCACATGACCCATTCTCTTACATTGTAGCCTACACTGAAAAGTCTTAACGAAGGCATGTCACGGAACTAGACTGGCAAGTTATGGTCAACTTTTTGTTGAATAATGCAAAATGAAGCTTTCTTTTTCCAGTATAGCAAGGTAAGTGGACACTTCAAATTTCCATCTCGTTGGGAATGAAAGATTTGTTAGTTATTATATACGATATTTAAAAACAAATAAAATCGAAGAGAGACCTTTACTTTCCACATCTCAAACAGTGTCTTCAAACTTTGCGAGCACCTGACTCATTTAATGAATCAGTTCGGCATTTTTCGAACGAACAAAAAAAAATAAGAATTTTAATTGACCCAATCGCCTGTAAACAACAATTTAGGATACAGTGATTTTCCTGTACATTCTGTATGTACTGCATCTAGCCTATACACACAGGAGTACTCCGGTGGTCGCCAATTAATTGCCATCATTCACGTGGCGTAAATAGTCCTGACATGCACGTGAATACGGGGACGGATTTGATTCGTCTAATTTTTGCCTAGTACCTGACTCATTTACGACATTTAACGGTAAAAAACCTGTATCAGTGGATAGGAGATAACTTTTTCCTTCTATTTGATAATAACTGAGTGGTTTTACAACGTCTGGATATCATAATAGATGATTTTACGAGGTGTTAGAAACACATTTGTAGACCTTTCATAAGAACGGTCAAATTCTCACTTTTACACATGCTTGCTCACCGAAGGGGCCACTTAACAGCATTTTTTGTGTGTTTTGGCAAATAGTTTCATGATTGCAATCTTTTGATAGCTTCTAAAATGTTGGAATATTAGGCTTGGAAATCCCCTATTTTAGTTCATTAGCATTCAAAGCCCCATGACGTCACGAAATGTCATGCATAAAATGTAAGAGAAGCAGTGGCGTAACCAGCGGGAGGGGGCCGGAGCAGTCTCTCAAATGTCTTGTTACCCCGCTTGCCTCCGCCCCCTAAATGAAATACGAAGGTAAAAAAAATAGGCCAAAATTTGTTTACAAGAACTTCCAAAACTGTCATTCCAAACTGTCATTGAAAGATTTTTAGCATTTGCATGGAAAAAAGTTTACTGACAATAGAGAAGTTTTGAAATCTTTACATGACAGAAGTTTTGAAAACTTCACAAACGTACAACGCAGGAGAATACTTATTCGCAAGTCTTGGCATCGACCTGGACTTTGGCTTGAAAGTTTTACCGTCAAGGTAGTACTTCCATGCACCAAAGTGCAAACTGCAGTCAGTGACTCAGCTTTCACTGAAAACTCAGTAGCAACCTCCTGCACAGCAGAAGGTATAGTAGGCCACAGGTACAATGCAGTCAAGGACTGACCGTCAAATTGTGACATAAACATGAGGGACGTGCAACGCAGTGATGAAGTGGTGAACTTGAGCCTTTACGACCAGCCTACTCTAAAGGGCTGGTAGGTACCCCTTTGGCATGCAGCATAAATAATGATTACATGTTGATATCCATCAGTGAATTATAAACCTATGGAATTCTTTTATCATCCCCTCTACACCATTCGTAGTGGAAAGGTGAATTGCCGAAGCTGTGTTAAAAAATTAAAGAAAATTTTAGCTGGAACTCACAACGCCAGAGAGACTGGGAAGTGCCATCTCCTGCAATCTGAGAGGCATTTTTATCCAAAAATTTTCTCTGTACGCTACGCTTCAACCGATGGTTACACTGCGCTTAGATAAGGTCATTACTACTTACCCCCTTCCCACTTCAACCCTTTGTCTCCCCCCTCACCTTTATAAAATGGATTCATAAATTGTAATATACATATATTATTGTACAGACTCAGTGACTGCGGGGAATGAGGTTAGGTTCAAGGTTAGGCCTACAGACTAAATCTAGCAGCCTAACATTGACAACTATACTGTAAGTTATTATCTGGGTACTGTATTATGGTTGACTGTAAGTTCTAACTTCGAACACGTGACACAGATATTCCCCAAAACACCTTTTCAACGTAATTATTCCAGTTTCAACAATGTTCACTAGTATGGTCGGGGCCCCCAAGTACTAAAAATCCATCTTCACTTGAAATTACTTCAACCCGATTTTCCGACAAATTCTTCAATATCCGATTATCCCGACGGTCAGTAGTACTTTTGGCAGTTTTAGGGTTTCATAAGTTGAGCCACCTTAGGGCAAAAGTATAATTGATATATTTACATTTGGCCACCTAGCTAGCTAAATGTAGACAACAATACTACAGTCTGCCGTTCGAACGGAGTAACGAATTCAAAGGAACTTTATCAAATACTTTGGCTTGTAACTATAGCCTAGGCCTACCTCATCACAAAAACAATTGTTTTGTGTAAGACGGCATCAAGTTCTCTCGTTGAACGATTTAGTCTTTTTTTAAGGGTGGGAGGGGGGTAGAAGATAAAGTCGTTAGTGCGATACAGTATTACGGAGTTGCCAAAGGTGATCAAAATTACAACTAGTTCGAAATGACAATCAGGCTACAATAAAAGTTCACTCACCATTATTGGACTTATTAAGGTCATTTCACAATGTTTGAACAAATAAGGTCACCTCTCTCCTTGGCCATATTGCATTGGCATACTACCTTTTTTCTTCTTTTTAACTTAGCTTTTGTGCTTGACTGAAGAGTTTATTTGCCACATATCAGAGACATTTTATCTGATGCTCTGTAGTCTTGACTATGGCCTATGGGGTTTACTGAGTTATGACGTCACTGCCTTATCGAAATTAACTTGTTGGAAGATTGAATTAAATTGGACGTGTTGCCGGAAACAATTTTGGTGTCACTTGTCAGCAGTGCTGTCAATTCTCAGTATTATGGACATACTTTTCATGACATTTTCTCAATAGGGAAGTGAGTATACTTCAAGAATTTAGAAAGACGTTTTCACACACTACATCAATTGTTCAAATGTTCATATTGTGGAAGGAGCAGCAGATTTGTGCCCTGGTGTAAGGGCTGGACAGTAGCTTTGCATGTTCAACTTTTAAAAGGGCTAATTGAGTCGCTTACAATAAAGATTATGGTAATTTTGAAGGTTATAAACACGAGACATTTCTTACAATTAGCATAATTAGTCAAGTTTCACATCCAATGAATAGTCATGAAAACTGTCCATTTTCGAATGTTTGACCGTTAGTTGTATTGGTTGTGTGCAATTGAATATAGCACTAATATGAAAAGTGTCTGGTCACGAACTTTCAAAAACCAAATTAAATTACTCATACACAATGTTCCAATATATGTGAAACATTGGGATCCTCTTAGTTTGACACTTTGTTATTAGTATGTGAAGGAAACTTGACGGGTTTTAAAAATTTAAGTGAATTTCAATAAGCAACTGAATAAGCCTCTTTAAGGTGTTGCGGATTCCTAGTTACTACTGTAAGTTACCGTAAAAAAATAGGTACAAATGCCATGTCCTTCTGCAGTCTTTGTATAGCAAAATGTATTAAGTTTGTTTTGTTGCACATATTAAATAATGTACAAGGTTCTAGTTACCGCGGTCGGCTCTTGCCAGTACTCACCTCAGCTGACGACCACAAAAGTACAAAAATACAGAACGTAGGGACCATGACTAGCATATCGCAATGACCACATGGCTGAGGGAACTCAGTAAAAATGTCAAAGTTTTAAACGTCACATCTAAGTGCTTGCTACCTTTATTTAATTTCAAAACAAACACCACTCCATGAGCGTATGTCTAGCTACAACCCTGAAAATAAATTAACTTTGAATATTATATCCTATGGACAGTTTCTTATTCGCAGTATAATTTCGTGTGAGGGATCACGATTTTGCTGCCAGGCAGCTATTGCGCTGCACAAACGTGTATGGTGGAGTCATAGGAAGTATTTTTCAGTGGTTATAACATGAAACATTCTCCCTTGGTCAGGGCGGTTGTGCTTTGTCTTTCTACAATTCTCTACGTTTGTTTTTTCAAATTGCTCACATATTTCACAATTACTTTTGCTAGTCTTCATGTACGTTGTATTGCTGTACATAGAACCATTTTCCCCTTTCTTCTTTCATCCTATTCTTTTCTCCCTAGACTCTATGCATTACTTTAATGGAACTTTATTTCTTCTTTCCCCTCCCCCCCCCCTCTCATACAAATCACAAGAGAGGCGTTAAGCCCTTCTCAGTTGTCATTTTGTTTTCTTTGTTTCATTAGAGTAGTTTACTAATTCTGCATACACGTAGCAGGAAAGTGTAAACAACAGAATCGCCTATTTCTCAGACTGACCTCAAGTTCTACCGCACTTTTCATCCGACGCTCCCTTCAAGAACCCATTACCTATTACTGCTGTACATGGTGGAGACGCCAAGGTTAATACTGCCGCATGGCTTCGAAACATGCAGGTATAAATCGCCCAGAATGCCCCACTTACTTACGCTGCTCAGCAGTCAGTCTTTGCCATTTTGAAAACCGGCTAAATATGCAGGTACTGTGCTTTCACGGTACGTGTACCGCCCACCAGCAGAGCGTCTCGTCCATGTTACATCTGCTGAGGATAACCGTCTTCTTTACGGTTTACCG
Source organism: Stichopus chloronotus (assembly GCA_021234535.1). NCBI lineage: Eukaryota > Metazoa > Echinodermata > Holothuroidea > Aspidochirotida > Stichopodidae > Stichopus > Stichopus chloronotus. The sequence continues at coordinate 28,131,894 of CM037834.1, read as the reverse complement.
ACTATGACTTACTATGCTTCAACTGGTGCAGAACAGCATCACTCGAATGGATCGCGGTGTGGCGGTGTCGCGGTGTCGACAAAAGACCGTCCATATAAAACGGCAGTATCACCTCTTTATGGGAAAATGAGGTTTTCAGCAACAGGTTTAAATTATTTTGATGCTGACCGTATAAATCTCTGGTCTCGCTCATCATGAGTGGCAGAACTACCATTAATCACCAGCTACAAATCACCGGACCGTTCACTTTGGTCGTCGTTACATGTTCTCCATATTCCTCACATGGTTTCAACAAGTTAAACATTGCGCTGATCGTGCATGCACATGTCATGGCCCCCATTGTTGGGAGTAAATTGCCAGATAATAAATATTCAACAATTCTACTTGCCACTTTTTACTACTCAATTTCGTGGTGTTGCTTTCTTATTGTATTGAATGGGAGATCGATATTTTTGTGCTTCTTTTCATCTTTTTATGTAATGTAATATCCATATATGTCAGTCACGTGCCACTTCTGATCTGCATAATGTAGATGTCCACCTTTATATACGTTAAAAAAAGTCTCCAGGGATGTGTTCTCTGAACTTTCCTTTCAGTTTTTCAGAATTGAACGATTTTACTACGTCAGTATTTTGAGAAATTTATTCACAGATATCATCACTTGCTGAATATATGATAACACCGCTTATGTCTCTGGATTCATTTAGAAGCACTGTATAGTGCTGATGGGTGAAGTCACTGCTTACCCCTTTTATTCTGAAGTGGAATGCCATTCTGAAGCTTGCTTAAGTTACTTTCATTCTCCACAGCAGTATTATACCCAGTTATTACATTAGTTTTGAGAGAGAACTCATCACTGCGTTATTCATTTGCTGCAGCGAACAAAATGTATAGTCATCTACCGTATCATAAGCAGAACTGACTAACGAGTTTGGTATCGTGAGGAATCTGAGAATGTAAACCTTAACTGTTCAAGTCAAAGCAACCATAGGATTAACCGTAATCGCATTTACGTTTACACAACAATTCTTCTAGTTTACTAATGCATGCGTTTCATTTGCCATGAAGATATTTGTACATGAATAAATATTTTCAGATGGAAGTCATACCTCCAACATTTGATTGATCTGTGTTAAATTTGGCTAGTTTTTATTGGACAAGTATTGCTGCTTTTTTGTATTGGACAAGTATTAGATGATTAGTCCCATGGGTGGTGAAAGTGGATCTTACCCGATACCCGTCATAGCCTCTCCTGCTTGTTGGTTTCTACTTTACACAACGTTATTCACCCCATCTGAAATACTATTCATTGGAACCCCCCCCCCCCCCACACACACACACACACAGGGAATTTCATCGTACTGTCTGTACTGCCCTCAACTGCTTCCATTCATTATTGGCAGTCCACTATGAGAATAACTTTTAAAGGAAATGTCAAACGATTATGCTATTACTACTAAGAACGATCTTACCGTTATAGTAAATGTAACTTCATCATTGTTATTATTATTTTTTATTATATTTTAACTATTTAAGGCGCCTTAAACAATTGCTCGCGTAAGACACTTCCTAATCTGTCAGCCTCACAGATCAGAAAAAACATTTTATTTTTCGTAAAGGAGATCATTAATTAAACGCAATTTCTGAGCATTTTGTTGCATCAGGTACTTCATCAACTCAGCAAGGTTTAATATCTTTAAAGCAAGGATAATTACAGCTTACCGCAAGCTTCTCACCACGTAGGCCTATAAGATAATAAAGATAGAAACTGGATTTGCAAATTTCTGATTAAGCGTTTACATCAACTTTCTTTGTACATCTATGCCCTCTACTGTGATATATTTGCTGTGAAACTTTTAAAAAAAAAAATCAGATTTTATTATTTCCCTCTTGAACGGAAAAATCCTCAAAACAGATTAAGTGAGATGTATACGTAGTACTATATCTTACAGGAACGTGCCCCTGTTTTAGAAATTTCAACTGCGTTTGTAAATATAAAAATACAACATAAAAGGTTTACAGTAGGATAAAAAAATATCCAAACTCTAGAAGTATACAAAGTTTACAGTAGGATACCCGATTTGTCTGACTATCCAGGATTGAAACATGTTTGTTAGAATTCATGTTTTACATGCTTTCTTTGTTTTTTTTTTCTTTTATTTTGCCTGCCATAGATCCATCATTTGAAGACAGCAAATTTTCCCCCATGTCAAATATTTTTCTCTTCAATTCTGTAGTTGTTTTCAATATTGTTAAAAAATGTCTATATCACAGAGAACATTCTAAATCCCCTATTCATATAGATGTGGTATGTGATAAGTGGTTTACTTTCATTACAAGCTTTTCGATAGCGCCCAAAAACTCTTCAGGTAGCACATTGGCTTCCAATGCTGTACGTCGACCAGAAATGCATGAGGCACGGGAATTTTCTCTTCAGTCTGGTATGTTTCCAGCATTGTCATTATGGTTGCAGTGGCGTAGTCAGCTGGCAGGGAGGGGGGAGGCATAGTGTCTCCCACAGAAAGTTTGGGTACGCGATGGATAATGTTGAAGAATAAATAAGAGCAGAAAAAAGAAAAAACGACGAGAGGAGGGAAGGTGATAAGTTGACGGAGTTGAGGAGGAATTGAGAAACTGGGTGACTGGGGAACTGGCTTGACAAGTAACCTTTTTATAGTATTGGAAACTAAGTCGTAACAGACTAACAACGCAATTGAAACGATGTCTTCATGGAGGTGTAAAATCATTAATTCCAGGTTTTAATTGACCATACAAGCACTTGCTGCTTAAACGCAGTTTACAAGTATGTGACTAGGGGATTGAATCAATGACAGAACGGTCAGCATATTTATGACGCATTGACGTTGTATTCTTGCGCAAACTTCAAGTTTACATTCAACATGGTGGCCGTAACGTCTTTGCGAAGTGTGAAGAGCCATCTGAAGGTGTTACTTTGACGTTCTGGATGCAACCATGTATGAAAGGTGTTTTATTAATCTTTGCGGTTGGAAATTTAGAGTGTTGCTTTGCTTTGCTTTCCCTCAAGAAGGAATTTTCAAACATTTTCTGTTCCTATCGTGGAACTGAATTTTCGTCCGATAATTTCACAGTAAATAAATTCTAACCCTCAACGTAAATCTCCATTTCTGCATTCATTATTCTTTATGTTACATGAAAACATTAACCATTTTACAAACAAATTTTATTCTAATGGTTGCATCATGAACCAAATATGCAAATACGTGAGGGAGGTACTCACAGGATATGCCTTATTGTTTTCCTTTGTTTACTTCACCTTCATTACAATGGCAATTGAGTTTTTTTTTTAATGAACCGAGGATTTCATTTTGGAAGTTTGTGTTGCCTTCTTTAAAAAATACTGACATTACTTACCACTGTGAAACGCAGTAAAAAAGGCGTTAAGAGATTATACGAATAGGGCTTGAAACAAAAGACTGATTGGCACTGTGCAACACTCCACATCATCGGTCTTGCATTTTCATCAAACTTTGAAAAGCAGTGTCTCAAAAACGGTAACAGATATCAATTCCAACGGATTATCATTATAATGCAGGGTTTCACTCTGCAACTTCTCCAATTTTTTTCCAAAATAATTCCACTTGGTCTTTAACAAGTAACATAAACCAACAATGCAGTTGTGCACCCAGGTTTTGTGTGTAGGTGGGTGTGTGTGTGTTTTTTTTTTTTATTATTATTATTTTTTTTTGTGGCGAGCAAAATCGACTAATCGTCGCTACTCTTGACCGCCGTCCGAGGGGAGGAGTATAAGGGAAGGGATGTCCTCTTCCAGGGCTTAAGCCAAGATTTCGAATCATTCAGTCCACAGATACGTGGCATGAGGAGAAGCCTAAGGGGATGGGGCATCGTCCTCCCTTTTGCCTAAAAGGATTATTTTCGTCCTTTTTAGTCGGCTAATGATGGTTCCAAATTAACCTTTTTTTACACCCGCGTCCATGAACCTAAAAGAAAGCTTAAGGGAAGGAAAAAATGTTGAAAGAGGTTGAGTGTCCGCACGATTATCTGAGCGGAGAGCCACCATAGGCTGGCGCGAAGCGTGAACGATGATTTTTGGCTTTTCAACCCCTTTCAGATGGCCGGAAATGGTACTTCCTGGGTGTTCCAAGCTGAATGGACCCAGTCTTGAAATAGGGATGCCATGCTTAAAATTTCTCAATGAATGAGATAAAAGTCAATGTATGAAAAATGGTAAGACATATCATATGGGTTGAAATGATACAACAATGATAATGAATTATGCCTCCTGTAGGTTTATTCTTGGAACAGTTGGCAAATAGTAGGTGGAGTGAGCTGAACATAGCTTTATACCCTCTTTTAATTGGTTGATAATGACCCATTTTAAGCTTGAAAATAAAAATAAACATCAAACATTATCTAACGCAACGGAGAGGACGCATGCTCGATTATAGCAGGAAACATGGGTAAAACATGAGCTTGTTGCATTAATCCGTAGGGAAACATTTTCCACTTTTTTTTAAATAATAAAAATGACGTACTTTTAAGTAGTAGAATTGGCATACTTTACAGTAATTGAATTGAGTCGACATAACAGAATATTTGTTCGTAGTGGCAATAAACTTAACTGGCAATCATTGGCAACGGATACTTTTTGGGAATTAATTTTTTTTCTTAATTCGGCGTTAAAGTCGGAAAAACGTTGTTTCCAGAATCTATGACATCATTAACATCCAACGTTTTCATTAACTGTTTGGGGAGGCGTGTTGCCAATGCGGCAATGCGTCATGAATATGCTGACCGTTCTGTAGTGGATTCCATCCCCTAGCCGCATACTTGTAAACTGCGTTCAAGCAGCAAGTTTATATCCATTGGTCAATTGAAACCTGGAATCAAAGATTTTACACCTCCATGAAGACATATTTTCAATTGAGTTGTTAATCTGTTTCGTCTTAATTTGAAATACCATAAAAAAAGTTTAGTTGTAAAGCCAGTTCCCCAGTCACCCAGTTTTTCAATTCCCCCTCAACTCCGTCAACTTATCACCTCTCCCTCCTCTCGTCGTTTTTCTTTTTTCTGCTCTCCTTTATTCTTCGACATTACCTATCGCCTACCAAAAATTTCTGTGGGGGCAATCCCCCCCCCCTCCCTTGAGGGCTGACTACGCCACTGCAACGATAATGACAATGCTCGAAACATACCGGATTGAAGAGCAATTCCAGTGCCTCATTTCTGGTGGATGTACAGCATCTGAAGGCAATGTGTTACCTAAAGCTTGTAATGAAAGTAAACCATCCGCACAGCTGAATAGTGGATTTCGAATGTTCTGTATGATATAGCTATTTTGTTTATTTTTTAACAATATTGAAAACAACTACAGTATTGAAGAGAAGAATATTTGATGGCTGGGAAAATTTGCTGTCTCCAAATGATGGATCTACGGCAGGCAAAATAAAAGAAATAACAAACAAATAAAACATATAAAACATGACTTAAACTGATAAACAACAAACAGGTTTGAATCCTGCACAGCCAGGCAAATTGGGTATCATTCTGTAAACTTTGTACATTTCTAAACTTTGTCAATAAAAAAGAATAAAATAGTAAAATCTGATTTTCTTAGACAAGTTTAACAACAAATTTATATCATAGTAGGGGGCATATAGATGTGCAAAGAAAGTTCATGTAAAAGGTTAATCAGAAATTTGCAAATCCAATTTCTATCACAATTAGGTCATTGGCTTACGTGGTGAGGTAAGCTGTAATTATCCTTGCTTTAAACATATTAAATCTTGCTGAGTTGATGAAGCACCTAATACAACGAAATGCTCAGAAATTGCTTTTACTTAATCTCCTTTACGAAAAATAAGATGCTTTTCTTATCTTTGAGGTTGACAGATTATAGGAAGCGTCCTACGCGAGCAATTAGTTAAGGCGCCTTTAATAGTGTTCGTTTGTAAAAAAATAAACAATGATGTTACATTGACTATATGGGTAAGATCACACTAAGTAGTCCATAGCAGAATGGTTTGACATTTCCTTCCAAAATTATTTTCACGGTGGACTGCCAGTAATGAATGGAAGCAGTTGAGGGCAGTGCACACAGTACGATAAAATTCCCTGTTTTAATTGGGGTATCCAATGAATAGTATTTCAGATGGGGTGAATAACGTTGTGGAAAGTTTGTCCATTATAGGCTTCCGTATCCCAGTGAAGACAATGACTCGCAAGTCTCCATCAAATCAAACTTTCACACTCAAATTTATTTAAAATTCCCTCTTTTTTTACATCTACTACTGTCATACTATCTCATATATGGTATGCATATTTTCATATATTGCATTCAGATTTACATATTGCTACATTATCATACACTACCTTCGATAATGCTGCAATGAATTTCATTCTTGTTAACATTATACTGCTTCAACACAATTTGGGAAAAGGGAAAAGGGTTGTTACGTATAGTGCGGCCTTTTAGGCTTCCGTAGCTCATGGAAAGGATGATTTTCAAATCTGGGTCAACTTGAACTTTCACACTCAATTGCATTAACTTTCCTTTTTTTAAACAAGAAGATGCATCTAATTTCCTTTGTACTGTCCAGTCGATACATGCATAATGGCTATATCAAATTACATCTAAGTTGGTCCCCGTAAATGGAACGAAAGAAGGGTCTCCGATACTCCGTAACTCCAGAAGTTAATAGTGCTGAATACATGGTTTTTCATTCAGCTGACCGGTCGGTATTTTGCTGCGGAGTGCTTTGTAAATCGAGGTTAGTTTTCTGAAGTTCCTACCCGTTCTGTCTACCTATTCTGCACTTTTTATTGAAAGACTTCAAATTTACGAATATCTCTGATTAAAATTTTAACTCAAAATCACAAGGGGGTTTCATTCAAAGTGTACACAACATAGATACCGATATTTCCTTTCTCTGCTTCTGTTAATACAAATTCAGCCCATACCAATGCTTTCTTTGACCTACACATATTGCTTTAACCTCATGCAGTTATCCCTATAGAATTTTGGAAGCCCGCTACAGGATTTTTGGGACATGCGATTGGCGACACACAGACAATAGCACAGACAAATCGACGAGTGACATTGTCCAAGCTTAGTTTGCAAAGGCAGTGTCATCAAAACTAAATCTGCAGGAGCTCTTGATGATATTTCAGTTTCAAGTTCATTAAACCAAAGGGTTTTCTTCAGCAGACTACGTCATCTGAAGGGAACAGAAACTGTTGAAATGCATGACTGGTGCACGACTTTCAGCAAAATGTACCGATACTCTTCTGAAAGAAAAACATTTACAAAATAGACGTTTTTTTCAACAATTGCTTTTACGGTACCTACAACAGTTCTACGAAGATTTTCGGAAAACGAAATTTAATACTTCTGTTTTAGTCTCAAACCAGGAGTGGCCAACCTTTTATAATCAATCGGCCATATTGCGGCCTTTGAACGTCTTCGCGGGCCGCACAACTTGCAAGCCCGCCCTGCGATATAATTCTGTTTAATCACGGACTCAAGTGCTATGGACAGAAGTAAAATGTTCCCAACGGTGGCTAAAACATTTCGAGTGCAATGTCTAAGGTGAGTAAGAGAGTACATCGGTCCAAATTACCGGCAGACTGCGGGTTCCAAGAACCTGTGAAGGCTCTGCTGCCTTATTGAAAGGAAGACCTATGACTACAGTAGATGAAAGACTCAAAGATATTGGCACTAACTTGATACAAAATTGACGTTAAAAGGGCTTTAAGTTCAACTGGATTCATTAATGTATATATTTGCTAAATATTGTATAACATTTCATTAACCCTCCAACAGCCTGGCCTACCCTGGTCTAAATTCTCTTTAAATTCGACGATTTTGTATTGTGTGAGGCTTTTTGAAAGTTAATTCAAATCTAACAGGACAAGAGAATTGCAAGACGTAGGCGATACATTCTGTAAAGGACTCAAGAAAAGTCTAATTCCAAGGAACCAACCTTGATTACAGATTTAAAATAATCGTTAGTTACAGGTTACTGAGTAAATGAGCTTAATGGACGATGGCATACCATCATTTACAGGTAGCAGATCAACATTTACCGGGCCCCCCTTACGCTACACGAAATGTTGATTGTAACTGTACAGCTGTAAAATGTTCAAAAATGTTCCAAATAAAAGTTGAAAATCTTTGAGTGATTTGAAGTTATTGACGTGTGTTTACAATGACCCCATTAGCATGCAAAACAACGCCAAACATTTTCTTGTTTCAAATTGTTCAAAGTCCTTTTACTCTACTTGGTCCATTAAGCCATATATGACTTCGAGATATGGGCTGATGAATGGGAAGTATACAGGGATTAAAGTGCGACGGGTTGTAGTCCGTTCACATGCTTCTGTTTTTGTTTCTTTATGTTGCATGTGTGTGGCGGCATTAATCAAAATCTCCAATGTTCATCGTTCTGTTAAAACATTCGTAATTATGATCTGGGTAATCGATTTGTTATTTCAGTGGAAGCTTTCAATTCAGCATGAAACTATTTCACGTACAGAAAAGAGAAAAAGTGGCGCATCGAGTACCAGCGCCAATTCAAGTTCACATGGAATTATTACGTTTTATCAAAATTAAATGAAATGACAATGCAATTTATCAACATTCAAACGAAAATACATTACGTTATAACGAATCAAATAATCATGATTATGTATACCGAAGTTTCACCAAATTCCAATGAAACGTTATGTATGTGCCTCAAACGATGTCTCTGTTAGTTATTTTGTCATAGCGCCACTACATGTCTTACGCGCGTTCTTTGCTTCTCCTGCTGAACATAAAACCTGTTTAGGATCAATTCCGATTTAGGAACTGCCTGGCCTCAAAATTCCATTAATAAGCCGTTACGTTTATCACTTCTCGCAATACCTTCTTTAAATTCTTTAAATATTCATGACTAGGCTTTTGTTTCCTGGTTATCACGCTTCCCTGTATCCGTTTCAAAGGCGTCCCGTAAAAGTATCAGACTTGTCAAACAAATTTCTATATCAGAGAAGTACAAAGCATTGTAGGGAAATAAGTGACGCCATGGCACACCAATAACATCATGTCCTTTGTACTTGTTAATTCTGTAAACTGCTGGCTTGGAAAGAAACATTGTGTTATTTTAAACATCGCGGCTTTTAATTTACGACATACTAACTGAATCCGTATTGAAACCCAATCTAAGTGTTCACTGGTGTCAAGAAAGAATTAGTGACAATTCCCTGGCGTCGAAATTTAAGATTAAATACGCGCTTGAATTTCAGAGAACAAAAAAAAATGTTTTTTTGCAGTGAAGTCGGGTTTTACTGTTAACAATTTTTTAGTATCGACTAAGTGAACTAGAGGGGTCTTTCTGGAACAGCAAGACCTTGATTTATGAAAAAGATACTGGCGATGTCTTTGGACAGTCTGCGGAGCAAAAAGATATTTTTTCTTCTATAAATTATCCCGAGGGTGTTCCTTTCAGGGCGACTGAAATGATTTTTGTATACGTGTTAGGTTTATGTATAATGAAATGTATTTCCAAATCACCAGCATGTGCAAGTTAGAAAGGGAAACGCAACAATGGTATATTAAATATGACGTTATATGTAAAAAAATAGGCAGTTTTACCTGTGTTTTTACAGATGGGGCTGACAGTCGGACAGAAATGTGGAAACGTTTACGAATCAGGAAACCATTTTTTTCCACCATTGTATCTCTCTTCTTTTCATATTGTTCCGAAAGAGTTCAAAGTTACTTAATTTTCTTTCCTTCACTATAGTCTCTTGCCTGCAACGTGCGACCGGTTACAACAAAGTCAGCCGGACAACCGACACAAGATTAGTAAATTCGTAGGACAATGTCATAAAAAAATGGCATACTGATGAGTTGTTTTAATATGCATCCCACCTCTCCATGCACAAAAAGAAAACTTTTCACAACTGCTTCAAAACTTTAACCGTTCCCCCCTAGCATTAACTTTATGGAGTTGATGGCCCTTTCATCTTCCATCTTCAACCGTCACGTTTGCGGAGGCTATTCCATGAACGAATTTTTGCCTTCTATGAATTTTCCATTGTTCCCATTATAAGATCACTTCGGGCAAACAAAAATGTGATAGCTCCCATTTACTCCCTTTGGTCTAATTGACAGTTTAATCGACAGATTTAGCAGTGGATGATGGCTGTTACAAAGTGTTCACCACCTCTACGGTGTCTGTGATCGGTTCAGATCTATCGTTTACTTCATTCGCCGGATTGTACCTGGTCGTGTGAACTTTACTTCTGAATGACAACATTTCTACGTATTCGGATAAATACCGTGGATTTACCACACCATACACGTATGGTTTTGTCGCAGAATTCAAAAGGGTGAACATATTTGCACCTTGAAATAGAATACGTGCTCCAAATTTACTGTACGTGGTGACGTTTTCCCCAGCGGTAGTACCGAGCCAATGTATGGTCCCGTACATTACAAACGGCGCTCTGCAAGAGAAATATATCACACCGCAGATGATGATCATTTCCACTGATCTATAAACCGATTCCGGTATGACGGTAGTGACTGGAATACCGGCAACACCTTCAAGTTGCCGGTTATTCTTTAAACGTTGCATCATGCGGAGATAGCAGAATACGTTGAGAAAGAAGGCAGGATAGAAGATGATGAACCCCAGAACGGTACCGAATTCGTAACGATACCGCGATGAATAATCATTGCATGAATAAAATACCGTCACGGAGAGATTACTGGACTCGTGGTCATTGCGAAAGTACATGCAATATTTCCGACGTGTACCGTTGGCCGGTATGTGCAGAAAAGAGAGAAGAATCGAAACGATCCACAGACAGGCTAACATGGACCGTGTGCGAAATGCTGTGATGATTTTACGGTGTTTAACAGGGCTATATATCGCGGTGTATCGTTCCATTGAGACCATCGTGATAGCAAAGAGTGACATAAATTCAGCCGATCTAAGGAGGGCTGACGTGATACAATAAGAAGAATTTAGTCGCGAAGAAATCAGACCGATTGGGCCGAAGGAGAAGAAATAGAGACAATTGATATAACAGCGGATAATGAGTACCACATCTGACGCAGCTAAGTTCACCAGGATTGTGTTTGCTATGCGAAGTCTAGGGTCGAGTCTTTCCCTCACGAAAATAAAGAGAAAATTCCCGAACAGACCGGCTACGGTAAGAAAGAAGAAAACGGTTACGGTCAATAAAACGTCGAAAGCGTCGTTTTTCACGAAAGGAGAAATTTCCGGCTCAAGAGAAGTGGAATAATTTATAAATCGGCCCTCACATTGCACATCTTCCGCCATATTGATTCTCCTCTCTGCTTAGCGTAGATCGGTGTTATATGTGTGAGCGTGTCGGCGTTGCATCTGCGATACTGAGTTGTACTTGACAAATAATAATTGTAGAGCCTCAGACCATGGACCTATGAACAGATAGCATGCGACCTATAATCACTGCTACGAAAATTAAGGAGAGAAAACGACAACAAGGGCATATATATACCAGCATGTTTTTGATTAATTAGATTAATATCAAACCATGCAACTGAAAATTATTACCGAAAAAGTGAAAAGAGGAGGCATGAAGGGAGTCACTAATATTATAACGAAATATTTATTAGAAATAAAATACATTCGAGGATGTGAGTCCATTGTATGTACAAATGTATTTGCATACTACAGCGACAAGAAATTTAAACTGTTCCCATGCGTCTTTCACAAAGACCATCATGACAGTTTGATATCTGAAAGTTCAGATTTATATGATATCACTCACCATAAGTTGCAAATAACTGAGAAAAAAAAAAACGATTCCAAAAAACAGAAATGAAAACTTCCTTTGTAAAAGGAACAATTTCCCAGATTGTAAAAATGTAGACCGAATTTCGTTCCTGGCACTCCGTATGTGGATGTGAGTCTTTCGCCCACATTCACACATGCAGAGGAATGGTAGGATGATAGGTAGCCCAACGACCAATCACAGATTAGCTTATGCAATATACTGGTAACCATATACTGGGGTTATCGAGGTTCTTGATTGACGTCACTGAATTGCGCGTCTCTCTCTCTCTCAAGCTTGATAACCATGCTTCCATTGTGCAACAACTATAGACCCCTATTGCATTGACGTCACATAAAAATAAACAAGGGTTCCCCCTCCTTGAGACAAACAAACTAATAGCACAAAGGCGTCGACTGAAGGGCAAACGACGAGCGTGCTGAACTTAGTCGCTCATCTCCAAGAAGGACGGCAGCACTGTGACGTCACACGTAACGGGGGGTCTATTGAAACCACAGATCTGTATATTAAAGGTAATATACAGATCTGTGATTGAAACTAAGGATATGTCGTGGGTAACGGAAATAAATCTGCGGGTGGTCAGTGACGGCCAATATGACAAACTGACTACTGTAGTCTCCTTACATTGACGTCACACAACAAAGCGGCTCGCTGAGGATGAACAAAAGAATGCATATGCTATACGGCGTGTAGATAGAATTCCAGAGGTGCGAAATAAACGTGTTCAATTTAGAAGGTTACCCTCAAGAAGGAAATTTCAATGCCATGAAGTGGCGAAACCTTTGCTGTCTTATAAAAGTGTCTCCTTATTAGACGTATTTCCTCATTCCATCCAAATCAACAACTGTTGGGTAGTCTTCAATCTGGGTATAAACACGGTCGACGGTGCACGCACGTACATTCATGAACACAACGTACATTGTGAGTAGGAAGGTTTAGCACTGTTTAACGAAAGTTACATGAAATCCATTTTTATTTCACGGGATATACCAATGCAAACATGGATTTATCACACGCATGTAAGGAACAATACCCAACATTTTAGGTGAAAATGACGTATTTTTAAGTAGTGAAAATTATGCACTTGAAGTAGACCCAACGGGTATGAAGTACACTCCTTCATTCGTAACAATATTCTACAGTGGTTACTATCCATGAGATCAAGTGAGCCAACTCAAAAGTGGCAAGTTCTAACTAAAATAGCCACTAGATGACCTTTCCATTAAATTGCCAAACACCTGATACGTGTCATTGATCTATGCTGGCCACATGTTAATATGACCATCAATCTGTATGAAGAAATATGTGATCGCTTTAGTGCACTTTTTTGCACGCCATGCGTCAACAGAGGGTGGTACTCCGCATAGATAGTGCCAAACCCATGTATTTTGGCCCCTTTAAAATCCTCTATGATTGAATTTGCTGTGTTGAAAATGAACCGAGAAGTGCCGCTTTCTGCGGCCGTCTGGCAAGTATTTTTGTCAAAATATTTTCGATGCAGCGCTATGCGTTAACCGATGGTGACGCTCCGCTTAGATAGTGTTAAATGTTATTACCTTGATCAGGTAATTTCTGACCCTCCAAATACTTTTGAATTATTTTTGGAGTGAAAAAATATCTTTATTAGAAACATAACATTTCCGGATCTTGTTTCTCTGTGTGCTCCTGCGACTATTCGACTAATATTCATATTTGGCCCCTCCCCTGTTGAATAATCATGGTACGTCAGTGGTAGGAGGTCGCTATATGTCAAAATACCCTCTGTAATCTAATGCAGGTGATATTTTATTGGAAGTTATTGAAATAAGAGAGCTAATTAGTAACAGATAATTAAACCAAACGAGTTTTTATCTACATATGGAATTGACACGTACTGTTTCTCCTGTTGCAATAAACGTTGATTAGGCGGTCATCAACTACTGTACAGACAATAAGGAAAATAGCAGCTTTTTATTCTTGTGTATACATGTTTAATTAGTAGATGGTCTCTACTACAAATTACAACTTTCCAAGAGTTAACAATCCCTTTCCATTGTTTCATGTCTTCACCCATTTCAAACAGTTTACAATCACATTCTTCACAGTCAAAGTCCATGATGATTCGTGAGTCTAGAGCTATCAAAATTTTAAAGAGTTGAGAGTTCCTTTCCGTTTGTTTAAACCTATCACCTTTTTGTAAAGTTAACGATCACTCTCCGGTATCAGAAGCAAGTACTCCTCCAGAGAGTGAAGATGTGGTGCTTGATACGAAATAGCTTATATCCTTGATCTTATCATTAATCGCATTTTTACAGCTATTAGAAACTGAACGAAGTACAGCCAGTCCTCTGGCGCAATGTATATACCATAAGAATAACAGCACAGCCTGCTTTCACTTGTCAGGCCCGTATGCAGCTTTTTCAGTGGGGGGGGGGGGTTCGATTTTACCACAAGTGGAACATTTTACCCGACAATTATGACCGACAAATTAAAACTCATTATATATGTTGCTAACGTAGGCCTACTATCATAGGCTGATCGGAACTCCAGATCTTGTGGGGGGGGGGGGTTCGTCCGAACCCCCTGAACCCCCCTGGATACGGGCCTGCTTGCGTCATTCAGTGGCGCGGTGACTGACCACGACCTTCCACAAGCTGCCTTTCTCGGTAGGGGGGAGGGAAGCTTCTGAGCATTCTATGGCTATTTTCGACGATCTAGGTTGTATTTTATCTAAACATTTTCTGGTACGCTTTTCGCTCTCAAGTGATGATGGACGGCACTTGAACCCCCCCCCCCCCCGGAAGATGCACCCAAGCTGTCCACTCGTTTCATCGCCATTTCGATGGCGAGTTAGATTCACTTTAATGTCGAAATGACGTCAGAACGAGCATAATACCCCCCCCCCGGCCAAAAAGGCCGAAGAAAGGAAACGTCGGACTTAATAAGCTGACTATAACATCAGTCTCTGAAATAATAAAGTCTACCATAATTTTCGACTTTCTAGATCGAACTCTTTTTCTACTTTCTATGAAAGTTGGATAGTAAAGAGTAAAGGTAAAAAGATAAAACTCGTATAAATGACTGGCAAATGCTCGGCATTTCAGGTTACATAATCGAGAGATGTATCCAATTACTGCAGTCATTAAGAAAGCAAAAAGGTGCTACTTAAGTCCAGCTGAATCTGTCGTCAAGGTGGTATATATTGTTCGAAATCTATACGTGTCCTTAATTCGATCAAAAGGGGCCAAAAAAAAAAATGTACCAGCTGTTAAAATATTATGGTTGGTCAACTTCCGTGTCCAATAGTAATCGAATAGGAATCTTTCGTGCGCTGGGTGCATCGAAGAAGTGACCTTCATATGTTCCACAAAGGCTTCCATCGAGAGATCAAGACACTCGTGAAAGCGTGAAGAGAACTTCCAACGCGGTATTATATTGGAAATATATAATCGATGCATTTTAAAGTTGTTTCATGTAACTCACTCAATTTTTTTAAACCTGCCGAGTTTCCTTCAAATACCTAATAATGATGACAAATAGTCAAACTAAGAGGATCCCCATATGCCACATACAAAGGAACATTAATGAGAGAGTAATTAACGATTCATTTTGGTTTTTGACAATTCGTGACCAGACATGTATACTTTTCATATTAGTACTTAATCATATGCACACAGTTAATACAAGACAGGGTCAAAAAATTCAAAAAGTTTGACAGGTTTTCGTATCTAGTGGGTGTGAAGCTTGACCAATTATGTAATTATGAGCATTGCCATACGTTTGTATCCTTCTATAACCTCACAAACTGATCAATATCAACTCAATGAACCACATTGTGTGCTTTAAGTGATATTACTAATCCGATGAGTCAAGTAACCATTCTTCGTGTAGTGGGCAGGTTACGAAATGCGATCCTTCAAATTGTGACAAGATAATAAAACTTGGCATAGTGACCCATTACAGAGTGACAGAAATATGGAATGGATGGGTTGCTCAAAATTTGAGCAGGGGAAAACAGCCGTTTTAGATTTTAAGTTTACCGCTTTTCCGCACATATATTAGCGAATGTATGGAAGTCAACGTCCACTTTGGGCAAATTGAATTAGACAGGAAACCAAGAAGACCATTTCGATGTCAAAATGCAGGTTTATGGCATGTTGGTATTAGCCTACATCCTTCAGCAACTTACAACACACGTACACTCAAGTGCCACATAGGTAACATTACATTACTAAAAATATTATTCAGTATAAAAACAAAAACAAACAAAAAACACAGCTCTTGCATTTATCCAACTGAAAGCTTAAGCGGTCAATATACATGTACACAATAAAATCCCGTTCAAGTGTACTTCGTATGTCGAAAACCTTTGCATATCATGTGCTATCGAGTGTTTTCAGTACATTTGCTGGTATCGATGACATTCGCTTCACAGCCAGGCAAAGCAAACTTTTTCTGTACTTGAATGCTGTATTTTATTAATGAAATCTTAACCTCATTTCACAACACAAGAAACTTTTATTCCCGACATAACGGGAAACGTTTTCCAAAGTTTGCAAAAATAATGAGATCCACTATCTTTTTTGTATTACAAGTCTTATGGATCGTTTGACATTTCTATTTCTTACATCACACCATATGTACTGATTGCTGCATCGAGACTGGTCTTGCAAAGGCTGTCATCGTTTTCAAAGGCCCAAATAAGCCATAAGTAGATAACTGCAAATTAATATATATATATGTGTGTGTGTATATATATGTGTGTATATATATATATATATATATATATATGTGTGTGTATGTGTATATGTGTGTGTATACATATATGTGTACACTACCAAAGAGTTCTACTGATCCAGGAGTTATCACTATTTTATCACTATTTCAGGCAGCTAAAGATACACGGTTGGTCAACTTCTGTGTCCATTTGTAATTTAACAGGGATTGTTAATACGGGATCATAATCAATTTCGGTTTTCCACAAAGGCTCACCGCCAGACAAATGACTTTCATGAACGGTAGACTGAAGGTACGATTTTTGTTCAGAAACCATCATGACTAACTGCTGAACAGATTTAGAGCTTTTACCCGAAATGTTACTGGTTTTGCGTCCTGAAAAACGATATTTTGTTCAGCTTGAAATATTCCCTGAGAAACTCAGGTTGTGTACACGCCTTCTTTTAATGATGATGCATACAAATTGACTAGAACTACTGAAATAAAGGAGCTCATTGACCTACACTTAAGATCGACAACATACTCTAAAGGAAATGCATCGTGACTATTAATCTGTAAGGATATTATTATGACCTATAATTAAATACGATCCCGGTATAATTGCATGGATTTATCAGCGCTAAATCAATCGCTTGGGTGGAAACAGGTTCTTATTGTAGACTGTATTAAACTCTCCCTCGCTCTACTTGTATACGCAAACTATCACCATATTCTCCCGCAATTAAATGCACGCATGGAGGACGCACTCTACACATAGATGCTGTTACAAATTGCCTCAGTAAATTTATTTGTTTTTTACCTAAAAAAAGGAAACTGTTAAGTGTGTTGCACCCCATCCATCCTTGTTAACAAGTCACTAGTGCTTTCCTTTCATCTTTTTTGCCCCAACATTTTCTTCCTTTTGAAATTCTTTCTGACTATCTGACTGGTCTTTACAATACTGCCCCCCCCCCCCCCCTCGTGCTCTCTAATTCACCACAATTCACATCGCGCTATTAACGTTGCAAGAGCCACTTACTCCTTCTGTCAACAGTCCTCGTGGTTAGGTTCCAAACTTCATGTCAAGTATCAACTTCTCCTTGACCTCATGAAACTCGATTGCTCTTTAAAATAAATACCCTCATGTAAATATTAGATATAATTTCATTCTTCGTTGGTTTGGATAACTATACCTCCAAGGCACAACACTTAATTGCTATTAAATTTTAGAAGTGTACTTCTACTTGGGGAGAAAAATAACAAAGAAAAAAAAATGGAAAATATAACATGATACCAGAAGGTTATTGCTTCGCAGAAGTATTCAAAAAGAGGAGTTTGCTGAAACTATGTATGCCATAAACGTAGTTTAGTTTTAAATTTTCCTAGTATCGGGTCACAAAAAGGCAGAGGGTGGGTGCAAATGTGTAAGCGTCCTCTACTCCAAAAAGCGGATGCAAGTCCCTGTCCACCCAAATTGACGCTGATGAGGAGCAGTAGAGGTCATGTGATTTTCATTACCAGCTCCAAGTATCTTATTAATCCTTTCAGTTTTGCTGTGGAGCTCGTTCATCCATGTACCGCGGTCAGTGTTATATGTTTTACACAGACCGTGAATGACAATGCTCACGTATTATATAGCTCCATATTTCATATCGTAACGTTTACATCACACTATCAAACTAAGTTCACATGCCAGGGAAGCTGCGTTCCCCAGCTCACTGTTTCTCATTTGCAAAGGCGGAATATAGGTAACCTTGAACGAGAACAAGGAGGACCCAACGAAGAGCTAATAACAAACGTTTGCACATTGTTCAAAGAACAGCACTAAACTCACTCGAGGAAAACGCATGAGTTTCTTTGCATTTCGATGAAGGATAACATTACATTTAAGAAAATAGAAACCAATCTACTCACCAGATATGCCATCCTCTCGTAACTTTATTGAAAACGCCTCCAAAAGTGCCATCCGATATTGCCGGTTCGTCGCGCTGTAAATGAAGGGGTTTACAGTTGAATTTAAATACAGCATTAGTGTAAGAATAAGGAATATGTTACGAAGATAGGAATTCGGCAACTGCGTCTGGTAACCGATGATTTCGAAGAGCCAGGTGACCGTAACGAAGAACTGGAGAGGTGCGTTACAAAGGAAAAAGACACACCCATTGATGATTATCATCCTCGTGGCGGAACTTCGACTCTTCCTGGCGGTTGCCGTCCCGTGGGTGCTTTCTTCCCTTCCGACCATGTTCTTTTCTCGTTTCATCAAAGTTTTAATGATGAGAGCGTAACAGCAGGCGGTTACCGTCATGGCTGTGTAGAATGGCAGGATCTGAATGGGTACTCCTACGTAACTGGAATAATTGGGGATAATCGTGCCGCAGTAATTGACATCGCCCGAAAGGTGGCTGTATTCGCTGTCCTCTGGAAATAACATGCAAATGGCTAATCTTCGTCCTTTCCCCGGTATTTGCATGAGGGCGAGAAAGAGTGAGATGATCCACGTACTGGTTAAGATTAATCTAGTACGGGATGCCTTACTGACTTTGATGTGCTTCAGCGGATGACACACCGCGGTATATCGCTCTAGTGAAAACATCATGACGGTGAACAGCGACACGTAGTACGTCAATTCAAAGAGAGCAGATGCAATGCAGTTTAACGGGCCGAGGAACGCTGTGCCGAAATTAAGAGGAGTCGAAACGTAAAAATACAAACGATCCAAGTAACCGTAGCCTAATATAATCATATCGGCGACAGCTAGGTTCACCAAGTAGGCGTTCATCACGGTACGCATTTTGTCGACTTTGTAAACCACGTAAATGAACAAACCGTTAGCCGACATACCGACGAACACGATCAAAGCGAAGACGGTGTAAGTTAGGATCTCCTCAAGGTAAGGTTTGATGAAATCTTTCTTGATAGATTCCACAGATTGGTTGCGGGCATCGTAGATTCGTCCGGCAGTGCATTCAAAATAGTCGACCTTCATATTGAAGTATCCCTCTCTCTCTCTATAGTCGTTATAAATTCGAAAGGCGTAGAAGGAAATACAGACAAAATTTGTAATCGAGCGGATTGCAGTATTACCTGGTGATGTGATGACTGTAGTGTTATACGTCGTAAAAGTCTGTCAGTGTGAAACATCTACGCAGAGATATCTATTATATATGTATGTGGGATATAATATAACAACCTCTTTTGAACTCTCAAGTTGCCCTCGGGTACAAACAAATGGAAATTCAACACAAGTCTATGATAATTTAAATCGGTCATTATAAAGTGCAGAACACTCCTTGAAGTACCAGTGACTATATAGTTGCATAGTGCCTCCCGAATCCCGCTACGTCTGAATGGTCAGTTGTGTGTTATATGTCCTCTTGGTAATAGACGTTATAGCGAATGAAAATGTAGCAAATTTGTAATTTCTTTGTAGGCGGAGTCTCACATTGGTCAGCTTTGACGGATCTGTTTGCAGTATTCGCTCACGTCTTACGAAGGCCAATTCAACGGATCACTGATTTTTATGGTCTTGAGAAGCTATCTACTCTAGACGAGATACAGCAGCGTTTAACGACTTTTCGGTAATTGAAAGTGAATAGTAAGTGATGTGTACTGGAAGTAATATGTCTCTTTAACCTTTAAGGAAAACTGCATCATTAATTGTGAGCATTTCATCATGATATGTACCATAGTCATACCAAAAGCATCATTTTGTGTTGTTCCTTGTTTCCACTGAGTAATACTAACGATTTCTCATTGGTTAGTTCGATGTCTGTGTATGTGTTAAGAAAGCTTCTCTGAGTCATGTCCGATACTTCTGGAATCTCTCTTTTATTTATTTTGGGGTCCTGTTTCAGTGAGAATCTAGGTGATATAATTACAAACTAATCCATATGGACAGGCATAGGGGTCGACAGTAACCACAGACGATGGGAATCATGACGTCGGCATATTCTCACCGCAATAATTGCAAGTCACATATCATGGTTGTCTTCATTTGCTTCGTGTTCGCTCCATCCTTTGAATGATAATTCGCAGTTAAGTATTCCCAATTACGGGAAAGGAAAGGAAATACGCAACAGATAAAAAAGGCAAATTTATATTCTATGCGAGGCTTCAGTCCGCGCGTCAGTCGTAATTGGGTCGAGGGGGGGGGGGAGGTTGACGTGGGTCGGGTGTTACATGGTAAATCTTTACATGAAGACTGTTGGGGTTATCCTGACTTGACCAGATGGTCACTGATGTTGGATACTTATGGGAGTAGGAGAGCCTAGTTCTCTAAGTCGGTAGAGTAAGTGAGACTGTCGATAATATCCCAGTGTGAGGTTTATTGTGAACAATAACATAAACAAAAGGAGTGCAATGGTGTTCGCGTATTTCTTTGTCTTTAATAATTAGGATACTGGAGGAGATAAGTTTACTCAGTTAGATCGAATAAATTTATAACAAACTCTTAAGCACTGGCGTTATCAGCGGAGGTCAATGGGTGCGATGAAAGCCCCCCCCCCCCCCTCTCCAACCTTGTCAAATACTCCCCTTCCTGCTTGCCACACCAATAAACTTCGAGGGTACAAAAAAAAAAAAAAAATACTGAGCAAACATTTGAGTAAGACAGAAAGGTCGCAAACACTCCTTGAAATTACAGAATTTTAGAACCTTCACGGGAGACTTACGCTGAAACGCAAAAGACCAGAGCTACCTAAGAAGCACTATTTCCTGTAATCTGTGAGGCGCTGTTGTCAACAATTCTCTGTTCGTGACTCGGTAGCTAATTGGCGACGCTCCTGGAGAGTGCAATGATTGCTTTCCATCGCTTCAGACCTTCCCCCTCAGTCTACTCCCCCCCCCCCCCCAACATGAAAAGGTCCAGGTATGCTACTGCTCCAAAGAACTATGGTGTTTCATTAAATCCTCTAATGTTAACCCCAAAATGATACATATCTTCGGTATTTGTCCTAAAGTATTTTCCCTATGAAGTTGCCGTGTGTGTTGCCGTGGCTCGAATATTTCAAAGATATACTTGGAATTCACACATAAGTTAAGTATCTCTGTGGGTGACTATACTGAACTGAGTGCGAAGAATTCACTGATTCTTAGAATAATGTAAAAAGTGAACATAAAGTGATCAAAACTTCGATATTCTCAGTGTGTCCGTCTTAATGTACTATTTTAGTGGATAAAAACATTTCTACTGTATTGTTCGGAACAGGAACACAGCGCCCAGTACATCACACTGCATTGTGGGAAAGTAACTTTCTGCACATCACGAACGTTCCCGAGAGGTAATAAAATGAAGATTCGTTTTGCTCGCATATGCCTACACAGCGTACATAACGAAGTCAAGATGGTGTCCACGTAGCTTATACTACCTCTTAAAAGAACTCATGATTTAATATCCACATATTAGGGGAATTACCTTGAATCCAATTTTCAATTGGCCGAAACGGGATTCGTTTCGGTCACTTCAAATAAACAGATATCTTTGGATATATCAAGATCAAACACAGACCTACACACATGAAGGCCGTTGAACTCTTAATCACTCGACATAGCTTGTACAGAGAGGCCTGCGTCGGTGTTTAATGACACGCAAGTAATCCATCTTTGATGGCGACTTAATTACAATTCAATAGAAAATTGAAAAAAATAAAAGGTAATTCAAGCTAATATTAAAATACAAAACTCCATCTTAAAAAAAAAATAAAATAAGTGACCTGGGATATAACAAGCACGAAAATGGCTATGAAAAATGGATGACTTCAAAACAAAAATGAAAACAGCTACGATGGCAGCCGAAATAATTTGTTGCAAGTTGATTGTTTTTTTAAATAACAACAAGAAAGTTTCGTCACACACGAGACTCGACTGCTAAATGCGTTATGGTAATGACGGAGCGCATATCACACCACTACGTGTTATTTGTGTCATCAGTTAAGCGTAACGAGTTAAAACTAGTGTAAATACAGTACCTGACAAAAAAAAGCAGGCTAGCGTCATTTCTATGAATGAGATTTAAAATTTTAAAATATATGAGTATAATATTTTGTCATACACTAAAAGGCAATTGTAGGTCACGGTCTTTCTGAAAATCATGGGTCACTTCTCGTCGTAGTTCTGGTCGATAACCACAGGCGGCGTGGAAGCATCTTTTCAGAGAAGAATATATTTGAGTGACAATCAAATGGGACCAATTATCATCACTAACATTATATCTAGTACCTAGTTCATAAAGGATGATGTCTCATCATCTTTTTATTGTTACAATATGTGACGGTGAGTACAACCCATTAACCAAATCTGGAGAGGTCTAGACCAGCGATTACTTCTACTTCGTCAACATTAATTCAGATTAATACCTATTACAAAAATGTGACGGTGAGTACAACCCATTAACCAAATCTGGAGAGGTCTAGACCTGTTATTACTTCTACTTAGTCAACATTAATTCAGATTAATACCTATTACCAAAAATAAGAAATATAAAGAGGTGTTCGGCACTATTAACTCTTGTCATCCAAGACAGTCAAAATAAAATGAAAGAACACACCTCCAAATAAAAACGGTTAGAGAATCATAAACTTATGTTCTAATCTTCCTTGCAAAAGCCTGTTTTGTCAAATGACTATTTGTTACTTTACTTTGACACCAATTTTTCAAGACGTGTGTCATTTTGGATGCAGTGCTAACATTCAGGTTCTTATGAGCAACTTACTGCATCAATAGGCCTATTTCTTTAACTATGGCTTTAATTCGTTATTATGAACTCCAGAAGGGATTCTATTTAGATGTATACATGCGATTGGAGTCGACCTTTTCGGGACACAGTTTGAAACATTTTAAGCTACATTTGCCTAGGGCGCTTACAAATTTGTTACAGCTATGTTGGACTTAGTTCATTTTGTGTTTCAAAGTCAAATTACTAAATAATTTATTTTATTACTGTCTGCTTAAAGAGAGTGGATAACAAATGTTTCATTACCACATGTATTACATAATGTTATATTGATGATTACATTCATTTTTCACTCTTGTTGTTTTTCCTTTTAATCATTGAAGCTGTTTTTGTAACTCCTGATATAACATTGTATGGCTATTCAAACCTCTTAGCCTCTTCTTCGGTTGTGTTTGTAATCTCTGCCATAAAATGTTTCTAAGCCATAGGTATTTTCGTAATCCATTCTACCCTTTATTGTAGCTGTTTGTCTACATACTCTTTATTACATTTTAACTGGTTTTGTAATCATTGTAAGTTCTTTATCTAATCCAGGATGTTCCTCTGGGCTGATACCCGGTTTAGTCCCTGACAGAACATCTGTTAAATCCCCTGTTATTACATTGCAGCTGTTTCTGCAATCCCAGCTATTGCATGGAAACTATTTTTGTAATCTCACTACTTCATTGCAGCTGTTGTGTAATTAGTGAACGTATTACATTGCAACTGTTTGTGTAATCTATACTCCTAAATGGTAGCTGATTTTTTAATTTCTCTACTTCTTTGCAGCTGTTTTTTTTTGGTTGTAAACCCTGATAGTTTAAGTGTGATGGCCTACATATTCAGATGGATGTATGCAACAACCACAATCTGTTATGCACTCAAATTTGAATTTTAACTGATATATGCATTTTAATTTCAAAGAACAGCAAAGAGTTTTGCATACAAAAGGAGGAGTCTTTAATTGGTCCACATTATGATGACACGCCAACAACAAGCCAATTCCAACTCGTGCGTCGTATACACCTCTAATTCGTTTGTAACAGTACACGTTGCATACTGTGTAATAAGTCTCAAAATTACATGTTAAAATGATAAAGCCTTATTGTTATATACCTCAGCATAACGATTATCAACAATTGCTTAGATTAAAAAAAAAGACTTAATTAATCATTAACATCTTTATGAACCTGACAATCAACTGAACAATGCAACACACCAACAACACAATACACAATTGGTGCTCTCGTGTTTGTATGTCTATGCTACAAAATCTCTTGAGGTAGAACGAAACATGGTACTTTTCTGCATTTTTATACTTTGCAGATCATGCACAAGCTCCATGCACATCTTGTTTATAAAGTAACTGCTGTACATATAAAATGCATCTCTTCATTAATAAGCAGGTCCCAGTAAGTTTATCATTTCTGGATACCATGTTTTAAGTTGTTTTTTATGATTTGTGATATTTTGCATGAGACATTTTTGTCCTAAATGTGAATGAGAATCACTTTTTACTTTTTTTACTTTTTTTCTTTGCAATTCAAGACGAACATTAAAACTAACATAAAATGCAAAAAAAAAATGTTTTTAAGAAGAATCTTATATGGTGGAACACTTTTCTCATGAAAGCTAATATCCAGTTTTAGAAGAACATTATTCCGATTTAAGAAAAGCATCTGGTCTTCATCTTTGCGACTCAAATGATGGCCCATTTTGAAATGGCAACATTCACCACAAAATATTCAATTATAAAATTCTTTTATAAACGATGAATTGATTAGTGTTATGATCCTGTGCTGCTGCCATATCGTTAGCAATGTTTTAAGAGATTACTTTACTGTGCTAGAATGTCCAAGGGATTACTCTTTATACACTTTCGGGAGGTTAATCCTTAATTTTTACCATTTGATAGATAGTGTGTAAGCAAGAATTTGATGATGTTGTAGGGGCAATATGTGCCCACGTACTATACATTAGACACATTATACGTAATAAAATAACCGGCTCGTCTTCAACAATGCAAAATATAAAGTACTGCAAAACCACGTTCAATGAATTATTTCGTTTTACCCTTAGGGAAAACTTATGGTGATTCACAACAACCCATTATAATTAGTACTCTAATAAGTTAAAAACAATTTGCGACAAGAAAATGTGGTTCATTTGCTTCGCATATTGTAAAAACAAATGGTAGTCTTTCTTTGTCAACCTTTTTATCGTTCCTGGCTAAAGTGGTCCACGTAATATACATATTTTTTTCGTTTCAGCTCTTTGTATCAAGTAACAACAAAAGTCGTTAATTGATATATATATATTTTTTTATTCCCGGATGTCCACGCATTAGACTTATTTCTTGTAATGGCAATAATATGCCCGTATCTCACTAATGAATTTCGAAAACGTAAACTTCCATTAAAGTATATCTAGTATGACCGTTTGAAAAAGTACATATTACCTGGTCTTAGTATTACTTGCTTTATATCTTCCCATTTTAAGTTCCCTCCTTTTTAAGCTTACTTTTATTTTCAGTTATATTCTCCATGCAAATATAAGAGAAGTCGTGTGGGTCTTCATGGTCAAACTGAAGAATTTTCCCGAAGGACAAAAAAAAAATATTTACATCTTCCACAAGTAATTCCCTTTGAAAATAATATTAATACAAGGATGTACAGAAAGAATAGGGTAAAAAGTCAAATAAAATTTATCACTAATTACTTTCATGTATGCCAAAGGGTTTACGTGATATGTTAACCCAAGGTGCCAAAAACAAAGACTTCTCACTTCGAGCAAAAAGACCACATGGATATTATCATTTTGTAAAATGAGACAGATGTAAAAAGGGTAGAAAAACGTCTTGCAGACTACAAAATATTGAAAAATAATCATATTCAAATCCTTTGAAAACATTTCAAGCAAATGTGAGGACTTTCGAGGATAAGAATCCTTTGTAAATCCAGTCTTCTTATAAGTTAGTTGTTATTGTTTCATTGGTTGCGTTTGCTTTCAAATTTAATTTAAAAGTGTTTGTTTTAATATTACTGTTCTTACATTGCAGTTTATGTTTTTTACAAATCAGAAGAGGTTTTAAAAGATTGGACAAGGAGTGTGTGTGTTAAAGGGAAGGGGGGGGGGGTGTAAAAATCAAACGAATTGGTAGCATCCAAAGAGCAGAGGGAACTTAAGGTACAAGCATGTTATCTTGTTACACATATTCCAGAATCTAGCTTTAGAGGCTCTCTTAAAATCGATCAAATGAGCTTCTTAGGTCAGTTATTAATAGATTCATTTCAATATGGAAATTGCATTATAGTTACACTTTTCCATTTACTTTCTGCGAATCGTATGCACCGTTGCTTGCACAAGCTTTAGTTCCAGCTGTTGTCTGTATTATTTAACAATATTGTGAAAAAAAAGGAAAACCTGGAATAAAATCTCGTGAAATAATATGAATTATGCAGAACTTTTAAAGAACACTGCATCGATTTGGTAACCAAATTTAGTTTTTTATAAATAATTTAGATTAATTATTAAGGAATGCAATTTTCACCACCGTGCAAATACCAGTGACGTCATGAATAGACTTAAAGAGATTCATCAGGTAGAAAAGAATGGAACGTCAAAAGTGGAGAAAAGAGGAGAACGTCTTTGTACAGGTGAAAACCATATATCTATGGTATGATTTGTTTTGAAGTTATGGACATAAACGAATTTCTTTTTCGCAGTGATGCGGTACATTGCATTATGGGGAAATCTGTGATGTCACATTAGCCATACGTATTGATCAAATTATATTTCTTTATAATAATGACTGCTTTAATATAAACATTCCGATACTTCAAGAGTTCTCCATACGTTAAGCTCAATCTACAGTAAGCCCTATTCAGTTTATCTCCTGTTGTCAATTAAAAAAAGCTTTTGCAGTAATTTGCCGATCATATGGTAGGTAACATCAGAGATTTGACCAGAGCAGTCTTTGATCAAACAGCAATACAGACAAAGCCAGTTTCTCGGATTTATTCGAAATCCCGTTTTTTTTTTTCAAAAAGTCGCTCGTTTCGCAAAACTGGTATCTTACACAACCCCCTGCAAAATACCGACGGTTTTTTTTTTCATTTGTCCACTGAGATTGGCATCTACAGTTCATAGATTAATTACATATCCCTAATTTATTTTCAATATGTCTAAGTTTAGTGCATATATACTGAATAGAAATTAATAATTTCAATTGCATATGAACGTTGAACTTTATTTCAACCCTTGACAACATGGTTATACCATCAAATAAATAAATAGATATGTGAACAGACATAAGAGATTGCAATCCAAAGAAAGTTGAGTTCTAGCCTAAGAGCTGTAGTCTCACAGTTCAGTATGAACTTATACTCAAAATCGGTGCACCAAGTACAGGCCTACAGGAGTTAAAACCTTATATTCAGCTTGGTATGATATGCTATCGTCAGGCTATCATATTGCTAAGTTAGCGGATGCTTACGACAGTATTTTTTATCCTTTCACGTCCTGTACCGATTACGAGTAGGCCTAGTATCAAAAAGATGATAAATGTACGGAGCAGCAAATTACGGGAGCAAGCGAAAGGAAAATATAACTAGATATTACAATATCAATGTCCTTTACTTTCAAGTTTCAACCGCGCATTTAAATAGTTTTTCGTCCATGAAAGGATGAACGGAGTAATTCGAGGATGTTGGTTATGTACTTTAAAATCAAAGCCGCAGAAAGCTCTCTGGAGCTTCTTGTTGCTTCCACTCGGTCTCTTTCCTCTTTCATTTTATCTTGTTTTGTAAATGCATATGTGCATATTCACTTTGTCACTGCTATCAAAGCGATTGACAGTTGGATGAATTGAATTGTAATAATGGGAAACTGATAGAACGTATTGGCTTCCGTATCATGTTTGTATATAGTGGAATTCGCAGAGTTAGAAGAGCAAAAGTATATACTTTCATAAAATAAAGATAACAATTGCTAGAAAAATATTGCAAGACTTAGTTCCTATTGTAAACAGTGAGTAAGTTGATAACTTAATGTTATATTAAAATTTGCAATTTTTGCCCAAGGCCTTATCCATGCACCAGCTATTAGCTTTATTCACACAAGCTGCAGGCGTTTTACTTACTGTATGACTTGTAATATGCTTTTTTGTTTCGTAAGAGGAAATTCGAATGCAATATTCCTCAATATAACGACTTTAACGAACAGAAAGGATTGTATCGCCCAATACACAAAGTGACTTCACAATCGTGTTTGTTGTCATAACTGAAATACTCGGTTTTATAAAAAGATTCTAGAGACAGGATAAGACATAGACTTTGCAAAGTCTTTCTCGGCGAATGAATTCTCCTCCTTTGATACATCCCTCACAATTTGAGCTGCAGTCTACTTACACCCAACCGAGGATATGTACTCATCTAGTAATAACGTTTCCCTGTGATCGCCGTCCGCAGGAAAGACTTTGGACACTCGATATAATTATGTACAAAAGAATAATCACGTTTGACGTTAGGGTTAATACATATTAAAGTACTACGCGTTGGTCTCATGAAATGAGCCAATAGCAGCGATCGAACAATGAGAGAAAATAATGGTACCTAGGCTAACTTTCACCGTTTCACCAGATTTGCCTACGGCAGAAATAGGATATCGCCCAGAGAGGCCTAAAATAGTTGAATGAGAGTAGAATATTACCATGATAGTTACGTAACTAATCAGTCGTATGTCCTTTCCCCATCATTTCATGGCCATGGTTGGCTTCTACCGAATTCGGTGGCGAAAAACAATGGTTTTAGTTCAAAGTTGTGTGCATAATTAAAACGAGTGTCCAGAGTCTGCGAGGGCAGCTATCAGTGGGGGGAGTAAACACTCATCCGGAAGAGTAGTACAGTGTGGGTGTTCATAGGTGGCTTAACCAAGATTTACAGAAACTTTCCAGCCCAAGCAGACTCTGCAGAGTCTAGATAAGACACTGATGCTTTAAAAAGTGTTACCGGAAGTACAGCTTCATGGGAAAGGACGCCGTCACAAATTTGCTAGGTAAAACATTCACCAGATGTACAGTTTAACAATTGTGAGCAACAAGTGTGAAGTTGTCGCTTTCTGCAATTAATTGCAATAATACACCTAGTAAAATCCCCATAACTCATTTCATCGGTCTCTGAAAGACATACAAATGTAATTTTTCGCTAAAAACAGTCGAATTTTGCGTACCTTGTTCAGCCCAGGACAAAACACACATCGACTCAAAGCTAATGCTCCGCCAGCTGAAAGTCCACAACTTTTCCATGATTGTTTTAATTGATTCCATTTTTACAACATATATACCTCAACTGACGAGCTTCAACATTCAATCCACAAAGGAATCCATCCCATTGGATAACATACCGAAAATTTCTCATAAGTCCATTATCGGGACTTTCACCGACAGTGAACAAATGCGGAGGAATCTCCTCCTTCTACGTAGGGTATGCTACAAAATATCGTTTTCATAGTTTACCTACCGAATGGGGTTCAAATACCCATAGGATCTCAATTATGACGTCATTTCCGTTACATCGTCTCATATCTAGTCCCCTTTCTAGGATCTTTGGTTCTATCCAACCACCAAGATATTACATCTAATCGATCTGAAAAGGTTTCTATATCGATATTTCAACCCAATCGCTGTTTTCGTCCCAGCTCAAATATATAATTACTGCAATGTTCTCGTGTCTTCTTAATCAAAGAAACATCTTCATACGAATCACACAGCTACAGGTACGATGTACTTTTTCTCCCCTTCTGTTACGTTGAATTAGTGTTTCGGAAGGCCTACGGAAAGGAACCTACGCGTACATGTATCTGTTGATCGTCTTGTTTGCTTCAGTGTTAGATTATTCCTTGAAGGAAATTAAAAATTCTACACAAATAATATGTATGAAATACCAGAAATGAGATAAACTGATCGGAATCATCATCATCATCATGAAAGCATACAGAATGTGAAAAAATACAGGATGTAAGACGAGATGAGAGGAGGTGAAACCAGGGGTAAGTTAATAAGTTTTCTGGTCTATTCCCATTAAGAATGGAAATTCATAGCCACGTAAAAGGGCGACCTCTGACCACGGTATTTTAATGACGTGAACTATGTACATAATAACATATTTATTGAGATAGAAGTGGAATCTCTTTTAAGCTTCTCATATTCTCTTTTTTCCCGATATCGACAGCATGCGTGTCATTCATTGTGACAAATCATAATTACAGAAGGCACGTGGGAGGATCGCACGTGTGGTATTCCCACCCTCTTGGAAAATTAGGAAATGGATACTTCATTTATAATTTTTCTACGTGGTCGGTGTCCCTGGGGATAAAATGAATGTAAATTACTGCGATATTGAGGCAGCATTGCAGGAGAAAGCACAAATTCACCGCTGTGGATTCTACTTCAATTTCGATTCTCACCTGACCATTGAGATGCCAAAAAAAATTGTTCACCTCCATTTTCGGGGATGTGTTTATCAAAACACAGCGTGATTTATGCACGCGCTCTCCAGCACGTGACTACGCACTGCAATTGCCACCAAGTAGAATCAGTTCGATAGTATTTCATGTTCATAACCAATCCAATTTCTTCATTTATACAACGCTAATACCGTCTCCATTAAGGAAGTAGTTATATATAAGCAGGAGAGGAAGTGAGATAAGATAAACAGATTACAAAAATTCTGGCAGACTGAGATACACTACAGACATATTGAGACAGTTGGCATGGACTTCCACACAGAAGAACAAAATTCAAGGGGGTGTCAAACTTTCTATTGATTATGGGGAAATTTTGTTACTCCCTGAAAAGAGCCTTGTACCAATAGCGTTACCAGTCTTTCTCTTCGTCAAGGGGTGAATGAGGTAAAGGGTTGAAGCGGGCGGGGAGCAGTAATCTCACTATCTGGAAGGATTGCCACCTTCGGTTGGCGCGTAGTCTACTGAGAAAATCTTTGGATAATAATATGTCATTTGCAAGGTAGGGTCAATGGTGGTAATGAAAATACCATTTATTGGTTGTTTCTTTCTTTCTTTAAAAAAAAGCTCGAATCTTGCCAAATATTAGATGTAGGCCGGAATCTGACAAGTTATGAAATTTTATGATTGCTTCATTCTATCCATGAATCTTGAAAAATGGCAATCTCTATCTCACTGACTACATTTTGAGGCCTATGTCGTTGATGGAGGATGTTAAAAGTATGAGACTGTGTACTTGTGAGATTAGATACGTTTTGTAATGACCGAAAATCGAATCAACTTTACATAAAACGTGGAGCATACATAGCCTCCGCAAACTGTCAACTCCAGACTTAAATCGACTTCTTTTGTCGACTATGTTTTAAGCTCGAATTCAACGTCAACTTATTACCACTCCTACGTGTATATGACGAATGAAAGTTGTTTTTAATGATTTATGACGTCATCAACTCCTTTCAATATGTCACGCGAAATGGGACTCATTTCCAACACATCCAAAGTAATACATTCAAAGCAGCTATCAAGTAATAGCAAACACTTTGATGTTTCAAAGTGGGAACTACTTTTACAAGGGAACTTTTAAACACAGGTAAGTTTTAATGACTTCAGTGCCGAATATGATACCGTTTTCATTTACAGCGTTTTGTTTTCTTCGATACTGACTACGGATGTCTACCTGCTCCATATGATAGATGGTTGTAATGAAAAAAAAACAAGTCGTTGTTTGTTTTCTTACTTTGCCATAACCGTAAAGACTGTAATCCTGCCAATAATCAAATGCAGGAAGGAAATGTAAAAATTTAATGAATATTCATGACTGTTTAATTTTATCCATGAATCATTGAGAAACGGGGATCTCTTTTGTATGAGCCTCATTTTAAAGTAATATCGGCTCCTTTGAGGGTGTTAAAATTTTGAAGTTTTAAGTAATTTTTAGATCGAATTTGTGAAATTTTCGAATTATCTCGAGTAAGAAAGCCCATTCTAATCATTTTTGTAGTGATTTACATTTCATCGAGTTGACCCAAATTTATATGAATTATGACGGTATCCTTCTCCAATTGTCGAATTTTCAAAATCTGCTACTTCTGTCACTTGTGTTCTATATGCCTAAATTGGTATCAAATTTGATATGGCCATATGAGATTACCACTATTACGTCTGTACGGGTAAGCAAGGAATAAAATGACTTTAAACAACAAAGTAGGTCATTAGTGAATGGGAATAATTTCAAGTACATCCAAATAAATAATTTCAGAAAGGCATCTATGAGAAGTTCCAATCACTTTGATGTTTCAGCATGAGAACTATTTTTCCAAGGTGTGGAACGTTAAAATCAGTTAAGTTCTAATGACTTTAATACCATATATGAGACGTTTTCCATTTAAAATGTTTTGTTTTCTTCTTTACTGAATACAGATGTGTATTTGCTCTATACGATTTGGTGGTTTTATTGAAAACACAAGTCATCGTTTATTTTATTACTTCGAAAAACTGCGTAGGCTAAAATATTTCCAAATATCTGATATTGGCCTCAGTATGAAAATTCGATGAATATTCTGTTTGGGGGCATTCCACAGTAATTTGGACATGAATGTGTAAATTTCAAATGCAAAGTATCCACCTGTGATTAGTCAATTATCCAAGTGCACAAGTCATAGTTCCTAGTGGTAAACTTTTTTTCTGGAAAAAAGTCACTCTTATGGTAATTAATTAATAAACAGAGTAAACGAACCTGGGAACAGTGTCGCGGACGGGACATTACCCTTTCTGGTAATACAGAATGGGACAGAAGAAGGAATGGTATAGAAGAAGTCAGGACATATTTAGCATGTTATAGGTTACATCATGAATCAATTTCAAAGTTTCTGCTGTACTGCTAATTAATACTAATTAATTAGTAAAAATTGAATTGTCCCGTCCGCGACAATTTCAACACGATTTTTAACATAACTCAGCAATAATTGGTTCAATTTTTTCTTTTTTGAGAATTCTCTTACTGGCCTCAATACAATACCCTCCCCCCCCCCCCCTTTGCCTTCCTTTTGTCCACTGCATTCATTTAACCGGAGTAATTAATTAATGAAAAAGTGTCGCGGACGGGACATTTTTCAGTGACATGGTACACATTGCAGTACCTTCATCTACTTCCTACTTCCACATATCATTCCTCAATCAAGGTGAGATTTGATAGTTTATTCTGAAAGCCTCATGTGGTCCACACTGCAATTCTATTACATAATGGCACATGGACCTGCCTTTGTGACAGTTTATTTTTTGCAAAGCAACTTGAGATTAATAGGAGTGAGTCCATGTCAATGTGGTTTTCTAATATTGTGTAGAATCACAATCATGATGGAGTGTAGAAGTTACTGGATATATGTGTGCTAGTATTAGAGTAAGATGCATGTGATTTGTAGGCCTTGGCTAGTTTACTGTGGATCTAGGTTGTATAGACAATAAATCGTTTGTGCGCATGAATCATGGTCCAGGCCCTATGCTCTATGTAATTCATACTTAGCATGCATGCTTATACAGGGTTCTCAGGGGGTGCAGAGTGCTTGGGGTTGTCTTGAACATATAATCTCTTGAAAGTAAAGGCCAGGACCCTATATCTCCTCATTACTGGTTTTGGCTCTTAAAGGAGAAGGCAAGTCATGACTTTTGACAATCTTAAATGAGAGACTAACATATGGTGAACACCATTACCAAATTTCAGTTAAATACGTTGCTTACTTTCCAAGATATTGCAATTTGAATATTCATAAAAAATTATCAGGAAGCTGCCATTTTGAAATTGTGATGACATCACCAGACCACATGTGATTGAAAAGCTTTTGTTTTTCTTTATATTTCATTGTCAATAAATTTTAACAGTCATGCATAGATTCAAGTCATAGTATTAATGATTTGATTATTGCATGATACACCTCAGTAATTCAACACAAAATGTGTACAAGTGCCTTTCCAATTGATAGAAATAATTTGTAAAGAATATAAAGAAATGCATTAAAATTTTTGCTATCAGTGGTTATGTGACATCATTATTCGACTTACTCAAGTTGTTTTACATTCAATTTAGGCAAAAATGGCAGCACCCTTCTTTGAATTTCAAAAGTGTGTAACTTGGATAGGAAACAATATCTCTGAATGAAACTTTGGGAAGATGTTTGTCAAACACTTCTGCTTCATTTTGATGAATATATTCCCAGGGTTTCCTTCTCCTTTAATTTTGCCATTGAGACATGGTACCAGTATGCCAATTCCTAGCAGTTGCAATAGGGGGAAGGGTTGGGAGGGGGCAGGGGAGGTGGTTGAACATAAATATTTTTACAGTATTTGCTTAGACCTCATGAGTCCACACTGTTGTTCATTGTTCATGTTAATTCGATTAAGGGAGACATGCACAATTTGTGTAAATCAATGCTGTCCCGTCCACGACATTGACAAATGTCCCGTCCGCCACGCCGGTTTTTTTTTTTTTTAAACATTAATTTCACAGTCTAAAGAGTAGTCCCTTCAAATTTTCATGACAATTTGTAATAGGAAAGTGGTTCCGAAATATAACTTGCTAACCAAACCCACCTTACCCAACCCACATTCAGAGCAATTCTAGTTTCACTTTAACCCTTGAAAATCCATGTCCATTTTGTGTCCCGTCAGCGACGCACACCAACGAGGCTATAATTGCATGATCTTTTATGTTATTACTAAAATGGAGACAGTTTAAGGTTATTCCAGGGAGGCTGATTCTGAATAAATATATTACGCAACCATGCAAATCACCTATTTTGAGTTATTAATGTTTTAATTGTGCAAAATGTCTCGTCCGCGACAGAGAAATACCATGGAATGCCCCTTTAATGTATTTTGTGTGAACTACATTTTGAAGAAATACCTGCCTATTTGAGGTTGTTAATTTATGAGATTTTACGACATTTTCAGATCTAAGTAGAGAAGTACATCGAGCACGAATGTCGACTTACGCACAGGAAATCATTTTTGGAATGACTGAAAAATTCATCGACTTGCCATGAAACATAAGGGCACAGGCTTCTCAAATAGTAGAATTTTGACCGAAATCGGCTGCTTTTGGCAATTGTGTGTGTGTTTTACGCTCGAATTCTCGAATTCAACAACGTCAAGGAATTACCAGTCTTACGTGTAACCTACGAATAAAATTTGTTTTATATATGAGTTCATAAACGGAGGAGGTCATCAGTGAGCAGCTATTGAAATGTCAGAGTTAGTCGCAATGGGAATAATTACAAATACATCCAAAATCCCGAATTGATACTTTCAAAGGAAACTATACAGAAGAGAAATCAAATTGACGTTCCAAATTGAGCACTTGTTTGTCAATGTGTGTAATGTTAAGAACAGGTAAGTTTTAATGACTTTGATGTCAAATACCGCAACATACGTTTTCTACTTATGTGCTTTTTTGCAAATAAGGAGGTCTATCTGCTCCATATGATAGATGGTTATAATGTAAACTATAAAGAGGCTAAAATGTTTCAAATAGCAGATATAGGTAATAAGGCAAATAGCAAATAAATGACAATTTGGTGAATATTTATGATTGTTTAATTTTAATAGTTGAATCTTGAGAAACGGCGATCTCTGTTGTATGAACTTAATTTTAAGGAATACCTGCTTGTTTAAGGATCTTACGGGGAAATCATTTTTGTAATGATTGAAAAGTTCATCGATTTAACGAAAGCTCTTAGAACAGTCTGTTGTTTGAATCTAGATTTTACCTCCAGGAACGCTTTGAAAAAAAGGTGATTGGTAATGATTTTTACATCAAATTTGGGTATATACTTCATGTAAGCCAACCTCAAACTGACTTGAGTAAAGGCTATTCAGTTTGAGGTTGGCTTACATGAAGTATATACCCAACTCGTGTGTAACACTGAGTGCATCTGTTCGTTGTCTCTTATATACGATCGATGGTTACCATGCAGACACGAGTCAATGATTGCTATTGTTAATAATATTATACCTTACCTTAGAGGAAAAGTGCTCGCTTTGGTCATAGTTTAAGTAAAATTTAAGATGCACTCTCCAATAAATACGGGTAGTGCACAAATATTCTCCTACTCCGACTTACTTTACTTGAAGAAGACAAAGAACAGTCTGTCTCGCCGTTGTTTTAAATGTAAACATGAAAATGTAATTATCAAATAGCGCCATAAATATTTATTCACTATACATTGATAATGAAGTATGGATTTTGTTTGTTTTTTGACCGGTAAACAAATAACTATACAGATCAGGAACAATTTAACAATGACGTGACATGATTTTACATCTACTTACCAGCCACGGTATACACTTCATTCAAAATCGGATGAAAGCCAGTTGTAAAGGCATGATTGCGAGGCAAGACATTGTTATTCCACGGGTATGCTTTGAAGTAGAACATTTTCTTAAAATTTAGGTTGGAGTTACTGCCTTAAATTTCCCTTCAACGAAACCGAAGACACTGTTCAGAACAAATGTTTACGTAGCAAACACTATTTTTAAAAAAATAGGTTAAAATCACAACAAGATGCCTCTCTGTATTGATACAGCTCATATCCTTTGTGTGTGTGTTTTTTTTTGTTTTTTTTTTTGCAGTCTTAAAAAAGTAGGAAATGAGTTTATTAAATGTTAGGGTGAGATGGCTTAAGGCAAACATTTGTCTGTTTCATGCGATTGCTACAAAAATGACTCAGTTTAATTGACGTGGTGACACAGTAACGGTGACCACTTCTCAACCAAGGTACAGAAAAACGTCTCTGAAACCCCGACATCTGGTTATCATATCGGCTTATGGAACGTACTGTAACGTAAATTCAGAGATCAATTCTCAAACCGCCAGCTGGCTTTTTTACTAATTCAAAGATAGGGAATTGATGTATATTTCAAGTTCTTGTTTTTCTTCAATGAAATGCTGCAAATTGACCGAGTTGTAGCTAGTTTCTGAGCCTGTCGTTTCTCTCCCTCGTCTTAATGAATATTGACATATTACTTAGTTTACATTGTCCTTTACGAAAGAATCTACCAGTGGGTACAAATGTCCACTCACACTTACCAACAAACTCCAACACAGCCAGCGTCCATTGATAAAATGTGTTCTGTAATTATTACTCATATAAAGTTTACAGGAAGACCATTTCAGTGTAGAGATTAGATTTAAGGTTACAGCTGAAACAAGGGTGTCTTTAATTGTTTCAACCACTTTATCAGTTTGGATGATTGAATCCAGGAATTCTCAACGTAAAAGAAATGGCATTCTCATACCAAAACAATTTCACGTATCTTTGTACAGTTGTCAGGCCAAGCGAGCTGTTATGTAATACTCCTTCAAATTATTCACAAGTGGAATTCCCAAACAATGTCAAGTGGATGAAAGAGATAACTCCTTCATTATAGAGAACTAAAGAGTGGTAAAGGATCATCATTTTAGTTAAAGGATTGCACTGGCAGGTTGAGTAATGTACATTTCTCTTTGGTTTGATGATGGTATTCGTTGTAACCATGGTAACGTAACGTTAGTAGACTGCAGCTTGCTGCAAGGACTGAATTACGTACTATCACCAATGTCTTATATGTTAACACATTGTTTGCTTTATTTTTTTTTCATACTCAGTACGTATTTATATTCTTTTTTCCCCTTTTCTTTAAATTAGGCTGACGATGTGATCTTTCTTCTAGGGTGTTGTTGAGCTGTTTGTATTAACATTATGAAGGGAGATGACTTATTCATCACTGGATGGTTCAAAACGCAGAATATGCAAAGCACGAGCCGTTCAAAATTTTTTCACGTGATTTCTTCAAAATAATTTGTTGTTACTTAGTGCCAGTGATCTTGAATGATTGTTGGGAAAATTTGTGTTTTCATTAAAGCATAAAGCATTGCCAATATAAATGTACCGTTCCAGTCACTAGACGGCCGACACTCAACTGACCTCAGCCTCACCTTTCTTACCTCACCCTCCTTGCAAATTGATCACATCAATGGCATTTATAACATAATAATTATTATCTTTTAAAGATGGTTGTAAAGTTCATGATATAGTGGCTTTGCAAGTCTAAATGCTCCCTATATAAAACAGATACTGCAACATTACAGACAGTTAATGCGAAATAGATGGCGTTTTTCGAATTTGAAATAAGTCAGTGAGTCCCTAAATTGTGTGATGGTCTTTGTAAGCTTCCGTAGGTACATTTTTAGAAGAACACGTCTCATTGGGCCACGTGTTCAGTGGACTATGGGCAGCACACATGCCGGACGCAAAGAATCTTTCAACCCTCTGGCCGAGTTGCATGGATTCACCTCACGCCACCTAGTACGCTTCTGGTCGACCTTTGACCGACCCTCCTCGTATACTTCCGGGTTCGGTTACGACATCAAGGGAGACATGGCACGGGATCCTAGGCCACAAAAAGTACCATACCACCACCGGACCATTGTAGCCCGATGTGCCTCGAACCCTAGCACGATTTCTACGACCAGCAGAGCAGGAGTCTTTCGTCCGCCCCTTATAATGCATGGCCACCACGTCTGCTAATAACATCAGTAACTAGAAATACTATATATTCTAGATGATGAACAGTAGCTGCTAAATTTAAAACATCTCCTTCGCGGAGATGGGCCCGAACCTTTGATTGACTCCCCAAGAAACGGCAACTTTCACCGCTGAGCCATTTTACTTGTTGAGGAAATTCTTTTCAATTAGTTTATATGGACTTAGTCCACTTCAAACCTGTGTCCAAACATTCTTTTCTCGCTCGACGTTCACAACCATTGCGCAATAAGAAATTCTCTAAACCTGAACAACAATCTCCTCTTAATACTCCTCTTAGCTGATGCCTTTGTTGTTAGTTAAGTTGGGATTTTATCTTTAGTTTTTGTACAAAAGAAAAAAGGTAGCTGAGGTAGTCGAGAAAGTGCTTTCGTTGAAAGTCAATTGAAATAATGTTGAAAGCTGTTCTCAATGTACCAAGTCGACATCTCTGAATCGAATGCTAATAATTATCTGTCAACTGATCATCTTCTAACCATCTTCCCACTTTCTGTCTAACATTTGTTTGATTAAATTCTTAGGTTGACGGATGCATTTATTTCACAGACCTGATGTAGCCTGGTTCCGATGAATGAGTCTGACACGTTGTACGTCGAAATGCGTTTAAAATGTCTAACACGATTGTCGGTCAAAGAGTATCGTGAGAAACAGCTTTCCCCTGCTTTGCTTTCTTCACATAAGTTGCTCTAAACACCTTTATGTCACACGTAACGTTACTGACAAAACATAACTTTGTATCACATTGAAGGGGCCAGTGGTCGGAGTTGATACTACTGACTTAACCCAATTATACTGTTCATCCATGGCATAATACAACCGCTCCCGTAAAACAAAAGTTTTTTTTTCTTTTTAATGAACGTACAGTTAAAATAAAACAGGATAAAATAAGTGAAATCTTTGCACAACCTCCAATTGTTATCCTATTCTTTATCTTGGCTGTGTTTTTTAAAGACTATTTTCATTGCATCATCTAAAAGTGCTTTTCGTTGTTTGTTCAACCATGTGGCTACTACGATGAAATAAAAGCAGATTTTTTTTTGTTGACTGGCGATATTGTCGAACCACACGGTTACCTTAAATAATATTCTCACCACCATCATTAAAAATCTTTCGAGATTTCAAACTCTTACAATCCTATAATTTCTTTATCCCATAATTGCAGGTAATCCCTGTGCTTTTCTTTAAATATTCCGACAATGCTGAATAATAATTAAAAAAAACCTCGATTGTTTGAAACGAGCAAGTGTTATACTGTACAGTTAACACACCGATAAATGTAAATGGGTTCCTCGAATTAGCAGTATATTCGGGGCAGTATATTCTGAGTTTCCGTAATTAGTAGCATATTCGGGTGTAATGGAAGCCTAATATACAATTACCTCTACAGCTGGCTATAAAGCAACCCCAAATTAAAAGAAAAATGACATTCCGATGCCAGGTACCAGGTTGACCGATTTTTCGTCAGAAATATTTCCAAGGAAAACTAAGAAACCTTAAATAAGTGAAATCGCCCAGTTGAGGGTAAGCTCCTACCGACACATGAAGAACACGAACGGAGGGATTACGTAATAAGACTTTAAAGCAGTGGTCAAAGCACAATACCACAAGACCGAAAGAAAATGTACATTTATAGAGAAAAGGGAGAGAATATGAAAGCATTTTGTGATGTAAATAATGGTTTAATATTGCCAGAAATCCCAGTAATTTGGGCAAAACACTTCATTTCCTTAAAGAAAACCCCTTCCTTTAATTGTTGTTGACAAAGCAATGTTTATATCAGGTATTACAGTACGCCCTCTTTGGTCGGTAGACAAATGTGCAACCTACCGAAACCCTCTCACCGGTGAATTTGAATGCTATGGACAAAAACGTCATTTTCTTAAAAAAAAAATACGTCACTTTTTTTTTTTCACTTTCCTCTAAATTGTGCAACATCTGCAGAGCGGGAAGGATCGGCCACATTTGTCAATACTAACTGTTCTATAAATATAAACTTAGGTCCTCCCATGAGGTGGGTCACAAAACTAACTAAAAGAGGTCCATGTCCCCTAGTCTATACAGCAATATTTTGTCTTCAACCAACGCATATCTTCCATTTCTGCTGGATTAAGGCCCTTTATAACAGCTTCTGAGGGTTTTGAGCTCAGTATGTCGAAGAGATAACCTCAAAGGGCCTGCAATAGGCAATGGGGGAAGGAGGAGGGTCGGAATAAAAGTATCAGTGCCAAACTAACCCCCGGGGGAAGGCTGTACCCCCTCATAATTTCCTGCCAATTGAAGGCAATGTTTCTCACTTCGTCCCACATACCCATCAGCCAACTTCTTGTAATAAAGACAATGCATTACAAAAATGAAAACTCGAGAGTGTGTTCAGTTTAACTTTAATGTATTGAAAGAATTACAGCCCCTTTTTGCGTTCAAAAGATTCATGTATGCATTAATAATGTAATTAGAATTCATTCAAGAAGTGATCGATGTCTTAGTTAACCTTATCATCACTTTATTGTTTTTAAGTTGTTTTTTTTTTTCAATTCATCACTGTACAGATGGATAGCCAGGTCAGATTCCAAGGTTGGGAGGGGGGTGGGGGCGGGGAAGACGAAACAAGTGTAGGTCCACCTGAACATGTGACACAACTTTTCATCCCCTCCGAAAATCCAGGGAGAAAAAAATCATGGGCATAGCTCCTTCCACCTTGACTACGGGCTGCCTTTACAGAAACGACCAATTAACTGCAGCGGCATTGATCGGTTGATTACTTTAGCGTCCGCTTTACAATGTGTCTAATGACTGGGTCAGTCTATATCAGTATTAACCAAACGAAATGAATCGAGGCGTGCATAGCCTGCTTTGATTCAAAATGACAAAGTATGCAGTACAAACATTCAATATAATGATTCTATCTCTTCTAAATTTGCGGGTCTGGTCTGGCGGTTAGAGGTGACATTACGAAATTACATCATTCCACCTATTATTGACCGTATACGAAACAGTATACAGGATATGAATATAAAACTTAAGAAATGGACGAAAACTGACCGGGGAAAGCAACTATGAAATGAAACCAAAAAAAAAAAAGCAGTTAAAAAAATCGTCATCAGTTATAACAAACGGCGAAAATTACAAACGAAACCTCGTTCTCAAAACAGTCTGATCCTGATATATCATGCTTTGTAATACCCTGATTACCCCTATCTTTGAAACCTACTGGAAAAAAAAAAAGCGCTACTCCAATTGTTTTTTTGTCAAAACGTCTTTTCGTGTCGTCTGCAGGCAGTTAACAACTAATGGAGAGGGACTAGATGGTGTCTGAGGAAACTCCAGAAGGACTTCCATTTGCTTAAAGAATCACTAAACTCAATTTGGTATTTTTTTTTTTTATTATCAAACCAAGCTAATGTGGCACATGTACCCTGTAGGTAAAGAATTTGTTTGCGCACTAGTCAATGGCATTTATCGACCTCTTATCTGTAAGCTTTCGAGTAGCACTCCCTTTTATAGAATTACCTTTTTATTTGTTTTGTAGAGATTGCAACATTTTCATTTTCCTCGATAAAACAATCTGGCTTTTACTGTTAAAGCGAAAAAAGAGAAATTAAATTTTCCACAAACTTGACTCAACATATATATACAAAATGTACAAATTCATCGACTAAAACCTCTGGTTTTATTTTTTGTTTTTGTTCTACAACATTGTATCCATTAACTTTTACTTTCTAACGTAATTCAAGGAGGGAAAATTCACCTTTCTAGACTGAGTACATGCATTGATCGTTACCTTTTTTTCTTATCACTTAAGATTCTTACATTAAGATTAAATTATATCCCCTGAGAAGAGCAAGGCTCTATCCGGACAATAACTATAATAATGTTATTAAAATAATAGTAAATATTCAGCTTTATAGTCACAGAATTATTGAAATAAACTCAGTTGAAAAGTTAAAGAGTGAATTCAAACATAGCAACAAAAAAAAAAAATGTGTTTAACCATCGCCAGGCAACCATTTTCGCTGTAATTATACCAAATCATTAAAAGAGTTGTAACACAAGCTGAGTATTGAG
The DNA here is from genome assembly GCA_021234535.1 of Stichopus chloronotus. NCBI lineage: Eukaryota > Metazoa > Echinodermata > Holothuroidea > Aspidochirotida > Stichopodidae > Stichopus > Stichopus chloronotus. The sequence goes on along the minus strand of CM037834.1, from coordinate 28,089,000 downwards.
TGTATAGACATCGACATTTTCTTTTTTGCAAAAAGAGTCGCGTTTTCGAAAAAAGTTTCATGAAGTCTTCGCAACCTCAACTACAGTACCATTGTAATTTTACATTTTGCTTTCATCTTTCATAAACTCGTCTGCAAAGTAAACAATTTCTTCAGTTTAAATTGTACACATCTATCTCATGTAATAATGATCACGAAAAAAAAAATAAATCAACCCTGTGATTTGTTTTAACCTGAGATATCAGATATAATTCCCATAATTTTTGAAAATAATTTCTTTCATATATTTAGAAATGGCACAGCAGACGAAATTATAAATCTCTATACAGTGTGCTTAAAAACAAATTTTTGTTGACTTTCTTTTGGAAAGTACAAAACATATCGTACCGTCGTTTTCATTTAACTCTGACGTTGTCCTAGATGTACCGTAAAGACTGTGTTTATGAAATATCTTTTGCTATTGAAGTTTTCCTACCGAGGGTGTATTTTAGAGGATCAAGTGTGTGTAGTGGATCAAGGATGTAGTGACGAGTGTCAAGGGGTTGAATGATCGTCTAAAAAAAGGCACTTAGAAAGTCACGTGACACCACAGTAGCCAATCACAAGCAAATTTAAAAGAATGCGACTTTTCCATTTCGGAGGAATACAAAACCAAGTGAAAGAAAAGAATTAATGAGCGATGTGTTGGATAGAAATACACTAGGAAAGATTTACCAAATCGCATGAAAAGATGAAATGTATCTCAAAAGTATACAAAATAATTAGCAATTGCTGATCTAAATTACAAAGGAAAAAACAAGAATCTTTGTGCTGTAATAGTCACAGTTACAAAATTAAAATTGGCCGACGAGGAATTGCAATAAAAAATAATATTATAAACATTTAATACAGTAAGATAAGAAATAAGCAAAGAAATATGTAACTGTGGCTTGTAAATTTACCGCAAGATGGGAAACTTTTCTTTTGTTTGGATTGCAAGTTTTAAGTGTCTGAAATATAAAAGTTTCTCGATTAAACATTTTGCATCAATTATAAAAAAGTGACAGAAGAAAAAAACAAATCTGTCTGGAAGACTGGCGAGTAAAATAATAAACTGGAAGATCTATGAATTGATAAAAGGTGGGGAAGATATAGAATTTGATACGACTTCGAGAAAATTACATTGTTTTATCCGATTGAATATTGCAGAGTGAATGTTTGTGTCACACCTCGCGCTAGTGATCTCTGACGTTTATGAGAACAACGACCATTTAATCCTGCAAATGGGTCTAAAACTAGTTAAAAGGATGGCTCATCGACTAGATGAATTTCAGGGGTTGCAAAGTCTGGCATCAAATCCTGTATCATGGCCTTGATGAATACTAACCGTTGTAGAGAGATTAAAGCGGTTTTCTGCGTATTTTCTCACCCTGAGATCATGAATACGATACTCAACAGTCACCCATGGACACACCGAGCACGTTGAGTTGAAGTGGTAAATAAATATAGCGGAGATGTCTTAACACTTAAACTTCATCTACTTTAGAATATTTATATTCTTTTTGGATCTGTCGTGCTCGCATATATCATTCTAATAGATTTGTCGATATACTTTATTTTGTTTCCTTTATTTATATAATATTGATATTATTTACAGAATAAAAAACTTTGACTCAGCTTGGCCATGGCCACACGAGTTCATTTTCAAAATCATGGTTGACGAAACTGTAATTACACTTCAACCATGCCTTTGATAATGTAGGCTCATTCGATGAAGAACCCTAGAATGTTAGTCCGAGGTAATGCTTTGTTCATTTTTTTTTCATGGTAACAGATACTCTGTGCCCTGCGTTTCTGTATGCTAACTCCTTCATTTTCCATGTAGTGTTCCGGATGTTTCGACAGAACTAGGACTGCCGCTAAACCATAGCTTTAATTAGGAGAGCAACATTGTTTCAATGCTATGGTCGAGAGGGGTATGCTTCAGGCACCGTATAGATGATTAAGAAGTTTGTCGTTTTTTATCGATACTTTTTGTAAATCAGCTAATTTAATCGAACGAAATGAGCACATTGAGAATTTCAGCTCTCTGGGAGCAAATCCATATGTTTCCATATGGTTACTATATTTTGACACCTAAATGCGAGCCGCTTTCACCCTTATCTCTATTGTTTGCTTCCAATCCACCCCGTGCAAGTTATGTCACATTGATATAGTAAAGAGCCCTCATCCGGGCAAACATAAATTTAATACATGGGTGTTGCATCCATGCCATTCGATTTACATACGTCTGGCATAGCCATATATACTTTTCATTTCTTTACCTTATTCGATGATATGTGAGGTCACTGCAAAGGGGGTCAATACATTATGTAATAGCATGCTATCATTCAGTGAAATTAAACTTCCGGAGATGCGATCATAGCCGATCAAAATGTCATTACGTAACGAGCCCTATGACAAATGTGCTATTGAGCTTATCAATGCACCGTTGGTGTATCATTAATTATTGCATACATGAAAGGTCCCGTGATTGGGGCGCACTTATGATGAAATTCTACCAGCAATAGTTTAAATGTCCTGATGAGCCATTACCTAGAAGGAACGTACCAGAGATGAATTCAGCATCGTGAAATATGCAATTGTGGTTAAGGCCAAGAAGGTTAGGCCCACTTCAGTAACGTTTTCACTGTGATAGGAGCTAATTTTTGGAGTTGCGCCAGTCTCGGGGTCTGTACTGTATAGACTTTATCTTTCCTTTTAGCTATACATTCCAGCACCGGTCTAAGGGTGTCATAATCGTTATTATATGGCATGAATACCATTTCTCACCTGTCACCTTGGCGGGAGGTAATTATTATGACTGAAAAGTTCCCCATCGTGTGATTGGAGGTACCAGTAAGATTTAGACAACCATCGACTCTACCATTGGTACACGGTTACGTGCACTGGGTCGTTCATGTAATCCCACACAGGGAGGCTGGTTGAAGTTTTGACGATGCCTCGCACTATCCCATCACTGAGGTGACAGGGGCCGTCGCAACGACGTATGGGGTGCAATTGACAGGAGTAGTCATTGGAGTCGCCGTGGTCATGTCTGCGGCCCACGATGGGAAAGTTCGTACATCAAAGATCCAAACTCCGAAGGTATTGATGGTGAAGTTAGCCACTAAAACACACACGATATTGAGCATCAAGCCTGTGGATGCCTGTGAGGGAAAGGAACGACAAGGAAATGAAATTAAACCTTCGTTGGTATCAATACAGTGTATGTTACACTTTATTCACTCGATGATGAGGCACTGACCAGTAAGAGGAGAGCGAAGAGAGCAGTGAGAACAGGGAGGGAGGGGAGTGGTGGGGAGAGGGTGAAAATGGGAGATCAAGGAAAGCTTCAATGACGTCTCATACACTGAATTTGATCTACACAAATATCAGCCACAGATCTTTAATGCCAAAAGATATTAATACTTTGTTAAATGTTCTTTAAATAAAACAGTCATACTACAACTAATCATATGCTCCAAAATAAAATAAAGCGAACAAAAAAAAAAAAAAAACTGGAAGTCTAGCTTTGGCTGTTTTAGCATATTATCTATGGTCATTTATCTGACCAATGAGAAGTATCAGTGCGGGTTCTCATGTAAAATATGTTCATACCAGTAGTGCTCTGATTGTGGTCATTCAACAAGAATCCATAATGTAATAAGCGTTTGATCCAGAGCCTAAATCATTATGATTCTTTTTCTTTTCTGACCCTTTGAATGATACTTATTCATGTGTTTTTTTTTTATTTCCTCCATAGGCCTACATATAAACTAGTAAATTATGTAACAGAGTACAAACATGACACATAAAAAGCTGGTAAACTGGCATGAATGGGATAATGTTTCGCCAGCTGACTTTTTCTTTGCCTAACTACGTGTAAGTCGCACACGGATAACGTTTTCTTAACGCAGAAAAATACATAACCAACGTCTGGAAGGCAACACCGGACCGAACTGATGTGAGCAAGTAAAGCGTCTGAAAGTTTATCCATTTAGTGAAAGTGAAAAAAAAAAAAAAAAAAAACATAGCCCTACCAATTGCATTTTGATCTAATTCTTTATTTTAGAGGTACTAAAATCTGAAATGTCGCCCACTTTAACAAGATCTGATTGAGTTTCTTGAGGCAATTTTTTTTTTAAAGCATTCACGAATAATACATCCCAAATGACCTTTGCTTGACCCCTCTGGTGGATTCTCAACAGAATAACATGCAGGTGATGGTAGGATCCAAAACAACACACCCCCGGAGGGCGACCGGGTACTGGTAGGCGTTTATACGATAGGTTTACTGAGACCATTGCTGTTTAGTCACATAAGGGCAGATGTAATACAACTGAATGACGATAACGCTATCATAAAAGTCCAAATGAGGTAGGTTAAATTTTGAAGATAATCTCGCACAATCTTAGCTTCAAGTTGGCAGACACAATTCATCACCTTTGCACCATTAAATACATACAGACAGGAAATGTCATTTAAACAGTCTGGGTGTAGAATCTTTAACCTATCTTATCTGCCATCTGTGAATGGTGCAATTAAACTGATTAAAACTAAATGTAAGTAGCACTGGCAATTACACCATGGACCCATACAAAGTTGATAATCTCTTATATCCTACCCCCCTCCCACCGTCTGAAAGGATGTTTTCTGACACGGATATATTTGTTTATCTGAACTTTGCCAATGTTGTCACAAGTTTCACTAGATTCTAGCAGGGGAATACCTGCCATTAGTAACCAAAAAAAATAATATAAAATAAAAAAAAGCTTATGAGAAATTTTCGAATAGTGCAATAACAACTACGCCCCCCCCCCCTCTCCACCTCTCTCTCTCTCCATCTCGTTTGAAGTTTTCTTTTGGAACTTTTCACGACACATATCATTAATATCCATTAAGTGTATAATCCTTTGAAATGAAATGTTACAATTTAGGTTAATATCAAGGACTGCAATGTAAATGTAATTTCTTTTCTTCTAAAATGAAACAGCTCTAAGGATACTTATTTCTTCATGTAACAAGTCTATTAAAGAAAAAATAAAAACAAATGGGACAAAAAATTTAGCCATTAGCAAGTAAGCGTCTGATTCCCATGGAAAACCTTCACCCCATTATCACTCGGGTGAATTTTGCCCCCCCCCACCTGTAAGAACGTGTGTAAGCTACAGTGTGATATCATTTTGTACAAAAATTTAAGTCAAAGTAAAGATTCGCTGTCTGTTGTTCTAATCTCCACTTTACCAACAACAGCAGTAACAGCAGCAGTTGCGGGTTCGTACAGTCTACAATTGATTTTCTCCATAAAAATTCCCAGACATTATGGATAAAAGGTAATTCTTCCATTGAGATTGTATATAGTGACATTTTCATTGAACTTTTAATTTTCATCCGTTTCTTCTAAATTGTAACTCTCAATTATGGCACTTATGGCTGAGAACCATATAAACGGAGGAGACAAAATTAGAAAAAAAAATAGAAATAAAAATGACAGCAGTAACAAAAACAAAGAATGGCACAAAGAAAGCCAAATCACTTACCATGTCCATCACTGTCAGAGTACCGTGAGAGAAAGCGATGGCATTTGGAGGCGTTGCCACGGGCAACATGAAGGCGAAGGAACAGGCTAGTGTTGATGGTATCATAATGTAAAGTGGGTTTACACCAATACCAACGGCCTATACGTTGAAGAGAAGCAAAATGTTACAACAAAACAAGGCGAATGAGACTTACTAAGGAATATTCTCAGAGGTCTGAAATGAAGGTCTGTCATGACCTTTCTTTGAAGTAGGAAAGGTATTGCTGTACAAACGCATCTCCTTGTGCTATCTTTCTTGTTACTACAGGAATGGTAGAGTTATCTGAACTAATCTTTTAATAACAATTATGTCTAAAAGGGCACTTATTTTACGACGCTTAGCGACCATAGGAGTGTGGGGGAAACCCGTGGCTTATATTTACAACTTCAGGTCGGGTGACTACCAACTCAACAAATTTTGTATCTTTCGTTCACAAGGTCAGTTTAGATGAGAAAACCGTAGATTTCTCTTGGACGAAAAACCCATCTTACGAGCCCGCCAGAGATCGAACCCAGGACCTCCCGATTGCTAGGCTTCATTACTTCCAATGCCACCCTCTTTATCCACTCGGTCACAGCGGCGCCAGTATTGTAAGGTAAACCTTGCTGTTACCTTTCTTGAAATAGTAGAGTTATTTGAACTGATCTCGTAACGTCACCTTTCTTTGAAACTTAAATTGGGAGAGGTATCTGCACTGAACTTGTAATGTTACCTTTCTTTGAACTTAAATCGGTAGAGTACTTTAAATTGATCTCGTAATTTTACCTTGCTTTAAACTTGGTATGGCAAAGTTCCCTGAACTGATCTCGTAATGTTACCTTTCTTTGAAACTTAAATTGGGAGAGTTATCTGCACTGTTCTTGTAATCTTACCTTCCTTTAAACTTAAATCGGTAGAGTACTTTGAATTGATCTCGGTAATTTTACCTTTCTTTGAAGCCCACAGTTACAGTTATCTGAACTTATCTTTGAATGTGGCTTCAACTACAGCATGGCTGTATATTTTGCGATGTACATCTACTAACTTAGAAAATATTAGGGGGAAAGAAATACTTGATGGCTTTCTTAATTTAATTGTAAATTAAGAATATTTGAGGACAATCTGAGGACAGCTCTGGAACACTCGATGGATCTGTAGTACTGCCGCCATTTCTGTGCGCTAGTGATCAGATATATGAGAGGGTTAATCCAACGGCACTTTTGACTCGGACGTCTGCAGTTACACTGGGCAGTTTCGTGATTCTCCATTTTGTTTAATATTAGTGAACACGGGTACATAGCTTTTGTTTAAAACTGTACCTTCACGATTTGCATAATAAGAGGCTCTTTTTCCTAGAAATCTATTTTCTACATAAAAACGGCTTGTTTTTTCCCTAAAAAATCAGCAAATATCACTATCTTTTATATAAAAGTGATATACCTTGAATATTACATTCTCAGATTAAAAAAAAATTGGTTTTCCTAAAAAAAATCAGCAAATGTGACTCAATTTACTATACAACCGATACATCTTGGACATATTGGCATCATGCACAACCTAACCAAGTTTAAATTTAACCGTTTATATACTTTTCAAAGTATTCTGGACAAACCACAATTTGGACAGGATGGGACGTACACACATACATTGGCACGTTCTCCCATGGGTGCACAGTGCAATATAAAGCTCCATTAGCCAAGTGACTACAATATCTCATCTTAGCCCCTATAGGACGATGAGATAAAAATGTCCGCAGAACACTTGGAGAACCTTTATCTTTACGCTCCGACATTACCCAGAAATTAATGATGATGACTAAGGAACTTACCAGTTCTGCGAATATTGGTAAAAATATGGTAGCCGTAGCTGTATTGCTGGTTATTTCTGTAAAAGCTGCGACGATGAAAGTAATGAAAAGAGTCATTAGACCCGGTGATAAACCACCGAATACTTCAAGGGCTTCACCTAGCCACGCTGAAAGACCGGACGCCTGTGTAATTCGAGAGAATGTATAGATAGCGATGATTGAAATAATAATTTGCGCATGTGTGGGACATTCATTACTATACGTGATTGACTTCTACTGACGTTTACTACACACATCATTTTTTACTGCACACGACCGTGTTTTAAGTACTAGAGGCATTTGACTGCATTGTCCTTTAATCAAAGTGATCGCTTCGACAACTTAGCTCTTTTTAGGGTCTGCGCATTCTGTGGCTCCATTGGCCTCTGATGACACAGAAAAACAGTGTCCTATCGAAAAACTGAGTTTGTCGGTGAAACCACCTATTTTCGAATTATTGCACATTACGCCTGCCATTTATACAGGCCGAGTTAACATAGCACATTTTCAAATTCCAAAAATTGACACCTTTCAGTTTCACAATTGACATTCTTACAAATAAAATTCACCGTGTAATACCTTGCACGCTTCAGCCATCGCTGCTCCTCCCCCCAGGAGGAAGATTACACCCCAGGCCATCTTTTGTTCAACTGCCCTCCAGCTGAGAAGAGGAGGTATTGTTCTGGATTTCTTAAGTTCATGTTTCTCTTCATTTGAAGTTGGCACATCTTCATCTACAATTGAAGAATATTTCACAAGTAAAAGCAAAGGCTCGCTGATACAAAGATGAATTATCTGCTTTGAGTCAAACTTTTCTCTTTCCTTAACCTATTAATAGCCTGTTAGTCTAATTGACAAACGCCTGTCGTTTTTCCTTTCCAATATCCGATTATATTGGGAAAAAAAAGAAGCGACATAGCTCCTTAAGGTTTGGTGGAAACTATTTCTGAATCCTTTATTTGAGTCCAAAGCGAGAGAAGAATAATAAAAAAAAAACGATGGCAAGTGACTTTGCAATACAATGGTTTCGTAGCTTGTTGTTGTGTGCATGAAACCGATATACATCCACAAAGGTGCAGAAGACAAAATGAAGGGGAAAAAAGAAGAAAAGTTGAGACTAACGTTGAACTGTTCGGCACATAAAACCGAGTGGCTTTGATGGGAAGCAGAACAAGAACATGCATATAGTGATAACTGTTGTGGAGTCTGTTACAAACCTGCAAAGAAAATGAAAGAACGGGAAAATGTGTCGATTGACAATGAAGTAAACTTTGACTTAAATTGTGCGAAATTGACAATGATAAAAAAGTCAGAAATTGAACAATGAAATGTCACTGTTAAATGAGAGACTAACATGTGGTGAACACCATCACCAACATTCACGTACTTCTTTACTTTCCAAGATATCGTCATTTGAAAGTTCGCAAAAACCTTGAAATTGTGATGTCACAGCCTGACCATTTGTAATTAAAAAGCTTTTTTTAGGGTTTCGTACTCCTTTAACTAACTGTGGTAAATATCACCCGTGTTGAGATATCTACACAAGTCAGCAGCAGTTGCTTACGTTTCTTTTTTCAGCCCTCACCAGTGAGTAGGAGAAGGAAGAGACGAGATGGGAGGGCTCGCTGGAGCATTTTTCTGCCGCAGGTCTCCCGGTTGATCCAACAGTCACGATACGCTAAACCTTTGGCATGCGATCGAGTAAGATCGTACCTGGGTCAAACACTGACCTAACAACAAGCTAGATGATGCAGATAATACTATACGATTTCGTGACAAATTCGATTCGGTTAAGTATAGCCATTTGCTTTATTAGCAAACTTGAGGGTAAAAAAAAAAATTTTGGTACCTACAAGACCGAAAAATACGACAGTACATCACTGTTTATTGAAATAAGGAGAACAAACTCAGGCATTTAATACGTTTCTTTTTTTAATCATTTTTTTGCTTTACTATGCATTTGAAACACTGGTTTCATATAGAATGCTGTATCGATTACGTGCACAAGTAGAAAGAGAGAGAGAGAGAGTGATATTACGTACCCCTTTTCAAATAGAACTGACCAGCCGCTGACGAATTTCGGATCTCTCGTTAACCACAGAGCAATAAGAATTACGAAATGCACAAGGACGGCTTTTTCTGCGAAGCTGCCAAAAGCAAGCAGAAATATTTGATTACACTGACGCCTACAATTATTGCTAGACTTTGGGGTAGGGAATTTTTCTTCGTTAGAATTGTGACCCATCTCAAGGGGGGGGGGCCTAAATTCATCATTGAACTGTTTCGCAATTACTATTACTGACGAATCGGGACGACCCCGACGGAAGAAGTCGCACGTTTTAGGGGAAGGCGAGTAAATGAATCCATTTTTTGCTAACAAAATGACGTTTTTTGACCAATCAAATTCACTCTCTTAGAGCGATTTACCGGCCTGACGATACTAACTAAATCTTTCCACACATGAACTGGATGAAGACATTTCAATCGTGTTTTCTGCTGGAATGATCTAAATATCGCCAGATATCCCGGTTATATGAGCAAATCACTCCATTTCTTCTCCCAAACCCCTTCCTTCGTTGTTTACAAAGCAATTGTTACATCGGGTATTGCAGTGTGCGCTCTCTGACAGGCTGAAAAAGTGCAACCGACCCAAACGCTGTTAGGTGGTTCACAAAAGTCGGGCCTTAACGCCGTTTCGACTGCACGTCCTATAGTCAATGCATCACATAGTTTCTGTCCTTAAGTTGTAGCCTACGTGAAACCACACTTTGAAGGTTTTGTTTTCTATTCAGATAATATTTGCCAGTTTCCCGGAGTTTTCCAGACTTTGCTAAGACGAAATGCCAAATCGCGAACGGGTATCGGTGTTTACACATGACATGGTTTAAGATGCACTTCAGAATCTGCTCGTACTTGACAAACAGACCAAAATTTTGGTAAATTAATTTCTCAACGATGTGATTGTGAACAAATCAGCATCAAAAGAAGATGTGCATGACTTAATCATGAAAGTTGCCCCTTAAGATCATTACCAAGAAGCAAAAAGAAAAAAAAAAGAAGGAATTGCGATAATTTCCTTCAAAAGTGCTTAACTGGGATGAAATTAAAGAGCAAAGATATCAGAATTAGCAACACCAGTTCGCCACCTCATGGGTCCAAGATCGTTGTACTGTGCCCTGATCACGGCCCTGGCTCGAAACTTTTGTTCCTCCGTCTGTGCTATCGTCTTCTTCCAAACTCTGTGGTAAGATGAAGGAGAAAAATTCCATCCGTTGTTCATGTTCGTTCCATAGAAGTAGATACACAAGAATGACTAACACACTGAACAAATGAAGAAAGGACAATAATGGGCCGCGTCCTTGCCTGTATGGCAAAAAAGCTCTGCTTTCAACATTAGTCATATGAAATGTACATGCGGCCCGAAAATTTGTTCCTTCAACATCGAACTACATTTTCTTGGAAAACGGGAGGTAACCTGATAATATTCAGGAACAAGAGCCCCATGGCACTCTGGTTCCTTGCACAGATGGAGAGCATATAATGTTAATTATGAAGTAAAAGGGAGCATATTGCATTATTCTGTACAATAGCCTATATGGTCCATTTCTGACCATGAACTCTCACTTTTGTAACATAAAATCTGTAGAGAGAGAAACATATTTTATGCTTCCTATAAAATGGCCCATTTCAGACATTGGACCCCAAACATGACAAACATGCACCCACATGGAACCACTTCCATAGCACTAATGTGACCAACCATCAACAGTGTTACATACAATCTGTAAGAGAAGTATTTTGCATGATTTCTCAACAGCCTAGGGGCACCATGGTTCCTTGTACTTGGAATATACATACTGCAAAATGATATGCATGAGTTCATAAATATCAAAGAAGCCATTTCAATTAATGCAATGAATTGAAAATGTTGATTTCTGCAATATACAGCAATATCCCATTCGTTTTACAAAACACAAACAGCTGTGCATTTCTCATTTCAAGAAGGGACTCTGCAAATTGCAATATGGCTTATCCCATCTATGCCCCTTTAAAGTCCAATAAACTGATAGTTCAGTTCAGAATGACTTAATTCCAATCTCTTACTATAATATAAGACATAACAATATTCTGAGAGTGGAAAAAGTAACGAATATACAGTATATAAGGATCATCATGCTTAGACACTTCATAAAATAATTACTTAACTTAACAAAAAAAAAGGTAAGAGACTGAGGAGTGGCAACTGAAAGCTCCTAGGAGCTTGTGGGTGTTGACACCCCTTAAAGACAGACAGAAAATACAAGACAACAAAAGAAAAGCACAAAAAACAACAAGATTAGAGAACAGAAATGCAAAAAAGACGGTAGTTCAAAGGTAATTTGCAATGAAATGAACTTTAAGCTGCTTTTTAAATGTATATGGTGTTTTACAGTTTGTAACTTCCAAGGGGAGAGAATTCCAAAGTTTTGCACCTACAAATCGAAGACCAAATTGAGATGACCTAAGCCTATAAAGGGGAGTGATAAACTGATTTGAAGCACGACTAGGATAAGGGTAATTGCTATCACGAAACTGAAAATGAGCGCGAAATATTGGAAATATTGACGGGGTTCTGTTATGTAACCAGTCAAAAATAAACAACCCGATAAGATACCGATTTAAATCATAAATATTAAGAAGGTTAAGACTAGCGAAAAGAGGTACAGTATGATGACGATAGTCTACGTTGCATATACATCTTATAGCCCTTTTCTGCAAAATAAAGAGAGGTTTAATTCTGGTAGCATACGTGCTCCCCCAAATGATATTACAATAAGGGAGTATAAGGGTATTATACAGGGATACCAAAATTTTCCTAGGAAGAAGTTGTCGAAATCTGTTTAGTATCCCCACACCTTTTGAAACTTTCGTGCTAACATACTGGATATGAGCAGTCCAGGTGAGATGAGAATCAACAAACACACCAAGAAACTTAGTAACACTTGAACGCTGTATGTTAGTACCACAAAGTTGTATGTTGTTTACACCCTGATTAAGTTGCTTACAAGGTGAAGTAAAAATAACAAAATTGGTTTCCTTTACATTGAGAGATAGCTTGTTTGCACAAAACCAGTTGTGAACATAGATAAATTCATATTGTATTACATTTAGTAGACAACTGAGGTCATTACTGGAATAAAAAAAATTGGTATCGTCAGCATAAGAAATTCCACGCAATTTATTACTAGCCCTGTGGAGATCATTGATATAAATAATAAACAACAGTATGCCCTGGGGGGAACTACTGGGGTCTAGGTTAAACTGGTAAGAACACCAACTGACTTATTTTCTTTCACTGTTACCTGCCCAACTCACTAATTGAAAAGACACTTACATGAATGCACACATTAGCACTCAGGCACGAGGAGGTAAACTGATCCAGCCAAAACTTGTCTGGTGTGACCACCTACAGTAGTGCAAACAACAATGCTTCTTTTTCATTTGAACAAGAAATTGCTAACTCAAGCAGTACTTTCATGATGCACTGGAGGGGGACTGATGGTACGTATGAGCATCCATAGCATAAGGTTTTCAGACTTTTGCCCCCAGTTCCCCCAGAGGGCCTTTGACCTCCATCAAAAACGTTAGGGCACACCTTCTCAATATGGCGAACCTACATATAAAGTTTGACTTTCATCAGACTTTCCCCTGTTGAGTTAGAGCGTACCCAAGCAAAACAAACTTTTGCCCCCAGTTCCCCCAGATGACCTTTGACCTCTACCAAAAACGATAGGGTACACCTTCTCAATATGGCAAACCTACATACCATGATTGACTTTCATCGGACTTTCCCCTATTGAGTTAGAGCGTACCTAAGCAAGTGTCACAGATGCAAGGAACCAAAAACTGCATTTCGACGTTAAGCTGTTTGTGAGTTGCATCACCCTAAAATGTACGTTAGAACTGTGTTTCCATGAGAACACCTTTTACTGAACAAATGTTCGGCTTCACCTATTGCTCAATGACGGCAGTGCGGTTTTTTCTCTTTCTATGGTCAATTCTCTCAATGATCTTCACTTTGAACACTTAAGTACACTAGAAACTCAGTATGCCTTACATTTAAGTACAGACCTGCACAGGAATCATCTCGAATATGGAAAAAAATGTCGTAGTCTAATAGGACACAACCCTCATGCAATCAGGATAAGTAAATGTCTTAAACGACACTCTTATTGAATGCAGTATAATATCAATAGACTGAGGCACTTTTTATCAAAAAGGGCAGCGTATCTAGAGTATTATTTCCTTGTTCTTTTTTTTTGGGGGGGAGGGGGTAATACCTCCTCTTTCCCTGGCGGTATCACTCCTGTAGTACGAGCGCTGAGCAGACGTCGTCTTCGTCCATATGAAGTTAAGGTCATTATTTTGTAGAATAAGCCTGCAAATTTACATTAGTTTACCATGGATGGTAAAACGTCCATTTGTAGTTCTACTAAAGGACACATTCTCAAATGGATTGTAATTTCTATTTTAATTTGGGTTTGTTTCATCTTTCACGACACCAAACTACTCATAAAGTGTGCAAATAACGTACAAAGAGAAAAAAATGATAAAAACGTCCAATATGGATTATTTTAGTGATAAAAATGTACTACTCTTTCAATTTACTCACTTAAATTTATCCAAGTAGAGAAACTGAAGCCAAAGCCAGGATAAGAAGAGACATATCAACATTCCTGGGAGAGATACCATCATCCAGGTACCAAAACTGACATTGGCCTCCGACCCGAAAAGGCTAAAAAAATAATTAAAACAAAACCTTGAAGAAAAAAACACTGATGAAAACAAACGTGTGCTGTATCACCTGATTTCATACAGTAATTTCAGGGGAAATATTGTGTTTGTTTTCCGGGAAAAATAATCATATTTTTAAGACCATTAAAAAGATCCAATGATGCATCTTCTACAACTCATCGTATAATTAATGTTTCGAGGAGATTAAAGTTAGTGCTGCTGTTTATTGTTAAGACTGAAGGGTGTATTAATTAAAGCTTCATTCTCTGTATGTCACATCGGTCCGTTAAAAACGCAATAGGCCTATTGCACCTGGCCACAAAAGCGGAAAGGGAATTATGTGCTAGTACGTGCCAGTTGTGATTTGTTTCCAACACAAATCAGACGATTGAGGTCGGGGAATTACTTTGACACGTGTAGGATTACACATCCCAATTATTCAATTTACTTATATATTTCATAATAAACTCACCTGTCTATTTGGTTAATGAGCACAAGATTGGGCCCAGTCCCTGTGACCGTTGCAGTACCACCGATATTGGCTGCATATGGTATAGCTAGAGTGATGCCTTTACACATCCTCCGATATTGCTCCCTTTGTGAACTTTCAGTGGAATTTCTGAGATGTTTAGAGAAAATATGTGAAGTGATGCAAAGATTGCTCTTTAAAGATGGAGAGATAAATGTGTGGAGGCTTAAAGGGGAAACCAGTAAAAACTTAATATGATCGCGCAAAATGAGGCAATTGTGCCAAGAAAGGGCATGCCCGTAGGGCATAACACACACCCTTTCTCTGACTAAAAGAGCACCCCCCAGCATATAACAGCCTCCCCCGCTCCTTCCTCTACCTGACTGACAGGACCCCCCCCCCCCATTTTTTTATTTTATCTTACACAGTGCCATAATTGATGTAAGCATTTGGAAAGGCAATCCTCATGGAAGACTTACTGCGCTGTGTCACGGTATGTTTGGTGGATACTACGCTGCGGGTTTACTGATAGGAACATGTTGGGGACATCATGCGGACGATAACAGATATTTCTGAGGATTGTCATGGTAACAAAGGTTTAACGGAGCTTACGCTGGCACAATTTCCATCATTTTCCGCTCGGCATCAAGTTTAGAGTCTGCCTCATCACCGACAAAGCCTTCGTTCACTTCTGATCTGTTTCCATCACGTACGTTTGCATTGCCACTACGGTGTGCCTGGGTAGAAGAAAAAAAAATGATGTAACTGATGTGGATTGAAAGCCTGACAAATGGGAATGCGGATTCTATAAGTTCACTCCATAACAAAAAAAAATGTATTGTTTGAATCTTTGAATCATAGGCCCATAGCAAGAATTACTGAACCGGGGAATGAAGTGATACCACCAGACTGGTGGGGTGGGTAGGAGTATGGCACAAAGTTTCAGTTGCATGGAGAAGCATAACTTTTTTGAACGAATATCTCACCACTGTGTACGACCATGTGACGTCTTACTGTTGTGGCCCACTACGCCGGAACCAGTGGAGTTTTGAATGCACTTTTTGCCACTTCATGTGTTGAAAGACTGCGTTACATATCAAGCTTTAAAGCTATGTTTTTTTTTTTTTGCCCAGGGGAATGGCTATGACTACAGAAAGGGGGGGGGGCGGGTAGGGGATCAAGTCAAGGAGCAGGGGTCTTGCCCCTGATTGCCCAATGTTTTGGGCCTGCGATTTTAATACTACTTGGCTCTTACTATTCCATTCTCTTCTACATCGTCGTTAAGTTGAACGAGTACTGCATTGGCTATCGGAATCATCATAGCAGTGGTGGCGGTATTACTCATCCACATTGAAAGGAACGCCGTTGTGGCCATAAAACCGAACATCAACCTACAATGTGATGAAACAAATTGAGTAGAAGTTTATAAGTTGGTTGACGGACTACAGTGTGACATTCGAAAAGCGGAATGGTCAACATTTTGATTGTCTTATGGATCAGTCCAGTTACAATTTAGTCGTGTTATCGTTGGTACGACAAAAGAGATTCACATCTTGAAATGAACACCGCCATGACACTTCTGTGTTCTTTTAATTCAATTTATACTTTGAACACAGATCCAGTTGTTGACTTTATGTAATCAGTAACTGATGTTTTGTTTTTCGATATAAGCACATGGCAGGGGCATACACCGAAATAAATAACAGACTGTAAATTGTGAGTCGGTCCTTTCCCATCACTCACAGGGTAGACAACGGTCAGGTCGGTAGTCAAGATGGTGGTGCCACCCCTTAAATATTTCTCGTCCAGTCTAGAACGTTTGTTGGTGGAACTGGAAAAGTTGTTAACATTGTAACATGTGCCAGTGAGTCCGCAAATCCCACCTTATTTCTTTTCTGCCCCCCCCCCCCCCTGAATTGGGTTCTTTTTACACTGAAAGAAGTGAGAAGCATTTTTGGTGATAACTTGTTGCTACTGTAAAAGGCATAACTCAACTGTGAGTTAACTACAGTATCCGAAATGAAAAAACAAAAGATTGATTTCATCAGATGCATAAAGAGGACTTTAATCTTTCATCTTCTGTTACATTTCTAACTGCCAACCATGTTGTTTACACCAAGTTTAATTGAAGTGAATGAATCCTTTACAAATACTGATCGTGTAAACAATTCATACACGCAATTCTCAATGACACTACTGACAGAAACTGGAAATGTTGATCATGCTAAGGGGTAAACTTTGACGTTGGACGAGCAAATATTTGTAACATCGTATCATTATTAAAACATCGCTGTTTATATTACTGATACGTTTCATTCTTGCACAATTGTCTTTGCAGTGTCTTTGCAATTGTGTTTGCAAGGTACCATAGTCTTTGTTTAACAATAATCCAACTAAATACATTGAACTGTAACGTTTCCGTCCATCGAAGGTACAGCAAATTTAACGAAGGCAGGTGGCTTGGTACGGGTTAAAGGAGGTGGGCTTTGTTGCACTAGAGTTTTGACTTTACTTTTTGGTTGTATGATTTGATTTGAATTTGGCAAAGGGGGAAATTGCCCCTCCCCGGGATAACAAAGGAAGAAGAAGAAAGTGGATCCCTTTCTTGTGCCAGTCTTCACTTTGGTAAATTTTTTTAGGTACGTCATACACTTCCCAGGTTTCACTGAGCTCATTAGGTTGGGCTAGCCGTTGGCCAATTCCAATACTGCATATGGGGGAAAACTTCAGTAACAGACACATATGCAAAGATGACGGGGACAAGGTTTAATGTTTCCCTCCTCCGGGATGAGAGATAAAAAAAGACACGAACTCATCCTCAAACTCATTTGAACCCGATAGTGGTATTTTACAGCCACTGTGACGATGAACTATCTTAAAATTTTATCATCACAGACTTGGAATGTAGAATTTCGTTTTGGGGGCAAAAGTGAATAAAAGCCTCCCGAACAAAAGTTTTTCCGTACAGCCTATGAATATGCATCATTCATGTAATGCATACTAAATGAGACCTAAGCACGGTGACATGTATAGCTCACGAACAAAAGTTTTTTGTTTTTTTTTCCGTACGGCCTATGAATAAACACCATTGCATATATTAAATGAGACATAAGCACGGTGACATTGCTGCTTCTTCACCAACTTACAATTGTCGTAAATTGTCGTAAATTGTCGATTTTATGGATAGAGTTATCATAAGACTTACATGCAACGTCATGCTTGCATGTCTATTGTTTTGTTTTGCTTTTTTTTGCCCCTCCCATACCATGTTGGTAACCCTCCCAATTCTCAAGTCTCGTTCCACTCAATCACACAACACCAGTTATCAACGGTTTCCTTTTAATCGGTTCACGATTAACCTTTATCTTATAGGTGATCAAGATAAAGATTGAATTACTTCAATGATTGAGATTAATCTTTACAAGTGCAAAGTGATTGGCCCGAGTTATCTTCTTATGTAACCTTATTGTACCGTGGTCTATACAGCAGTAATCATTGTATGTATTACTGAACATTCCAGTGCATTAAGAGAAGCAAATATGCTCTAGATTGTCAAAATTGACAAAAGGGCTCGATGTCGTTAAATATGTTCTACATCAACATCTCATTTGTCCCGCCCATCCTCCCACATACACCTATTTGCATCCATGCATGCATGCACAACTGAAGACGTTTGCGATATATTTGTAATGAAGTCCCTCAAACGCAATTTTCGTTGATAAATTCAATGCTTGTTAGAGACGTCATGCTGTAGGTCCTTCGAAAAGTAAACATCTGAAGTGAACCATTGGTTAACAAAGGTTATATGGCATTCGGTCATGAAAGGATTGATCAAGTTTTAAGTTTTACAACAATCCTCAAGTTTCTGTGAGTGTCATCATTAAGTTTCAACATGTTGTAAAGCTCAACGGAGCATTCAAAGTTCGCCAAAAAAAAAAGGAATGACACCCTCTTTAAATCCGTCGTCATTAGTCCATATTTGAATAATTGGCAAATTGCACACAACCTACATCACGACCAGCCTGATTAAAGCGCGGCAGTACCGTGCATAAATCTGGATGCACCTACCAAACTGGCTTGACTCCAACCAGGAGGAGAACTTTGAGGGCGATGCGTCGATGGAGATTGCATTCCTCTATCGCTATGGCGACCATCAGTCCACCAAAGAATAGCACATTTGTGTCTTTGAGGTACTGCCTGCAGACGTCATCCGACTTGAGGACACCGAACAGCGGAAACAGCACCATCGGCAACAAGGCGGTCGCTGCGAGAGGTATGATCTCTAAGCACCAGTAAAACGCCATGATGACGATGACGTAAGCGGTGTAACCCATCTACGGAAGACGAAAACAAATCATTCAAACAAATACGATCAAGCAAATCATCAAATTTGTCCACTGCAACGGTAGAACACTCGTCGAACTTGGTTCATTTGAAATAAAAATATTACGCTTAAAGAAGTTGAAGAAGGGCATCGTTCATCTAATAATTCAAATTTTCATCGAGAAATCCCATCAATTTTGTCCATTACTATAACAGTGCAAATGAAATACTCTTCACGTCTGACTTTTTCATGTTAAATGTTGATATGATAAACGTTATGCATACATGACTAATCCGTTCGTTTTCGTCCATAGAAGTGTTTTGTCGTTTCACCTTTACTATTTTTACTAATTTCTATTCCTTACAACAAAATCACTGTTTACCGTCCTTTAACGTTTCAATTAAGGAGAGCCTATAAGTTTGTAAACAAGATAAGCACGGCATGAAAATATGACGTGTGGAAAATGTGTTTTCTAGTGGAACAAACGATCAGGCAGATTCAATTCCTTCGCTGGTTTGAACTTTAATTTTTATTTTCTTTTTTTTTCTCTTTTTTATTTGGAAGGTCAGGTCTCCAACTGTCATTTATTGTAAAGTTTTCCTTTTGATTGTGATACGAATGATTGCAGGTATATCTTCAAGTAGTCTAAATTTGACTGGATCCGATCGATACGCAAAAAAAAAAATTACTTTGGAGTAATTTGGCCGCTTGCCAGTGAGTGACACGTCATCAGAATAGTTGTGGATATGTCGAAACCTGACACGCCACTGTCCCATAAACACAAAGTCAAGAACTCTAAGCTAGAATGATACTACCTGCAACGTTCGTTCGTATGCAGTGACATGTGTGCACCGACATTTCACGGTTGCTATAAAATGTAATTGTGAATGTACAGACAAATACAACAATGGCATTCTGAATCCAGTTATCCAATGTTTGTCTACAAACAGTCCTGTCTCGTCCATTTGTCGTTTGTGAACATGCTACAGTACGCATTGTACTTGCCTCGTTGTTGATGACTATTGGTATCCAACAGAATAGTAACGGAACCAGGGGTACCACGAAATACTGCCTGTTCCAGAACCAATATTTTAGCTCTTGACGTATCCTTGGATCCATCTTTCCTTTATACTTGCTGGCCGTCAATGAAGCAAAAAGTAACGCAATCACCGACTTGCGTCCCACCGATCCCTGAAACTTTGGAAGAATTAAAAGACAAAGAGATGAAAACAACATCAGTAAGAAGTTGAAATATGAATGGCAAAAGTGCCGGGTTATAATGTGTTCATAACTACTTGGTATTGCGTTTTGTTGCTTGGGGCATGTAAAGCAGAATCGGCGCCCGCTGGTTTTAGGAGTATTTGTCCTATCCCATTTCTAGACAGGGTGCCCTTTTTTACTAAAGCACCCTTGTGGACATAACACGTAAAATATTTCTAAGAGTGGACTTTTCGACATTCATACCCAACTGTAAGGCGGTTGTGCTCTTTTTGGTATTACCACCTGCCCCCCCCCCCCCCCCCCGCCTTCAGTTGAAAGAGGGCAGTGCCAGCCCTGTAGGATGTTACCAACCTATTTCAAGTGTTGATGGATGTCTGCAGAATGAGCGTGTTATGAGTAAACAACAAATGACTGTCCCTATATGAAGAATGAATAATGTGAATAAAACGTACATGTAAACACTTAGGGAGATGACGTCACTCTTTTGAGTTGAACATCAGAAACCTTCTTATCACAGGAATGATAAATACGCATCAAATGAACTTTCATTTACAAAACTTACTCTGTACGTCGGGAAATAGAGAACGACCCATCCGGAGGATGGAATATCTCAAAGACTTGACGGAGGTTTGGAGATTCATTATTTGCAAGTTATCAAGCAGATAAAGTTTATACATGACTCCCAACATTGCAATTGCTACATTAAATATTAGCAAAGACTTTTTCACAACAAAGTCGTGAAATACATGAATCTGAACAGATGAATCCGTCGTAAAGTTTACTGTTGCCTATTCTTAACATAAAACTACTACATATGACTGTATGTGATGCATGTAATTGTTAAACGCAGTGTGGAAAAGTCAATATAGTGGCCTTTCTTTCTCAGGTGAATTATTTCATTCGTGAAGTGAGACCAACTGAGAGTCAACCCGACAATGTGAGGTAAAAGCCATCCTCTTGTGACAATTGAAATCAGTGCACTTTTCCATACTCCCCTCCCCCTTCCCGACCGTAAGAGTGCTGTGCTCCTTTAAAAAAATTTCAGCCATTCATCTCCATCCACCCCCCCCCCCCCCCGTAAGAGGGTCGCCACGGCCCTTCTGTGTAGTAGGCCTATATCATAGTACTTCATCTTCCATCTCTGTTTTCATCTGAAGTATGCCTATCCCACGTCGTGTTGGATTGTCGGTATATGCCAGTGGGTCGAAACCTGAGGGTGCTTATTCCCTAAGTGGGGGGGGGGGGTAATTTTGGTATGTCACTTGGGGGAGAGTAACTATTGGTCAACGATCCTTTCCAGTATTTTATTCCTAAATTGTTTTAATTCTGTAAGGTTAATCCAGAATCCTATACGATCAGACACTGCAGTAATAGTGATGTACTGAACCGCAGGGCAGAGGCCCTTACAAGTTCTGCTATTTTTTTTTCCTTGTTGTGAATATAAACTACGGAGAATCCACTTTTGATTATACTTTAGGGGAAGGGGAAGAATGCCAATGGCGGCTGAATACAGAACTGGAATGGAATGAGTGTGACGGAAAAAGGTACAGAGAACCACTAGAAAATATGCATATACGAGACAGCGTTCATGGTGTGCAGTGGTCGCAGTTAAAAGATGATAAACATGTAAACCGAGGGGGTCAATATTCAACCAACCGCGGACAAAATACAAAACTTGGATGAAACAGACTGATTGCCAAACATCAGATCACACGTTACCTATGAAGTGTGGGTCGCTCCAGAGTCCAGAGATTGTTTGCACCTTTGGCAATACAAAACATCCAATGCGTAAAGTTGGATTGTAAAAGTATTTAAAGAGAGTTCGAGAACCAAACTTATGTCAATATCACGTTTTATACCGTGAAGTGGAAAAACCTAGAATGTTATCGGAGGTGAATGTCTTAGACAAGTACAATATATCCTCGTTACATTCGTGGTACCTTTGATCCACTTCAGAAAGATATACAACGCCGAATGTAGTCCGGTATAGTATGGTATTTATGGCGATGTTTGCGTCGCGTCGCTTTATTCAAACCCTCAAAATTAATCACGACTCATGCACGAGCACTTCATTGAATGCAGAATATACCGCACTCGGTCTACGAATACATCGCGAAAAGGAATATACCGCACTCGGTCTACGAATACATCGCGAAAAGGAATATACCGCACTCGGTCTAACGATACATCGCGAAAAGAACAAGTTATTCGTCTCCAATGGTCACCGTTCCTGTTTTCCGTTCCGCCTTCTCAACTCGATAAGGAGACTGTCCTCTATCAGAAAGAGTCAGTCCCAGTCTCTATCTTGATATACAGTGCTTAAAGGGAAATAGGGCGTTTAGAATACACCAACATGACATTAAAAAGAAAATAGCGGTAATCATTGTTAAACCCTCCAGTCTCATCAATTAACACCTGCCAAAGCTTCACCTCCTCGAAACATTATGCATGGGATAAGTAACGGAAGATGCATCATTTAAATTTTGAAAAGTTTGGGTGAACAAATTAGTCTTGAGCAACAAATAGCTGAGTTTCTGTCTGTGAGAAACTTATTTCTTGAAAAGAAGACTAGTGTCCTTCCTTATTTTGAACAATCTACCATTCTGTGTCCACAAACATTGGTTTTAATGATATGGATGTTTTCTGTAAAACAAACGCCCTATTTTCCTTTAAATTATGACCCATTCTTATCCTTTCTTTTTTTCTCCAGTTTCTCTGTTGCATAAACCTTCGAATATTTCAGCTAAGGTTTTACATCTGCAAGGTGCATAGAAATTGGATAAAAGAAATACTTTACAATATACTTTCCAGCTTTTTTTAACAATAACTTTTTTTTAAAAGGACGTAGCAATCTTACTTTCTGAATGAGATGTAAAATGAAGCGGAAAAAGTGGTGACCGGAAAGAACTTGTTACTTTAGGTGCCATATTTTTGCATTGTCTATACGCATATATTTGTGGCAGCTTACAAGCTACCGCGCAGTTACCGAGCACCGAAATGCATGTAGCTATACATGAAGGTGGTGGTACCTAGCTAAATCTAAAAAACGATAAAAGAGCAACCATGCTGTAATCTCAGTCCCTTCTTTAGGATTTGACGGACAAGGCAAATGGCCACAAATTAAAAAAATATAAAAAAGCAAAATATTTTTACCTCGAAGGCAACAATATTCAAATAAGTTATGAAATATCAAAAAAAATTTTACACCTCTTTTGTATTTATTTCTTTCTGAATCATTTGTTTTTTGATTGATAGACATTTTTCGGACATCAATTCTCCGGATGCAATATTCTAAAAGCTTCTTTAATAAGGCTGCTTTGGTTTGGTAAGAATTCAGAGACAAACTTTATCACGAAAAAGTTATCATCAATGTAAACGCTGACAGGAAAATGTCACAATAGGTGTCTTGATGAGAATCACCAATTAAAATGTTGTTTATTCAGTGTGATCACAACTCACTGGTGTGGGTATTCACAAGTGACTATACTTACCCCTTGCTGCACTAATGCATTCATTTACCCCTGCTCTGAATGTTCTCGAAATCAATTCTAGCACCGCGCCCTTCAACACCTGGCCCGCCCTCGTGTACATTTCGCTTTAGATGACAACATCTTGTTATGGTCCTGCACACTCTTACTTTACTAAACTCATCAATGTATATGTTCACTCTTTGTTCAGCTCAGTTTTGATATAGATATCGTATTTTACGTCAAAGAGAATCTCCGAGGGAGGGGGAACGCCCTGGGGAGGGTGTCTGAGAGGTGGACGATGAACCTGGAAGGAACTGTCTTAGTTTGTTTATGGAACTATTATAGCTCACCATGATTTTCAAACAAGGAATACTAAGAAAGTGTTGAAAGGCCGGTGAAATGACCACCAAATCACTCAGAACGAGGTTTGAACGCTTGGGATCACATTTTTGATAGCACAGTTATAGCTCGTATTATAGCAAGCTTGCAATGTATAAAAATACTTCCTACTCTCGAAGTGGATCATGCACTTAACTCTCCATGTATGTGTGTTTATACTTCACATTCAGTAGCCATACATTGCAAATATGTTATCGCACGACAGAAGTTCTCACAATCGGCATTGTATACAGTACGTAGTTTACGTGAGAGTAACTGCATTTCGATGGAATATTCTTACTGTAATGAACCAACAAATCATCCATCAGTAATGGAGAATAGTGAGAACGAAAACAAAGTTGGAAAGACAACCAAAACTGTCCAACAGACCTAGTTTTCTTCCGTTTCACCATAGCACGCGTGTTTCACCTAGCACACCATGTTCTTTAGTCAGAGGAGGACTAATTGATACTCTTTTTTTACCGTATCCATGAAATAATGAACTGAAGAGCCTTACAAGCACACATATCGTGGTTATACTGAACTCGGAAGTCCACTGAAAGAAACTTGGAATGAATACTGATACCATAAATGAATGTTAAGGCTTCTCTGGGACAGTTGAAACCACCTGAGGCAGTTTTTTTTTAAAGAATATGCAGGCAAATGGATAAAGTTAAATAATTTATAAGGAATAAAGGCATGCTGGTCCACTGGATATGAAAATGAAATTGCCCGTAAAACGATATACGTAATATATGTGTTCCACAGAAACCTATAGGCCTACCCACCTTTTCAGAATACACTGCCCTCTCATACTATACACTGTTTGTATTGTAGTTAGAGGAAATCTTGGTGATGCGAGCACTGGCTAAAATTATACACACGTTTGATTTGATCGAGCAGACCTTATGATTAGATCATTTTACAAAGAACGACTTCGCGGTGATAGTATACGTTGTTTTCCAGATTCATGTGGACGTAAGTTTGGAAGTTGTGCAAGTAAATTACGGTATACGGGTCTGCAAATTGCAAAATGTGAAAAAATGGACGACGTATCCGAGCAAAAAAAAAAGAAAGAAGAATATGTGTAAGAATGAACTGTAATTTCAATGATACCTACCAGAGTTTGAATTTAAAGGTGATAGGTCGTCGTATTAACGTCTCACGTGACCCTGCAGTCTTTTCTTGGCAACTCTCTGCACTAATTTACGTTTACTCTTTGCAAGGAGCAATGCAACATCGGCAGACCGTTTGTGTATATCCAGGTGTAAACTATAGTGGCCTCCGCAGACAGTGCATCAATAAAGCTGCACGTACGACGAAGCAGTTTTGCATTTCTCCTGTTAAAGTTCCTAAAACATGACTCTTTCTCGATATTTTACCAAACAAGTTGGGTCCCTCATGGCTTGGATATTAAAGCAGGCCAACGTAGGTGTATTATAATCTGAAAAAATGGACGCAATTGCTGTAATATTCACGTTATGGCCTTTAAGGCTGGCGGAGGAAAACTGTCACTTACTTTGATAACGTCAAGGACTTTGTTTATCTCTAGTTCAATATCTAACCCACTTTATGATAAGAAACTTGGAAGGGTCACGAATCGTCACTAGGTCATCTTTCCGTAGGGTGGTAGCTCATATGGCGAAACGTCTTCACGGCTGTGTGCTATTCAAATGGGTATACTTATTACTTATGCTACCAGGAAGATCACAATCTGCGTTGTTAAAGATAGTACAAACGATGGAAGTGCACATGTGTTACGTAATACGTAACACCATGTAAGTTCTTTACATAGTTTGTGATCGTGACGCGTGTGTTAGTGTCCATGTACACCGACGCTGGCACACCTGAAATCCAAAATAAGAGTCAGGGTGACTTCGATTAGAATATAGAGTACAGTTACAGTCACTTATGACTCGATGTCTGAAAGGATGGGAGTTAATTGACCCTGTACGTTAAGTCTCAATTAAACATGCAAAAGCAATTTATGGGTCCCTACTGGTATAATGCGCAAGGAAACGGGCATAGAGAGTCGGTAGATTCCATCGGTGAGTCAGTTAAAGGCTTCGTCTGACTTAAATGAACCTCTTACTTCCCTCCATAAGGAAGGGGGGGGGGGGGTTATCAGAGACAAACTCCATTCTAAGAGTCAGGATTCTTTTTAAGGCACGCGCGGGCGCAGTGTTACAAAATCACGTGATTAAACTTCCACAGGTCTGTACGTATGCATTCAGCTACAGGGAATAAGTAGTCGTCCCTACTTTATTTTGAAAAAATCATCAAAATCTTGCAATTCTATTCTCATTTCCCTCACAAGTATTTTTCATAATGTTGCTGAACATCAGTACTGCGCAAGCAAGGTATTATGCTGCCAAATTCACCAATTCAAGGACAAAAACTTTTGATATCACAAAATGAAAAAGAGCCTTTCATGAATTAGCATGGGGGAGGGGATGCATACTAATTCAGTTTCAGGTGACTGTGTTTTCCGTTCAGGTACTTCATATGTGGCGAAACTAGTAATTGCTCATATAGTTTTAGTCAAACATTGTCACCGTTGTGGCAAACGACCGGCATATTTGACTCGGTTTAGTCATCCATACCTTCTTCTAACTGTGCATATCCAGAGTAGCTTGTAATCACCAATGAGGCAAGTGGAGGCGTCCGAAAAGATACGTCACTGACCTCGTGCAGTGCTTCCAAACACGCTACAACATACCGCAACTTGTGCACGTTTTAGAACTGCGACTCTCATATGGTCTGGATATACGCTGTACATCTAATACCCTCACTTCAAGCCAAAAATCATTCCGTATAAAGTGCCTGCGATAAACAGGTCCGGGCACTTTTTGATGCGGGTATGCTGAAGTTGAGTATAGCAAAATGCCCAAAGTTGATATTTTATTTGTAAATTGAGAATATACATAACACGCAATGGTCTTATCAACATACTGATTACAAACTATTAGTGTAGCAAAGTAAATGTTAAATTGTGTGTTATATTCATTTGTAAGCCTTCATGGTATAGATTTACTGATTGATCTTTTCAAAAGTTTTTTTTTTTTTCAGCAATAATTAGGAAAGTTGCATTTAACCAAAATGCAAAAAAAAAAATCATTTTTGTTTCGGCGATGTAACCTAGCCTATCCTCGTTCCTCACAGTAATTAGTACTGAAGCAACAGGAATTGGACTATGATAACAAGTACATTGACATTCTACATACCAAATATGAAGTCTGTCCATGACTGTTCGTTCATAAAGTACTGTTTATTCAAAGCAAAAACGAGCATGTTTTTTTGTTTTCTCTGATCTTTTTCTTATGATATCTCGTCACAATGCATCATACGATGAGCCAATGTATCAGGATTTCCGAGGAGATTCCCAAGATAGCCTAAGGTAGCTAGTCTACATGCAAAAAAAGGTAGAAGTATCATTCCTATTCAAACATATAGCGAGATGAAATGCGGCGTAAAATAATCAAGCAAACAAAACAAAAATCATGTAAATCGGTGCACAGACGACTAAGATATGATTTTGTGTGTGTGTGTGTGTGTGTGTGTGTGTGTGTGTGTGTGTGTGTTTTCAATATTATTTTTCAACTGTTCGGGCGACATTGTCCATTCCGCATTACCATTGAACAGCGAACAACAAAGTTGTACGTTGATATCAATCTACTGCGACGCTGAAAGGCAGTTTGCATGCGCCGTTCAAGATTCTCAGCCAATCACAGTCTATGTTTCTAACACACCCGACCCCCTATCTTCATCTTAAACATGTATTATGTTATTTACTCACAAATCGCTCTCGGATCTACCGAAAAAAAACATCACATTTTCGGAATGAGCTGGGTGGTTTTCAAGTTTAAAGTTCAATACCGTAGCAATTTGAAAGATTAAAGAACCTTGCTTCGTTTGAATGAAGTAACGTGGTTATTTCAACATTGCAAAATGTTAAAGAAAAAAAGAAATACGTGGTAGCCTTGTTAACGGTGCGACACGAAAGCTAAGCTCGTAGTGTAGGTGGGCAGACGTGTAAAATGTGAAGCTTCTGAAACCTTCAAAATGCCGCCAAAGTAAGATCTAGGTACCCGTAAGTACTGGTAAGAAGACTATGAACATTTACATAGTTAGGATATACCGGCATTGCTTTTCTATCACATTTGCATGTTGGGAACCACTTATTATTCTGACGATACCTTAGACTTGGCCCAAGTCTCTCGTCATTGTCCTCTCCCAGCTGAGGCAGCTAACAGGATTTCTATGGTTCACCCCTCCTTTCACGGACTACCCCTTCACAAGGAACACACTCCCAGCTTTCTACGAGTCCTTGTAGTCTTGTTTCACTGTGCTACCGTCACCGTACCACCCTCCTGTCCACTTCATTGCGCAGTCCTTTGCAGTGTGTATGTGTGTGTATGCAAGTGTGCAAGGACCATTAGAGACAAGTGTTACAGTTCGGTAGCAGTTCATAGCACTGCAGGAACTGTAAGATTAGTGGTACACAGTATTCGGATGAAGTCTTGAGAGTAGGCAAAAGACTTCATAAGAGGTAGCAGAGAGCAGAACGTGAGAGACTTGGGGCAAGTCTAACGGTTCCCCCCCCCCCCCCTCCTCCTACCCACTACAGCGGAGGTGAGAATTTAGCTAGGTGGAGTGCACCTGAAGATGGGCACGTTCTATGGCATTTTACCTAGTGTTTGTACTGCAGTGACAACGTAGCCTATAGTCATCAAGCAAACAACGATTTTTGGAAAGAAAGCCCTGCAAATGGATTGTACATGATACATAATTTTTTGTGTTTATATAGTGTGTCTGAGCCGCATTTGGAAGCCTGAACGAAAGTGATGGTGAGGTTTTGAAAGGATCTGTCTACAAAATTGTTCGTGAAAGTTTGCAGTCGTCCTGTGTTATGGCACGTATGGACAAGCTATCCAATACTGTGATTGCATCCTGGTAGTGTTAATAGAAAGGCTGAAAATTCACAGCTGCTAGTGGCTTAGCACTGGTATTGCATTCGTGAGCGTGTCGAAGTTTTCGTAGTTATTGTGAAAAACGTACAAAGGGAAACAAAACTAAATGGAAAATTTCTTGCTCGTATTACTACCTAATATCTCAATCAAATCTCTTTTTCGTAACTTTTACCGTAGAATGAACTTAAAACTGGCACTAAAATTGACACAGGGGGTTCTATTTTGCTCGATAAATATATCGATGACGTCAGTCACTTTCAGCCCGAATTTTAAAGCTACCTGTGGGAAACTGACTATGAGTAGACTAATAGCCAGTAGTTATAGGCTTGCTGCAACAATGTGAGTTAAGACGGTATTTCGGCCCTGGAAAACCATGGGGGTATACTTTGATGAAGTAGGGTCAATATTGACTATCAACAAAGTGCACCCCACAGTGAACAGTAGAACCACCTGTTTAGCAGACTTCGTACCTTGCCAAACTGCGACAACTAAAGGTAGAGTTATCGTGTAAGCCTAAAATTACACCTTAATTCCCTTTTAATATGCGGCTCATTTGTTGACTAAAACGACAAAGATATGGCTCTATTCTGTTGATGCTTATCAAAGGCGAGGAGTTCTGGTGATATTTTAGTTTAAGTGAGCCTTTGTCTATTTGTATATGTACTCAGTGTAGGGTAGCGGTCAAAAGGTAGGCCTACTTTGCAAGTTTACAATGAGCTTAGTCCTGACGATCTTCTTCTTGCTGTACTGACATATCAAACGCAATTATAGGTCTCGCTAGCGACAGAGAGACATCAAAAATGCTCTGATCAGGGAAATACAACTCTCAGATCTACGGGGTACACTTATTTAATATTTAAGGTTTTCAACGATTTTCGAAGTTATCTGCAACTACTTTCCCAGATGTTTTCATCAATCTGGTTTACTCCGCAGACTGAAATTATTGGTTCCTATTTCAAAGGCCATGAGAATCGCTTTTTAATGTGACGATATTCATAATATGTTACTTTCATTGTCATTGTAATATTAGGGTAAACTGGGGTGAAAGCAATCATCATGGGGGTAAAAAAGACCAATGGAGTAAAAACGCCATTTTAATTTTCTTCATCCGATAGTTTATAAGGACGAGATCTGTGATAGAATAGGTTATATTTCTAATGAGAGAACAACGTTCATATTCTAAAAGAAAGAAAAGGAAAAAGTCATGAAGATGTTCTAGGGGTATAAAAGAACTTTGAAAAACTAGTGTGACAGTTAAAAATGTAAGCCAGACCTAAATGATTTCTGTTTTTATATTTGATACATATATGTTCAGACGGTTCAAGTGCAATA
The DNA here is from genome assembly GCA_021234535.1 of Stichopus chloronotus. Taxonomy (NCBI): domain Eukaryota; kingdom Metazoa; phylum Echinodermata; class Holothuroidea; order Aspidochirotida; family Stichopodidae; genus Stichopus; species Stichopus chloronotus. The sequence continues at coordinate 28,058,638 of CM037834.1, read as the reverse complement.
GTCATAATATTGATTGCATTACACTCACCGTATATGAAAACACCTTTCTTTCCTTGTTTATTTATGTGGACGTTTTTACCTCAGTCAAAATTTACGATCATGGGTAGAAAAAAAAACGCTCAACAGTATACTTAACAGAGCAGGTTCACTTAAGTTTGTTATTGTAGCAAGTGCAAAAATGGGCACCCCACAATTTTTTGGATTTTTTGTTGGATATTGCCACCTTAATCCACTAAAGTTAGATAGATCTTGCAGCAAACTCACCTTGCAATCCCCATTGAAAATGGGGGAGACCGTCTGGTGGGTTGTGGCTTGTGCACAAGTATACACACGGCCCAGCACACATGTTATACCAACATCAACCTGTTACAAGTATCTTTTCTCATCGTCCTCACCTTTTGTTTGTCTACCAGATTGACTACAAACGGGGAGGGCAACATTTGGCGACCCTGCCAGGACCTGTGGTCGGCAGAAGACAAGCGCCGAGATGTCCACAGGTGACGATCGAGCCATGTAGTGATCACGAGGAGCAGATCAATTGTCCTATAGGCCTTAAGGTTACCCACACAGACAACAAGGAAAATCACCTTCCGGATACTGACCGTCAAACCCGACAGATACACCCAAGATGGCGACGACGGACCTTGACAAGCTTGAGGGAGAACTGATGGGGTCCCTGTACCAGTTCTCGCTTGAACAACTAAAAACAGTCCACGAGACGCTCACCCTGGGGCAGATAAGTGATGCCAAGAGTTCCTGGGGCGTGATAAAGCATATCAGCAAATTTCTTGACGGAGTAGAGGCAGCACAACGGAAGGCCACGTTGGACGCACTGGAGAAGTCCCTTAGAGGGCTCACACTCAACGAGGGGATACCACCAGGTTCAGAAAAAACCAAAACAGACCAGACCATACCCCCCAGCTCGACAGGACCCAACATACAGTTGAAGGACCTGGCCGAAGCACTGAAAAAGAAGGACTTCAAAATCCAAGGTCAAATTGGTGAACCCGGCCACAAAGATAAACTGACTTTTTCCAGTTTGGCTGCCCAGATCGAGCAGGGGCTAAAACAGGGGCATGAAGAGAACGAAATAGTGGCAGGCGTTGTAAAGGCCATTTCGTACGGGCTTCCTTTGAGAGCGTACTTAGAAGGAAGGCACAAAATTACACTCCCTCAGCTGCGAAAAGTCCTGAGAGCCCACTACAAGGAAAGAGGGGCAATAGAACTGTACCAGGAGTTAGTTGCGGCGGCCCAACTACCCCAAGAGACTAGTTATGACTTCGTAATAAGGGCAATGGATCTCCGTCAAAAAGTTCTGTTCGCCTCACAGGAAGACAAATCAACCCTCCAGTATGACGAATGCCTGGTCCGGGACACATTTTTCCAGACATTGATGACAGGACTGGAGGAATCTGTTCGGATCCACCTCCAGCCAGACTTGGAGGACCCTAATACGTCCGACGAAGTGCTCCTGGAAAAGCTCACGGTGGCAGTCACTAGAAACCAGGTGAGACAGAAGAAGCGACCAGGGAAATCAGCAAACGTAAAACCCTTAGTGACCTTGACGTCAGAGCCCAGTTCTGACAAACCCAAAGAGAAGAAGGACAAGACAAACAGCCTGAGGACAGAGCTGGACAGTCTGAAGGAGCAGATGCAGGAGATTAAGCAACTATTGAAAGATGGTAGGCGATCTCAGCAGGGGAGGCCTAGAAGGCCAGACAGTGAGTGGGGTTGTGCCTCATGCCAACACCACGGGTTAGGGAGGCAGTGCCGTCATTGCTTCAAGTGTGGAGGTGAGGGTCACCGGGCAAGGGAATGTACCAGCAATGGCAACCAGGGAAACGAGGAGGGGTTACCCCACCGGGGGCCGGAGTAACCAGAATAAGTCAGAAAAGAACCCCCACCAGGACTGGGGAGGGACCGTTATCAGGGAGTCAGGGTAAGGCACAAAGTGGGTTGGTATGTCACCTGACACCACGAAATCGTCAGAAATTGGTCAAATTAGTAGGCTCAAGGTGCACAGTTAGTTGTCGGCTAAGTGGAGTCCCCGTAGAGGCATTGTGGGATACCGGTGCAGAAGTCTCTCTGGTGTCTCAGGGTTGGTGGAAGGGTCACCTGCCCACGACACCTCTTCGAAGCCTAAGTGAGCTGTTAGAGACCGATCTCAAACTGAAGATGGCAAATGGGAGCCCCCTACCCTATCTTGGATGGGTGGAGATCCAAGTGACCCTTTCTTCAGAGCAAAGTTTAAGTGTACCCTTTTTAGTGACCCCTGACAACCTAAGTGAACCCATTATAGGGTACAATGTCATTGAGGAGTTCCTTCACCATGCTCGGAGTAGTGATGTAGCTAATGTAAATGATACTATGACAGCTATGTTTAGTAAGTTACAGCCACACAAGGTAACCAAACTGGTTTCAATCATAGAAAGTAATGAACCAGATAACTTGTGCTCGGTTAAAGTCGGAAGATGGCATGTTATTGTACCCCCAGGTCAAACCGTAGGAATTAGGTGTCGCATCTACATGGGTCCCATACCGGAACAGATGACCACCCTTTTTGAACCAGACCTAGAGCAAACCTGGCCCAGCGCATTGACTATTCATGAAGCAGTTGTGAAGGTAGCTAAGGGTTCTTCAGGTAGGGCAACAATTCATGTTACAAACAATTCAAATAAAGATGTTGTTTTACCCAGGCGTACAACACTTGGCCACCTGCAGTTAGTGCGATCAATTTTCTCATCCGAGCACCTGGAAGCAGGAAGTCTAGGAGAGGTGTCCCCGGGGAGGGAGATAGGCACTCAACCTGGAGTAGGTGAAGTATCAACTATTTATACTCCAACGGACACCACTGATCAGGAACAGGAAGGGTGGGACCCACCAGTGGACGTGAGTATGCTCTCTCCCAAACAACAACAGCGAGCTAAGGACCTACTAAGAAGAGAATGTAATGCTTTCTCCAAGGGTGATGATGATATCGGTTGTATTAAAGGGTTGAAAATGAACATCAGGCTTGAAGACCAAACACCTGTCCAGAAATCATACCAGTCAATACCCAGACCCTTGTATGCCGAAGTGAAACACTACCTACGAGATCTACTCCAGCGGGGGTGGATTACAAAATCAGAATCACCATACTCTTCACCGGTAGTGTGTGTTAGAAAGAGAGACGGGAGTCTGCGGTTATGTTGTGATTTTCGAGAACTCAACAAAAAGACCATACCCGATCGTCAACCTCTCCCAAAGATCCAAGATGTCCTAGATGGTTTGAAAGGAAGTAGCTGGTTTTCGACTCTGGACCAAGGTAAGGCATATCACCAAGGTTTTATGGCTGAAAGCAGTCGTCCCTTGACAGCTTTTGTTACTCCTTGGGGCTTGCACGAGTGGGTCCGCATCCCGTTTGGGTTAACCAACGCACCCGCTGTCTACCAGCGTCACATGGAAAAGATTCTAGAAGGGTTATATCACGAAATATGTGAAGCCTACCTTGACGACATCCTCGTCTTTAGCCAGACCTTTGAAGACCACCTGTCTCACTTACAGAAGGTACTCCAGCGGCTGGCAAGCCACGGTGTCAAACTTAAACCCTCCAAGTGTCTGTTATTCAGGAGAGAAGTCAGGTTCCTTGGGAGACTAGTTTCAAAGGATGGATACCGTGCCGACCCCAAAGACACTGAGGCCCTTCAGGTGTTAAAGAAGAAGATCCCAAGAACAGTGGGTGACCTCAGGAGGTTGTTGGGTATGACAGGTTATTACCGAAGATATCTGAAGGATTATTCAAAGCGGGCTGCCCCACTTTTCTCCCTCCTGTCAAACACAACCAAGTCCCAGACCAGCAACCACAAAGTCAAACCCAGAATGGGAAAAGCTAAGTCGACAAACCAGGTAAGCTCAAAGATGCCCATCACCTGGACGAACAAACACCAAGCTATTCTGAACTCACTCATAGATGACCTGACATCATCACCTGTCATGGCGTGCCCAGATTTTTCTCTGCCGTTTATCCTCCACACAGATGCCTCCCAAGACGGTCTCGGAGCAGTTTTGTACCAAAAGCAGGATGGGAAGATGCGTGTTATTGGGTACGGCTCGAGAACCTTAAATCAGGCGGAGAGGAACTATCATCTTCATTCGGGCAAACTGGAGTTCCTTGCTCTTAAATGGGCCATCACAGAACAGTTTCGTGATTATTTGTACTATGCCCCTGAATTCATTGTTTACACTGATAACAATCCCCTAACCTACGTCATGACTTCAGCTAAGTTAAATGCAACTGGCCATAGATGGGTAGCTGAACTGGCTGACTATAACTTCAGGATCAAATACAGGCCCGGAAAGGAGAACATAGACGCAGATACTCTGTCCCGATTATCCTTTGACATAGAGACTGCAGAAGATACATGTACTGAAGAAATTTCCCCCAACGCCATGTCAGCCCTTATTGAAGCAGTGACCCACCATGGCCATGAGGAGGATACATGGGTACTGGAAGTAGCCGAGGAGGCCGCCAAAGTGGAGGCTGCATTACAACCCACCCAGACGGAAGTGGCAGCTACCGTCAACTGGGCAGCGGAACAGAAGCGGGACGACTCCTTGAAGCAGATCATGAATGCTAAACGGGAAAGACTACCCAAGAAGGAAGAAAGAGCCCATTGGCCAAAGGAGACAGTGGCCTGGATGCGGGAATGGAAACATCTTCATCTGGCTGAAGGTAATGTCCTCCGCCGGAAAACAAAGACACGAAACCAGCTGGCTCTACCAAAGCATCTGCGGCAAAGAGTTTTCCAAGAGTTACACAACAACATGGGACACCTGGGAGCAGCGCGAGTAGTCCAACTGGCTCGTGAACGATTTTACTGGCCACACATGGAAGCTGATATAGAGCATTACGTTACACAGGTCTGCCAGTGTGTCAAGCAGAAGCGTCCTAACAAACCAGCAAGAGCACCGTTGGTCCCGATCACCACCAGTGAACCCTTTGAGCTAGTCTGCATAGACTTCCTGCACTTGGAGCGCAGCAAAGGTGGATTTGAATACATCTTGGTCATTTCTGACCACTTCACAAGATTTGTTCAAGCCTACCCTACCAAAAATAAATCTGCAGCAACAGCAGCCGAGAAGTTGTTTGGAGATTATGTGCTCCGGTTTGGCTTTCCGAAACGAATACTCCACGACCAGGGGAGAGAGTTTGAGAATAAGCTGTTTAACCAAATACAAACCTACTGTAACATCGAACAGGCTCACACCACCCCCTACCACCCACAGGGAAATGGGCAAGTAGAGCGCTTTAATAGGACCCTTCTTGGGATGCTGCGGACTCTACCAGAGGATCAGAAGCGGGACTGGAAGAACCACCTAAACAAAGTAATACATGCATACAACTGTACCCAGCACGAGTCTACTGGATACTCTCCCTTCTTTCTGATGTTTGGGAGACCCCCTAGACTTCCAATAGACCTGGCCTTTGACTTACATCCACATTCCGACGGTACCACACAGGACCCAACCGAATATGCCACCAAATGGAAAGAAAGGATGAAGGAGGCATACCGCTTAGCTAATTACAGTATCCAGAAGGCTGCAGGGAAAAGTCAGGGGCATTACAACAAAAGGGCACATCACCACTCCTTGGAGGTAGGCGACCGCGTGTTGGTCAAAAACTGTGTTAAACCAGAAGGGCCAGGAAAGCTTCAGTCTTACTTTGAGGACAAGATCTATGTTGTTTCCTCCCGCCCAAATAACGAGCTGCCTGTTTATCAGGTGCAGCCTGAGAGTGGAAATGGACGGATCAGAACCCTTCACAGGAACCTTCTGATGCCCTGTGACCACCTGTCGAGGGAAAGCGAACAGGTAGTGGTCAAACAGCGTGCGAAACCAACAGAAGTGCCAGCCCCACGACGTGATCCACTAGCCGACAATGGTAAATCAAGGTCTGAAGGAGAAGGATCAGATGATGAGGATTCTGATAATGAAGATATATTGCGGAAATATGCCAGGTTTCTGGTACAGACGGAAAGCTTGGGCAACGACTGTCATGATCACCCGGTCATAAGTCAACAACCAGCATCCACCGAAGCTCCCCCCGCACCACCGGTCCAGTCATCATACCAGCCGGTAGGGGAGATAGGGTTACCCCAGGAAACACCACCACCAGAGGAAAGGGAAGTAAGTCCCGACACACCCCCCAGGGCACAGAGTGCCAGGCATCGGAGGGAACCAGTAAGGTTTGGCTACCAGGGGCCAGGTGATCCTCAGGCACATTGTATGCCAGTTTCAGGGAGAGAGCTACCACTCCACGACATGACCTTGACGGGAAACATGACGCTGTGGCAAGGGAGAAGTCTACCTCCTGTCCTACCCAGTAGTCTAGCTCAACCCCTCGTAGTACACACCCTCCCTAGACCACTATCCGGGGAACCACTATACATCCCAAACTCACAACCCCCATGGCTGCCCTTCAATATGAGCAATCCTGCCCCATACCAAAACGAGATCCCCCAGAATCACCTTGGTCTAGAAGGCGCGGTATACTATACGTAAATGATTAGTCAGTGATCTACTGTCTGTCATCAAGCACTAGGGACTTCTGACGTTTGTGATGCATGGAAAGAACGGTAGTGTACATGCTTCATGTCCCCATTTTCAGCAGGTGCAAGAGTTAGGAGATTTTCAGTAACTGCAGTGCTGAAACAAGATAGTGTCATGGATGATCCTGCTGGGTATTGTAGATGTGCCAAAAGCTATTATATGGAGCACACCAAGTTGTGGGGACTAATGTTCTGTACAGTACAGTATAAGATGACCTTGTCACATTGGTAGCAAAGAGTCCGGCACTCAAAGAGTGTCAAACCCTTTGGGTATGGCCATCCCATGGTGAAATCTAACAGTGTTATATCTGTTGTTCTTGTCAGCCTACCAGGCCACTACGTACTGTATGTGTATTCCATGTTCATTTCTATGTTGTTCGCCAGCTAGATAGCAAAAGTTGAGGACAACTTTCCTTTGGCAGGGGAGGGTGTAGCAAGTGCAAAAATGGGCACCCCACAATTTTTTGGATTTTTTGTTGGATATTGCCACCTTAATCCACTAAAGTTAGATAGATCTTGCAGCAAACTCACCTTGCAATCCCCATTGAAAATGGGGGAGACCGTCTGGTGGGTTGTGGCTTGTGCACAAGTATACACACGGCCCAGCACACATGTTATACCAACATCAACCTGTTACAAGTATCTTTTCTCATCGTCCTCACCTTTTGTTTGTCTACCAGATTGACTACAAACGGGGAGGGCAACATTATTATTAAGAAATTTATCCCATGATTTGGCAACTCTAAAGCGGCCAGTATTCTACATGGTTACGGGCCGCTGAACGCCTACGGAACCACATTTATCAGACGATGTACCGGTACTTCTTGTACATATTTTCATGCTGGTATACTATGCTTTACAGTCACGTTTCCGCAAAATTTCGTAATGCACCATGACTTACACTATTGAATAAATAACACTAATCACACCACTTGTTTTAAACTGAAGGACATTTTCTACAAATCAATCTGCTCTTTGCTATGAGAACAGTATATGAAAGCCGTAAAACCCTCTACGCTACGCCGGCTGGCCCTGGGCTCCACTGAAATTGGTGAATCCCGCCCAGCACTTTAATTTTGCTCACTATACTGGCAATATACTTTTATGATTTTTTATGTAATGTGGATGACATTATCCTGTGGATGAGACAATTAAATTCAGAAGTAATTTAGAGTGTGTAAAAATATCTGCATCTCTAAAAAATCTTGCAGGAAAATGTTTTTTACCCTGAGACGTGAAGTAAAAACGTCCTTAACTTGAAAGTTGAAGTAAAAAAAAAAAGAACAGAAAAATTCTTCTACGCTATCAATGCAATAATCTTTCAATACATGTTGTTCTTAAAAAGGGGACATGTATTGTACGCACCCTTTTGTTTCGTAGAGTGTTCTAGGAGTACGGAATTACTATCCAAAAACTATAAAATCCGGGGCCGGCACTTTTAGCCCAGTTTACCCGCGGTAAATAGGTAGGCCTAAGTAAACACCAGGCAACAGCTTCGGCCCTGAGTGCAATATATTTGTAGATTGAAATACTTAACTGAGAATTGCGTCTGGGTAAGCTACATTCTGTATGTTTTTAATTTTTTTTTATGAAATTGAAATTCTTTTCACTAGCAAATCACTTTAACTTTCAACTGTGGTACCTTAACAAAATTGCTTGCTGGGGATCGGTAGAATGTAGTTAACTGAAATACTGAATCATTAAAATTGATTTGTCAAATCACTTAACACCAACCAGAATACAGTGTATTCTGGTTAGTGTTAAGTGATTTGAACAGGAACACTTAGTGTAATTTTTATGATTTACAGTAACCATGGCTTTTAATTAATTTAATGCAACGTGCAGATTCGCCCAGCTAATCATAGCAATCAACATGTAAAGCTAAAACACTGGGTTTGTGACAAACATTAAAACACTGCAGACGATGACATTACACATGTATGAGATCTGTCCATGGTCTCTTTTTGTTCAAAGTATTGCTCATAGATTTTCCAAGGGTACCACAAATTGGCCCTACAATGACTTTTACCTGTGTACATAATAAACAACAGCTATGTTTTGTTTTTTTTTTTTGGTCAATATGATTCACCCACATACCAAATATGAGATCAGGCTTTAAATATCGTGTTCACTATAGCAGATAACACATGTGTTGTATGACTTGCAGAAATCTGGTGTACGCTGCGCAGGTTTGGAATCCCTGTTTTTCAAAAGACAAACATCCCAGGGGTGATCTTCATCATGTGCTCAAAATTGCTCACGGTGTTGATAATTTAGTTTTCAGTGACTTTTTTTTAGTGGTCGAATTGAAGGAGTTCTCGTGGTCACAGATTTAAAGACAAAAACTCATCACCTCAGACAGTTTCAATTCTCCAACCACCTACCTCTAGTCCCTCCCTCAGCTTGTCTTAAATTCCTCCACACGTGTAATCAAAACAATGGATCCCTTTGTACGTTGTGTAATACGAGCTGCTCTGCATCTTTCGAATTTGCTGTCAATCTAAGAGTACTGTAACGTAGAACCAGTTGTGAATTTTCCTTTCCGGGAAGTAAAAATATAACTTAGGGTGATGCGTTACAGCCTTTAAGTTCCAAAAGATACACTGTGGGCTGGATGTTAGAAAATACTTCTTCTCACAAAGTGTTGCAGATGAATGGAATAGTCTGCCAGAGTCTGTGGTGATGTTTAACAGTGTTAAGGCCTTTAAGAATGCACTTAATAAATATTTTTTGCCGTGCGGGAGGTTTTGACTGTTTTTTTTTTTTTTCACTTGGAGATGTCTGCTCTTTCAGGGTCGTTTTTATGAGGACAATGTCCTTTCACACACTTTACTGACTAAACTATGGTGTGTTAAACTGCTTGCTGAATTATGTGCAATCTACCAAATCCTGATAGTGCAAGAACTAGTAAATTTTGGTCTGGCGAAAAATAGTGCTCATTTTTGCTGTCCATTGAAAGTAATTGTTACACAGGAACTACAATTACACTTCCAAATCTTCAGAAAGCAATCAATAATATGTTGAATTGAATCATTTTATCTCGTTCATCATAAAATCTTTTATGTGTGCATTGAAACGTGTAACTTTTACAAATCTAACATGAAAAGAAAAAATGCAGGCTTCCAAGTAGCCTAAGCTATACTGTTGTATGCAACCTGGGAATGCATCAGTGATGGGTAGAACGTTGAACAATACACTGCAGGGAATAATTTATCCATTAACGCATCTGATTTTTCTGCACGAAATGGTCAAATTGCTACACAAAGCAGTTTTTGCACATACAACATACAGGCTTTCACAGATTTTTGCAACAAAAGACTCAAGAAACCTGAAAACTGCTATGCAAATTGTGAAAACTAACTTATTGCCTGCGCTATAGCCAAATATATCTACTGAAACACAGTAACGGAAAGACTTGTTCATATGTTCAAAGGATAGGCTGAGTTTTCTAAAGCTTAAGTCAGAGTCAAAATCTGATTAATGAATTCACCGTCCACCAATTCAGCTGACAATAAATTGAAACAAAATTGACGACCAAACTCAGGGTCATTACTGCATACAAGTTGACATCATACACAGGTTAAGTAGGATGATCAAATACGGAGATTACATTAAAATGACGAATTTCCAGAGTTACACTTTGCCAAACCCATCTACACAAAACTGGGTAAGACAAATGACCAAGCACACAATTAACTTTACTATATTAGAAAGAACAAAACGTTAGTACTGACAAACATACTAACATCTACACGTTAACTTAGGATATTCATTAACTCTCTAATTATTCACAGCTGTCATACTGTAGGGAGTGTATTTAGGCCTAGCCTACTACTTCAGTAGCCTAAACTAAAGCTGAGGGTGTCTGTCAGATCTAGATGATAGTCAAGCTGCCACCAAGTGATAGTCTGATACAATGAAGCAACAAGTCCAGGCCTATAAATGATAAGATAACTTAGGCCTACAACGGTTGTAAGCATAATTTTTGGAGGCGCCACATGAAGGACTAAACGCATCCTACATTTCGGCGAAGTTAGGCACATAACTCATTAGATTGTGACGGCGTTTCATGCATATATGCCCCAAGTTAATGTTAGGCTATTTTTTGTTTTGTTGTGACAGCCTGCATAAGCCTAGCCTAACGTTAGACCTTAACTAATTTGTTGTCACAGACTATCTGAAAAAAAAGGAACAGCCTGTATCCTAGGCCTATTGCAGGTACAATGGAAACTGCAGCAACGATGAATTATTTCGAAGAACAGTTTGACTACCTCTGCTAAAAAAAAATCATAATTAATTCTCAGTGAACTCACTCGTGACATTTTAGTAGATCTTTAATGGAGTATGGCCATATGGTTATGTGTACGTGTGCGTCTAGTCTGTGCTAGCTGCAGCTAGCTGCTAGTGCTATATATACCAGCATGCACCACTTTGCGCGGGCCGCGGGCCGACGCTTAATTCTCAACTGTCCAGATAGCACAGATCTTTATATTCCTAGACTATAGTCTATAGAGGTTTTGTACCTGACGTCACTCCTATTGTTACGTCACTCCTATTGTTACGTCACTATATTGGATAGAAAACATCTCGACAAGCTAGTGCATCACCCAACGTTATGCGTATATGGGCAGTTGTTTTGTTCTACATCCAGTAAGATGAATAGTTGCGTCTCTGTGCAACGCGTGGTCAATGTAAAACCTCTAAATACAGCGATCAATGGTCTCCATGGAAGCCACCGACAGTGTGATTTCGGCCACTTTGCTTGAACCAATAGGGAACATCAAAAGTGAAAAACGAATCGGAAGTGGATGATAAATCTCTACTACTTCATTTTACATCGCTACTAGTACTGCTTCATTTTATGATCGCTACCACTTAAATTAGTATTTCCCTCGTGGTAAACGTTAGGGTTTGTCTTATTGCACCTAAGCAGCCAAAGTTTTACCACTTTGATATGCAAGGAACCGCAAATCTTTGGACCTCTATAAGAGGTTCCACAGCTGGTCCCTGCTATTTAAAGACTGGCTACGTGCAGCTTAGAACACACGGGAAATGCCGTTTCCGGCCATCTGGGGCGTTTGCAAAGCCACAATTTTCTTAAACGATCCGCACCAACCGATGGTGTCGCTTCGTTTAGATAGTAATGCCGGCACTCATCGACCCTTTATCCTTTTCCTTTCCACCAGCTTAAGTCATGGCTTACACCACTTTTAGGGAGAAAAAAATAGGCCACTGGATGTGCCCCCACCCCCACACTTTCAACATCAAATCGACGACCATGCCACTAGGCGTTCCACAGACACATAACAACATACCGAGAGCGCCTTCCCTAAGAATCAACAAATGCACATTACTGAGTGGCCAGTACGCTAGGTGTGTGTTGATCGAATTTCATACACGCAAAGTGCATGTGCTAAACCGAGGGCGTTTCACTGACGTCACATGCGAGTGGTTTATAGGCTGAATAGCACCCGTATAGTTGGTTAGAAGAAAAACGTAAAAATCGTAAGGCCCATAAGCACAGGGATGCAAATTAAATTTTCTTATAAAGTAAACCCTTGATTGTGTCTGACGTAGCATTTATTTCATGTTCTTTGAGACACTTTTTACGAAGGGATCCTTCCTTTGGGAGGGGCCAAAGTGGTGGTACACTATTAAGGAGACCTCCATTTTTTAAACTGAGTGTGGAAAACACCGAAAGATAAGGAACGTGACAAGTATGCACTAAGTCAGTTGCGGCGTGTTGCATTTTTCCTGAGGAGGAGGGGGAGGGGCTCAAGAGGCGCCCATCACTTGTGCATCCAAGTTAAAAATGTAGTAAGACTATCTATGTGGAACACCGCCATAGGTTTTGTACTGACGGTACCAGAAATTTTTTTTATAAAACATCAGCTTGATTTCCGCATATCGCCTATTAATTCCCACATTCAGCAGGCGCTGTTTTCACTCTGGCGGGTCACACTACCAACCGTTGGTAGACCCCCCCCCCCACCGGTGTGCTTGTTAAGGCAAGTCTTTGATTAGGCTGTAATGGTAAAGGCTGCATGTATAAAGAGTAAGCATCTGGCCAGCACGTACTGTTCCACAGTATCTCTGTGGAAAAAAGTGACCACTGACTTGAATGAGTGTTCTACTGTGGTTACGTAACGGGCAAATGCTCCATTTTGTTCAATTTTGAAAAAAAAGGCATGATAGCGCCACCGTCATTACAAAAAGTGCAGTCACATAATGTGGCCGCTGAACCCATCATTTAGCACACTATTCATGTATAAAGTTTGACTGCCGGAAAAAAATTCCCGTTCGCATTTATTTCTCGTTTTTTTTTGGGTGTGTGTGTGTGTGTGTTTTTTTTTCACACACAATAAAGTAACCTTGTTCCTGGCAGGTCATCAGGCTTGCCCTACACACCGCATGTTGGCATTAGTATTACTGTGTAGGCAATGTGTACATCGTTTCGCACGATGGAATTTCAGGAAAAACGCGATCGCGCATTTATCTTATCCCTGAGTTTTACCACATCTTAGTAGGCCTAATCTGTAGTCAATGGCGACGTGGATGCATCCCTCCGGGGAGGGGGGAGGGCGGGCGAGGGTCGAGAGGCACATAATCACTTGCATGATAGCTAAAACTGTGGGAAGACTATCCAAGCGGGGAGCTATCATCAGTTGGCGCCGAGCGAACCAGAAAATTTTGGTTAACGATATATTAACCCATAGATCGTCGGAAATCGCCTTCCCATGTCCCCCCCCCCCTTTCATTCTTGCGGTACCGCCTGAAATACCGCTGCCGGGAGGGGGGGACGTGTCCCTCGTACACAAACCACGCCGCCACTAAATCTATTCAGTCAGTTAAATCACTGGAAGTTGTTGTAACTCAGACTGACTTCACTCTCATAACCCTGATTGGAACCACTTAGTTGGAACCATCAATTAGCCTATATTGGATAGAAACGACTTCCGGTCCGCCAACGGTAAGCAACAATCGGAGGCTCCCGAGGTAGCCTACACTTAAGACAATTAAGTTGCAAAATTTGACCCTCTTCGACGGCCAGGCAAATTGACCCACAATGTCGCATTACGAGAAATTTATACAAACCATACGGTACACTATTACTAGCAAACCGTGCAAAAGCATGCATTTTCATTTAAAGGTGATTTTAAGCTTAAAACAACCATGTCTTGTTATTTTCATTGAAGTTTGTCTACATGCGTGTCACGAGAGCCCACAAATTAGCGGGATGTTTACAACCATTCTTTCAAAGCTGTGACACCCCAGACCGCCAGTTGCACATCAGAAAGGCTACCTTATATATATATATATATATATATATATATATATATATATATATATATATATATATATATATATATATATATATATATATATATATATATATATATATATATATATATATATATATATTTTTTTTAAATCGGATCATCTTCGGTACTGCACTTTCACCGCAACCAAATGGCAGTCAAAGTAGAGCAAACGGAAATATCACCATAACCGCCGCCATGGTCCCACTGGTCCCACTTAGGTATATCTTCATGAACGTTGTTACATAAAATTTTATGCCATATTTCGTATAATCCTTCTATTTAATTATCAATAGTTCCACTCCATTCCCTTTGCCCACAAATTTGCATAAGCAGCACAACGTCAATCCAATGCTTATGTCGTTCAAAGTAACACCCAAGACTATATTTCTGCACCAGAAAGTAGAGCAAACAGAAATATCGGGGTATAGTTTCTTTAACTTTGCCCAACTAGCAAACGTGATATAATGAAAGCAGAATTGCCTAGAACAATGGAACTATTATTCAATACTGTACCATTTCCGTTTCATAGAACACATGCATGTTCTTGGCATGCTGAGCTGAAAATCTATGAACTACGTAAACTACAGAGCTCGCTCTCTAAATACTAAGTCAGTACAAACGCCTGTTCAAATTACATGCACACTGATAATTTATCCATAACATTCATGTCGAATCAAGCTAAAGGTACACAGTCCGTTCCACATTCATGCACTGACTTACCTGGGTATAGAAAACAAAGAGTATGTTTCAAGAGCTGTAGATGGTTCTATCTGTCTCTCTTTGTGTAAATTTTCCGATTCTGATCGAGGTTTGTTTATTTCCAGCGATCTAGTAACCATGGGCTGTGGATCACCTCCAGATACTGATTGCTCCCATTACACTGCGCCTATCATACACGTGTGAGCTACTCTCTGTCTGATCAAGTTATACAATGACTGATGTTTCTCGTTCTCCCATTGAGCAGCAAAAATACATAAAATGCCGACGGGGAGTGAATCACAGACTGACTGGCTGACTGACTGACTAGCTGACTGGCTTGCTCACTGAGCGCCGAGATTTTTGGCATTTGCACAACGTTCCATCAAAAGATCAGAGTTGGGCTAGGCTATTTCCACTCGATTCTTGGCACAAAGCCAAGGTAATACAGCCGCGCCACCGCAAGACGTAACTTGAATGGCGTTTGTAGGGTTAATGGGGTGTAAATACCTGGCGAAGAGTAGAAAAAATGGTCGGCAAATATGAGACAAAATTTACTCTTTGAAGATATTTTAAACCATTCCACAGATATTACGTACACAAGTCATCGTTAGTACTTTGTGGCACTTCGTTCTTCTAGTGCAGTCCTACCGTAGTTTTATTGGAAGTCATCCGGGGATCCTACATAATCGGACTTGGAGAGCTAACAAGTATTCACCTACATGCAGACTGCAGAGTTATTTTCGGCTTTCAGTTAACAATACGTGCCGATATGTATTACCTTGGAAGTGCGAGCCTGCATAAAATCACTGAACTTTAGTCGGGCTAGTACAGTATGTGAGACTGTAGTCGACTGACTACTTGACGCTTGAATCAAAATGCTCGGTTGATGGGGTGACTGAATTACGTGCAATTCTCTGCTTTGAAGACTTAATGAAATCACTGCAGAATACTGTAACCAGAATGCAGAAATGCATTGTGGTTTCGATGATCTATTTAAGAGAAATTTTTTTCTGAATCTGATACAATAGCATTAGTATGTGTCACATTTGTCACATTTTCACAATTTGACCCCTGTTGACCCCAAATGAACTTTGACCTTCACAAACAAGAGCCCAAGGGCACTGTGGTTCCTTGCACAGATGGAGAGCACATAATGTAAATTATGAAGTAAAAGGAAGCATATTGCATTACTTTGTACGATAGCCCATATGGTCCATTTCTGACCATGAACTCTCACTTTTGTAACATTAAATTTGTAGAGAGAATAACATATTTCATGCTTTTATAAAATGGCCCATTTCAGACATTGGACCCCACACATGACAAACATGCACCCACATGGAACCACTTCCATAGCACTAATGTGACCATCAACAGTGTAATACATGCAATCTGTAAGAGAAGAAGTATTTTGCATGATTTCACAACAGACTATGGGCACTATGGTTCCTTGTACTTGAAATACACATACTGTACTGTAAAATGATATGCCTGAATTCATAAATATCAAAAAAGTCATTTCAATTAATGCAATGAATTGCAGATGTTGATTTAGAACTGCAATATACAGCAATACCCCATTCATTTTACAAAACACAAACAGCTATAGATCTCTGCAAATTGCAATAAGGCTTATGACATCTATGGAACATATGAGTATCCATAGCATAAAAAGGTTTTCAGACCTATGCCCCCAGTTCCCCCAGATGACCTTTGACCTCCACCAAAAACGTTAGGGCACACCTTCTCAATATGGCAAACCTACATACCACGTTTGACTTTCATCTAACTTTCCCCTATTGAGTTACAGCGTACCCAAGCAAAACAGACTTTTGCCCCCAGTTCCCCCAGATGACCTTTGACCTCCACCAAAAACGATAGGGCACACCTTCTCAATATGGCAAACCTACATACCAAGTTTGACTTTTATCTGACTTTCCCCTATTGAGTTAGAGCGGTCCTAAGCAAGTGTCACAGATGCACACACACACATACACACACCCTCACGCCAACCTGACTGCATAGGCTCCTTTGCTGACGCAAGGAACCAAAAGCGATAGGGTTCCTCTACTCAACATGGTACAACTACATACAAAACATGAGATCTCTACAAGCTTCCTCTCTTGAGATATCGTGTTTTCAAGGTTTTCAAAACTTGACGCCTGATGACCCCAAATGACCTTTGACCCCTCCATAAACAATAGGATTCTTCTTCTCAATATGGTGCACCTACACACTAAATATGAGATCTGTCCAAGCTTCCTTTCTTGAGATATCATGTTTACAAGGTTTTCACGGTTTGACCCCTGTTGACCCCAAATGACCTTTGACCTCCACCAAAAACAATAGGATTCT
Source organism: Stichopus chloronotus (assembly GCA_021234535.1). Classification (NCBI taxonomy): domain Eukaryota; kingdom Metazoa; phylum Echinodermata; class Holothuroidea; order Aspidochirotida; family Stichopodidae; genus Stichopus; species Stichopus chloronotus. The sequence goes on along the minus strand of CM037834.1, from coordinate 28,041,675 downwards.
CCTTCTCAATATGGTACCCCTACATACCAAATATGAGATCTGTCCAAGCTTCCCTTCTTGAGATATCGTGTTTACAAGGTTTTCACATTTTGACCCCTGTTGACCCCAAATAACCTTTGACCTCCACCAAAAACACTAGGGCTCTTCTTCTCAATATGGTACACCTACATACCAAATATGAGATCTGTCCAAGCTTCCCTTCTTGAGATATCGTGTTTACAAGGTTTTCACATTTTGACCCCTGTTGACCCCAAATGACCTTTGACCTCCACCAAAAACACTAGGGCTCTTCTTCTCAATATGGTACACCTACATACCAAATATGAGATCTGTCCAAGCTTCCTTTCTTGAGATATCGTGTTTACAAGGTAGGGCGTCACGGACATACATACACACACACACGCATACACACATACATACACATACACATATGCATGATTACAAAGGTTACGATTATCATCGAAACCAAAAACCGCACACTTTTTTTTTCTTTTCTTCTGTAAAATGGTGCGGAGCATAGGTGTCGAGATAAGAGGGAGGGAGTGGAGGTGGCATACATGTCCCCACGTCTTCCTTTTCAGTGGAGAGACCATAACAATACTGCCCTCCTCCAGCTGACAATGAAAACAAAGAAATCACAAACTAAACTGGTCTTATATATGGAAGTCTAAATTTCCAAACTTGTGTTCTAAAAATAAAGAAAACTTAGCTAAAATTGATAACGCCAGAGAGAGTGCCATTTCCTTCCATTTGAGCGGCATTTTTTTTTTTTTTTTTCTGTACGGAACTTTACGCCACCCTATGGTAGAGCCCAGCTTTAAGCATGGAGTCACTATTGTTTTCTCCCTATACTGCAACCTTTTGCCTGCGCACTCGTCACCCCCACTAAATCTGGTTACGTCACTGATAGAAGAGGAATCTACGTCACCCCCCCCCCCCCTTTCTTACAAAAAATACAATCGACGCCCATGTTGTGGAGTCTTAAGTGAACATTACGTGTTTAACCTTTTTCGTTTTCTTGACATCTCCTCCCGACTTAAGTGCGCTTTTACACAGGTTTCATAGTCATGTGACTGTATTTTTACAATTATGTATGCTAGACTCCAAAATATGTGGCTTTCTGCATGGCTGTATGCCCCCTCCCCCAGTAAACTACAAGCGTGCAAACAAGGTGCTCTTGACAGAACTGATAAAGGATCAAGGCCGGTCTTGAATGTGGACATTTGTTTTATCGACAAAACAAGATGAAACTAAAAGGAATACAAGAATGTTGCATACCTTTCATTTCGTTGAATTAGTTTGATCTAAACTATACAATTACAACATGCATGGTTTTATGCATGGTTTCAAATGACAATTTGTAATCCATGAAGACATGTTTACTTTTCAACTTGAACTATTCTTCACTCAGAACAGCTTCTGTCGCCAGCGTTAGACGCATCGTCCAAACTTAAAGGTATTGGTCACTGACGGCAATTGATATTCCATACAAATCAGGAATATTTCCTCTCTTTCTTGGCGAAAACCATACATTGATATATTCCGTTGGGATAACTTTGATATTTAAAGAAATGTCTATCTTAAAGTGGTTCCCCTTTGGGAAATCTGTGATGTCACAAAGGCACAACTTCATGAACATCCTTTGCGTTTCGTTATAGGCTTGACTGTCCTAAAGGAACATTTCAATAATTTAAGAGATGTGAACTTCATTTCTATAATATTTTACGGAAAATCTGCAATATATCCAATCTACATTTCCAATATTGTCAAATGTCACGGTTTAATGCATGAGGGCTTTAATTTCAAAGAAAAACACAGACTTCTTGCAGTAATTTGTCACCGTAACATGACAGTTTGAGACAACTGGAAATCTACGTTGACCAGAGAAGCCTCCCTTCAAAAGGTAGTATCTCGAGCTAGGAACAAAATATTGACATGTCCAGTAAAATATGCCTTTCACACTAAATTTGGCAAAAGTAGAAGCCGACCGTGCAGCGCTATCAGAGAGCATGTCTCACCAGCAGCTACTTCGAACTGAAAATTTATCCGTGTAGAAGGTGATATTTTGGTCTCACATGTTGAAGCTCAATGGGGAAGTGGTGGCACTTTGACTCAATAGAAATTTACTGCGGGACGCCGAGGAAGTACTGTGTGATAGGCACATAGTGGCAATGCAATAATGAATTCCATATCCGAATACTGGTGAACGATTATGGGTTTTTTTTTATTTCTTCTTTCTTTTCTTTTTTGCTTTTATGTTTTTGTTTTAAATCATCAAGAACAAATAAAACGGAATGTCAAATATACAAAAACATAAAATGATTCCCGACAGGCAGTTCTACCAGAAAGGAGGGAGGGGAGTTCGAATGTGATCGCTGTCGTTGTCGTCCTTGGTAATTGTGGTGGGGAGCAAAAGCATATCTCGCCTCCGCCCTCACCCTCCCCCTCCCCAACCGGTATACGCCCTTGAGTTATGGTCCAATTTCCAACAGATTTCCAGCTATCACTGTTCCTTGTCTCAAATGCCATAACAGGGGAGAGAAGCATCCCTTTCTCACGCGATCCGTGCGGTTGACAATCGTGTCATGTTACGATTAGTGTTAGTCAGCTATATAACACAGCATACTAGGACTCGATGTAAACCTATGTTTTGGATCAGAGCCAAAACACGTCACGAATACCCTTTAATGTACAGTAACTCATGCAGACGCTGTTTGAAGATGTCCCGCAGGTGGCCGGTGCACAGCATAATGTAAAGGCCTATCATTTTATGTTTAAGTTATATATCTTTTATCATGTAAGATGATTTGAACATTAATCGACGAGACTGATACAAAGTTTGTTGGGTTATTTCGTCTGCCAATGATTATAGTTCTAATGGTGTAACTCATGCATAGAGCAGCAACGTTTTGGATGGGCCATAAAACATGATGTAATAAGAGAAATGGATAAAAATAGAACACAGGAAATAAAACAAGAGGGCAATCCACTGAGTTGCATCTCATTCCTATCGTTGTCCACAATCATTCGGCTTTTTTACACGTATGTATTATAGTAGATCGAGAGTTTAATCGAACAACGCATAGCGCTTTATATTATACATAAGTACACGTAGCTAGGCGCAGCACACTCGGCCATGGATTGTAAGGAAACGCGCAAGTGTTATGTGAATGCAGAAGTCATGTGCGCGTCAAAGTAGATTAGATTTGCAGTCTAGAGGGAAATCGCGACACACTTTTCCAAAGCATTGTTATTAAGACATTTGATCTGTGACCTCTCACCTTTGACCTCTGACCTTACATAGTGATAGGAGACAACTTCAGACAATGGGTCTCCTATCAACCAACTTTCATCCTCTTTAGCTTTGCGGCTAGGAGGAGTTGAGGAAGCAAACGTTTCGGTATCAAATTTGACCTTTGACACCTTAACTTGACCTTTGACCTCATAACACACACAAACATGATTTTGAGATAAAACCTTGTATACCGGTCATATATGTGAAAGTCCCGTGTAAATAGCCAATTTGTATTACAAAATACAGTAAAAAAGATTTTCATTCATTTGACCTCTGACCTTTGTCCTCTGACCTTAAATTTTGACTGGAGACACAACGTCAGACCATGGGTCACCTATCTACCAACTTTGACCCTCATCGACTTTGCAGTCTAGGCGGAGTTGCGTAGACGCAAACTTTTCGGTGTCAAATTTGACCTTTGACCCAAAACTTGACCTATGATCTCAAAACACATGCAAACATGATTTTTAGATAAAATTTTGTATACCGGTCATAATGTGAAGGTCCCATGTAAACAGCCATTTTGGATTAAGAACTACAGCAAAAGTAAGATTTTCACTAATGTGACCTCTGACCTTTAACCTTAAATTTTGACGGGAGACACCACGTCAGACCATGCCTACCCTAATGGGGGTGCCAGGTCACCTTAAGAACCATACCAGGTTATACCCCATGTCTCATATATCAACCATACATAATGTTACCATGGCAACTGTTGCTGTACCAACTGAGAGAGCCATAATGCATTTACAGTCCCAGAGCAACTACAATATCTCGTCCCTTACATTACATGTATAGGGATGAGATAAAAATAAAATTTACTCCTGAAATGCAAAATATCACTGCCCAGTTTAAAGAGTTTTCAAAGCAACACGAATGCCATCTGGTGTCTGGTTTCATTAGCCATACGTGAGATAAAACTAAGCTGAATGTTCATAACATAGTATCCGTGCACCTGTTCAATTGTGGGGGTGCTGCGCAAATGACATCGCTGATGTGGGTTTTTTCTTTTCTCTTTTTTCCCCCTGTTTCACGTCTTTATAGGCAATCACTTTTTATTGTCTTTTTTTTTCATTTCTATTGGTTGCCTGAACGATGCATGAGGTAATTCATGTTCTTCAACATCAATGTTATAGTCATGAATGTTAACGCCAATTTAATTAGGTTATTTGTTGTTGTATAACTCACATATACATGAAATATGGTATGAAGATCGATGTTAAAGAAACAGCAACGAACTGAAACATCTACGGCTGTACTTACAGACACAAGCATTGCAGGTACAGGTGTAAATGTATTAGTTACAGAAACAAAATGTCGGCTTTCGTTATGTTTTGTCAAACATAACACTAAAATTTAAAGTTACGTCACTGCCAGTGATCTATCACATGACACGTATATGTACATTCTTCCCAGGAAACTTTATCCGTAGATTCCTTGTCTGATATATGGTTGAGCTGTATCGCCGACGTCTCGCCGTATTCTAGACATAAACTGTATGATTCATTGGCCAAGTAACATCCATGGAGCTACTGCAGTAGACGGTACTGTAGTGCTTACATCACGTAAAACTTACCAGTATATTACTTTTAGGTTCGCGAAAAACACGTACTGTTGAAGTAGGCTATAGCTAGTCCCAAAACACAAAGAAAGGGATGGACGGCATATGAAGTACAAAAGATTCGAAAATAGTAAAAGGGCACGTCTGGAAATATTGGCTGTTACGGTTGTGACTTTTTTTTTTCAATGAGCTGTCTAAGAGGAAAGTAGTATAAAGTGTGAAGAGACACATCACATATGAGGCATATAAGGCACCTCCCAGATAGCTGCTAATACCAGGAAGCCACGATTTTGAAAATATATGGTTAGACAGTGCGGTCACGGTGGGGCGAAGAGAGCCATGTAACCTAAACGAATGGATAAAATACATAAATTAACGAAAATTCACCAATTGCTCAACTGTAGTATTATTCTTTGTATGGAATTCACCAGCACCAGATGCACCAGTCGGTTGGCAGGTTGTTGGGTAATTTACAAGTATAGGCCATAGTAGCAAACTAACTGTCTGAATGAATTTCTTTACAGCATAACCTTGAGTATATAGGATAAATTTTTGTCGGTTTGTAAAAGTGATGTTTCAGATATATACAAGGGGCCGCGATCGGTTACAAATATTGGGCAGGGGGGGGGGGGGGGGGGATTGCCACTGGAGCCACAATAGTTGTTTCACGAGACGTTGTTCTTTCAAACGTGTCACAAGACTCGACGTGGGTCCAGGGGCATAAATTTTACAATCTAGGGGGTGGTACATGTATGATAACGCCTCAACGAGAAGCCATAGAGTGTTACTTAAAAGCAAAGTGATAGTGATTCGGAAATACTATATCTAAACGGAGCGCCATCATTACTTGGCGTCCAGCGTGAGAAAGGGTTTTGGGTGAAAATGCCTCACATATCGCAGAAAATCGCCCCTCCGCGGTTCAGCAAGTAAGCTTATAAAGGAAACAGTACTCTCCGTATTTTTCTTAGATGGAAATTCATTTCTAACTAACATTGATTGGAAGTTTTCGCTTGAAAAGTCTGATAACGTTTGTGCTACTTTCTGCTAGTAAAGACTGGGATACTTGCTTGAAGTATGAAGGTTGAATCATTCACTGGAAAGTGGGGGAGGCGCAAGCTTGCATTTTACTTTACCTCCTTTTACGTTTTTCCTCATTCTTTTGTTTCCTTCCCTCTTCTTTGTCTACCGCGATCACCGCTTTGTTCACCATTGTGTGGGTGGGTGTGTGGGTGGGTGTGTGGGTGGGTGGGTGGGTGGGTGGATATATGGGGGATTCCTTTAAGTGAACGCTTTACGCCTACTACATGCAGGGGTACAGGCTACCGCAGTATGTCCCCTGTTGAGGTCCAAATCCAAGTGATACGGTGCAGTAGTCTATAAGACACAGATCACATACTTTTGACCTAACCGGCTTCTTTTCAGCTGCATGTAAACTGTGATCCTGTATTTTAATGGTATAAATTAACGGAATAGAAAATTAATAGGCCTAATGTCACAATTATTCTTTCGAAATCGTTTGTGGCGATGTTTCTTTTTCTGCATACCTTAAGCATTTGATACTATGCTCCCCATGGACACGTCCCTTGTCAGTCCAAAGAATCGTCGTGCACGACGGAACAAAACCAAAAATAATTTAGGAACTAAGTGAAGATTTTACTTACAGTACGCCATCGATAGTTCTTTAAATGAGAAGGAAAACCAGAGAAGGAAACAGCGTCTCTTCTCGTTGTGTCGTTGACCTAGTGAAGGCAGCGAGCTGGTGAAGTGCCAACGTGACCTATCCCAGACTGATATCGATAGCGGAAATTCACAACTTTGATGACTGGACGTGAGTAATGCAGTGATGGGGCCTCATCAGGTGTTTCAGACTCGTAGAGGAGGGCAAACCACTTTGGCAGTAAGGATCACGGAGGTCAGTCTTCAGTTGAATTACTTGAACTTTAGTTGCACTTTTAGAATGGGCTCAAGAAATAGCCGAATGGTGGTAAACTAAGTTAGGGAGACCTTTGAGATATTTTCAGGTATTACGCCACAATAAAACTGGTTAAATCCGCGAGTCCCTTGTGGGATAATACTTGCTACTTCTTTGCACTCTCATGTGTTAATGCTTTTGCTACAAGGAACGCATCTAAACTTACCATCCATGGCATATATTCCATAGTCTCCATGCCTGTAAACATATCCCCCAATCGGTGTGAGGGGAGAGAGGCAGCAATTCGTCACTTGTAGATAGTCGTGATACTCATGCCATACAAAGAGAAAAAATTAACAGGAGCTCCCCCCCCCCCCCCCCCGGAGAAAAGCATATTTCCATTTTCTCCTGAAAGAAACAAAACGCAAGATAAAGCTGTACAAGAAAATACAACAACTCTTTCCACTGAAACTAGTGCAACAACTCCACTCATTTGATCCAATGCCACACCTTCACTCACTGTAATCCACTATAACAACTCCATTTCCTTGATCTGATACCTCAAATGGTTTCACTTGATCAAATAACAACTCCTACTCCCTTGATCAAAGACTATAGGCCTAGCTCCACTCACTTGATCAAAAGAATATACTTCACGAGCCTATTCCTGTACAACAACAAAAAAAAAAAGAAAGAGATCCACTCACTTGATCAAATAATGCAACGCCATTCCACTCTTCTGATCAACAGCAACTTACTCATTTGATCCAGCAAAACAACTAACTCCACTTGATATGCTACAACAACCTGCAAGTTCAATCAAAATCAAATGTTCTTTTTTTTCAAAGCTGTTGGCTTATCGATCCCATACAGAGGTACATTGAGTTGCTCTGTGAAAGTCACTGCAACTTCCCTAAGCCCTGACAAGTTTCCATCACGTAGCCTACTAATGACATATAGTGCAACTAAGGTGATCTCCATGAGTCACATATATGGAACATTAATGACATTAATGAGTGAGTAACTAACGATTCGATTTGGTAGCTGACCATTCGTGACCAAACACGTTTCCCATTAGTACTATTACTAATTCATATGCACACAACCAGTACAAGTCAGGGTTAAAAAAATCAAACATTTTGACAATTTTCATAACTATTGTTTGTAAAATTTGCCCATCATAAGCATTGCTAAGTATAAACATTGTCACGTGTTTGCACCCTACAAACTTATCAATGTCAATATCGTAGATGGGTAAGTGGGCGGATGGTTTTTGGTGGGTGGGTTCAGTAAGTCTTTATTCTATCGTGTGACGCGTGTGTATGCGTGTGTGTGTGTATGTGTAATTTTTTGTTTGTTTTGCTTCTTTCATCGTTTCCTTGTTGGAGAGTGTCCCTGTCTTTAAGCCTATAGAGGGGTGTTTCAGAATATTTCCTTCCAGTGCAATCATTTTCTGTATATATATTCATACGTATATAAGTATATATGTATATTTTCTATTTTTCTATGTATGCTGTTATCGATCAATTATTGTTGTGGAAAACCAATAAATGGAAAATTGTGTCAGGTTAGTGGTTCACAGCGTTTTGAATACGTTGTCTTGTGGTACCCCTATAGGGTCATCACAAGAAAAAGGGAGGATCAACCCATAACTTATGATTACGTTACAAATCCCCTTTGGTCTGAGTTAAACAGTATATTTGGCATTACACATACCAAATACGAGTCTCCCTGCTCCGTTCATTAAGTATTGGTAAACTGTAGCAGAGAATCGGTATTTTCCTACCATAATTTGTCACAATTCATTACATAATGCGCCTATGCAGGACAGTTTCACGTTTTTGGACACTTTGATAGTCTTCTAGGAGATCAAAAGAGACTAAATATTCCCAGAACTTAACCGGATCGGTTTCTCACGAACGACTCACTTACCTGTCTCAACGCAAGAGTGCTTTAACCTTTGAACCTCGCCTTTAACGCCGTACGTTCTGGTTACGGTTATCATCGAAACCAGACTGTGTTAAATGTCCCCATGCTATCTTGGTAGAAGAGAAGAACTGTATGTTCTCATCGGTGTTTCCTGCATGAGATTCTAACAGCATGTTATACCGATGACTCCCCCCCCCCCCCCATACGGTATGCAAAGTCAAAGAACTTACTGCAACTGCTTCTTGCTACAGATACCGCGGCAATAAACACACCCACACACATCCAGGTAATAGAGGCCTCTCATTGGATGCTCTCACTATATTTACCAGGGAAAAGTCCCTCTGCATGCTTGTGACCATATTTGGAAAGTAATTCAAATTATTTGCCCAGATGTCTGGCTCACATGAACTATTATACGAGTGCTTTGATGGAACATTGCACTGACGATTCGTCTACTTGACAAAACCATCAAATATTGGCAAACTGACAAATTGACGATATGTTAACCATTGGCCCAACATTAAAATAAAATGACGGAAATTGTTAACGTGATAAAGGATCCGGTAAATGCACCAAGTTTCTTACACTTGGCAAGTGGCTCAGTTGCACTGCTATTTCCTCACAAAAGATAAGGTTCCCAGGAAAGACTTCTGTAACTGAAAACGGATCTTTGTGGGTGTATGTCAATCTGTTGTTGGTGTATATATTATCAATCTGTTGTTTGTCCTTTTTTTCTTTTTTTTCTTTTCTTTTTTTTCTTTTCCTTTTTTTTTTATGTCTTTTCGGTAACTGCATGGTCAGGCCAACTTCCTGCGTAAACTTCCATAGGAAAAAGTATAATTTTGTGCAACTGAAGTTCCTGTGCTTCAGATGCTGCAAATGTACATCTGTCCTTCGTAATTCTCTTCTCGGAAGGAGTTATCACCCGGTTAACTAACAACTATGCGACGACGGAGCACAGTGTTAGCACCAATCAATCCATCGTTTACAAAAGAAGGTCTGGGGTTGACCAATCACAGGGATGCTTCGATAAAGAACATATTTGTGTTGATCTGACAGCGTTAGTATCCTATTGAAAATACCATGGAAGGTAACGATAGCCTATGTTGTGCCACACTCATACTGGGTGAGTGGTTGTCTGTCACAATTATTTACTAATGGAAAAAAAAAAAATTATCACTGAAGAGAAACCTGTGTAGGAATGCAACGTCATTTAACCAGACAGGTATATTAATCAGACTGTCTGTGATAAGGTGTCTTTAACTTTGTTAATTAAGCGGAATTTTATATATTGGCAAGAAAAAAACATGCGTTGGTGGTTGCTTTTGTATACAAAAACATGTCTATGTCTCTCATTAGGAGGCAATCACATATATTCATACTTTAGTTTGGACTGGAAATTTAGGTACCAAAGCTAATAGTGAAGGCTCCTCCTTCCTTCATTTTTAACTAGAAGGAGCCGAACTTATTAGGGCATCATTTGAAGTTTCGGACCTTGTTTAACATAGAAAGTAGTTCGAATGGAAGACTTACTTCTCGTTCTTCTACTATTGACTACGTTAACGTGGTGTTGTGTTTCGTTGTACAAGGGACATTTAAAAAAGTCTGAATCGGAGGGGAAAAGTGAGGGGTAAAAAAAGAGGAGAAAAAAAAAAGAGGCAGATGAAAGGACATTTAGGGAATGAACTCTATTAAAAGGGTAGTCCAGCCAGAAATTTAGCTTTGATATGTTTAAGAGTAAGTAAATGTGACCCTTATAGTAAAACTTCTATTCAGTTCCCATGCATGGTTCTCGCGATTTTATCAGTTCGAGTTACCCCCTTTGCTACCAACTGGGAACTTGAAGCAAACAGGAGTGACATCATCTCTTCACATTGCTAAAGAGTCTTTTGTTTTCTGCATTTTTAAATTTATTATTTTGATCTTGAAATCAGCAGTTGGTGAGCCTACATACTGGTTCCCCTGAAGGTCACAAAACTCTCATACCCCTCCTACATTCACATTATGATATCACTTTATATTGAAGGATTAAATTTGGTGCATATTTTAAAGAAAAACATAAAATACTTCATCAATGTGGGGAGATGACATCATTCCTGCGTGCTTCAAGTTTACTGTCAGTAACAAATGTGGCAACTTCAATTGCTCATATCTCGGGAACCACACATGGGAATTAAATGGAAGTTTCGCTGTAATGGTCATATTAACTTACTTTTCAACATATCAAAGCTATATTTGTGGCTAGACCATCCTTTTAAGACAATGCAACCGACTGCCTGAGTGGGAATTTTCCTGATTGCAAACAGAATAATAAATGTGAGAGAATACAATAGATCCCGGGGTATAAAACAGTCTAGAGGTCACGAAACCGCACTTCTGAGTTGTTATGATTTTAAGTTCATTTTCAGAGGATAATCCCAATGGATGCTTTCTCGTGAGATATGACTGTATGAAATACCGTATGAGACACCGCCATTGAGTATAATTCAAAGTGCAGTAGAGTTACAGTATATTTGCGTATTTGCGAGCAAGAGAACCGCAGGTTGATTTACATCAGTTGAGTAAAGTTCACCGTCACAGATTTCGAGAATCAGTTAGTTAAAGTAACAGTGGTCTAGATTGACTCCGACAGTCGCTAATGGTTGTGCGTGTTGACTTTCGGTTGAATTCAAGTGCATGCACATAAAGAACGTAAAATACGTATGACGCTACTAATAATACACACTAGTAAAATTCACACAAACACTAAGAGTAACAACAATTAAAAGAGGCAATAATAATAATACGACCTATACGTTGCATCATGAATGTGTTCAGTATGATTAGGCCTTATACATACTCATTTATCCACTTAGAGAAAGATCCCACAAATAAAATTAAAATGAAATTGTACTATATAGTATAGAAATATAGAAAAACCTCACAGCTTGTAGTCGTTTCTCCTTCAAATGTTTAAAGGGGAAAGGGCGTTGAACTGAAGAGACACCGATGAACATGGCACACATTAAAAAAAAACTGTTTTTATCATTGTTCAGCCATGCAGGCTCATCAATAAATATCTGAAGATTTCATAGCTCCCCCAAAACATGTGTAAGATGAGTTACGGAAGAACTCTTGAATTTTTAAATGTTTGAGGTAAACAATTATACTTATGCAAAAAATTGCTGGATTTCTATCCATGAGAAACCTTTTTCTTGAAAACAGGACCACGTATACTGTCTCAGTCCCTTATTTTGAACTACTGTATATACCATTCGATTTGCATCAACAAAAATATTGGATTTAAGTTCTTTTTGTAAAACAAAAGCTTCAAGGCGGCAATTTTGCTTTGAAAACTATCAGCATTCCACTAGGCTTTCGTCTGAGTATTAAGAGGCCTACATAAATGTTGTTCGTTCAGTGTTTCATCACGCAAAAATGAAATTTCGAGAAAAAAAAAAAACTTACCTCACCAATTCCGAAATTGGGTTGAAGAGAACAAGTCACAAACGGTATGCTCCAATGTACTGATCGAGATGAATGTGTAGAAGGCTTAATTAAACAGCTACGTGCTTCACTTGTGTAATTCGCACGTATATCAGTTCAGATTCATTCACTTGAAACTTATATCATGGCTATGCCACTATCGTCCCTGACGGTCTCACCAACAGAGTTACGTTGTTCGATTACCTAGCCTTTGCATTGCGTTACACTCGTAGTGGTGTATCACTTTATCAGATCACAGCGCAAAGGTTGACAACACGTGTGGCCAGACAAACAAAAAAAATCATGAATTCTCGGGCACATCATTGTAGCTTATGTCTCATCCAATGTGTACGGGGGTGTGCACATGTGTACGACTGTCGATTGGGCAGGATCAAGTAACCTTCTGTACACCAGGGAAGTCATCTAGAAGCTGCATTTGTTGCAATTCGCATTCCATTGGCTTATGGGGGACGATACCAGATAAGTTTATCAACTATTAAGGGAGCTAAGAATGATTATTGTTGTCATTATCGGTCGAATGCCAAGGTCCTTTTGTTGTTTAGGGCTCATAACGGCTTTCCTGCGCGTAAAGTAACTTTGTTCATTCAAATCTCCATGCGCTCGACCAAGGGCGGATCCAAGGGGGAAGGGGGGCAACTGGGGACACAGTTTCCCCCTCCCCCATGACCAATTTGGCCCCCTCATACAGGAAAAATGCGCCCCCACGTCCTAAGAAATTCAGTTAAACTACCACTTGCTTGCTGCTAATATTGGCAGGCTATATTTATCTCACATTTACTCTTGTGTGTTAGCATATCGAAACGCACATTCTGATATTTACACAATGATATAAAAGAATATTTTATAGTGAAGTAATTGCACGTGCGCCAGAAAATGAAAATCTTGGCCAGCATTGACCGTCTAAAGCAGGCTTCCTCAAATAGAGGCGCCGCGCCGTGGTTTGGGGTGGCGCAAAAAATTACTGGGGGAATATCTCAGCTAATCGATCTCCAAAGTGATGATGAATTGAAATTTTTGCACAGTCCCAAAACATCAGCAGATTTCTGGATAAGTGTTCCTCAAGCTTGCAGTGAGCTGAAATCATTGTCCTTGAAAGTGGTGGGGATATTCGGATCCACCTGCGAGAGTTCCTTCAGCAACATGTACTTCATCAAGAACAAGTTTCGAACACGACTGTCTCACAACCACCTGCAGGACATAATGACCATATCTACAACTACATTTGTTCCAGATTTTTCAAGGCTTGCCAGATCATATAAATGTCATTTCAGCCACTAGGTGGGTGGAGAATGTTTCCTTGTTGGTTTCTTAATCTGATGCAAAGTTCGCACGTTCGATAAGATGATTTATCAAGAAAATTGTTAAGTTTGGGAAAATTTTGGCCCGGAAAATTGAACAAACTTTGTACCATTTTGCATCTAAGCACCTTCTGAAATGCAAAAATATTCAAAAAGGGCCCCTCCCCTTATACCCCTCCCCAGGACGGCGATCAGTGGCGCATTACATCATTAACATGTTGTAATGTGGTGCAAGTGCTTCTGAAAATTTAATTGAGGAAGCTGGTCTAAAGTGTCAGTGTAATAGTGCTAAACCATCCAAATGCAAGAGCACCCAATTTATGATGGTACCTTGCACATACGGCTCATTATTGTGTTAAAAATAGACAGCATATATATTATTGTATTAGTTAGATATGCTGGCGCCCCCCTTTTCAAACTGCCCCCCCCCCCCCATGATCTAGAGGCTGGATCCGCCCTTGCGTTCGACCTTTAAACAATAGCGGCGAGCTACGGCCGTCTTCAATCCAAAATCTACTAAGAAAAAGCAAATGCCACAACTGCAAGAACGATTTAAGGAGTTAAAATGATGAGAGAGCTCTGCAGACAAATTTCCAGAAAATGCGATGAAATTTGGTTCGGCCTTTTCCCAATGAGGTGATGACCTGGAGCATCATTCTTTGTTTCCAAATTGGTGCAATACAGCGCCATTGTGTTTACTATGGCGTCACAGAATCGTGTACTGCTTCACTGTTTTGGTGGGCACAACATGACGTCCTTGTACAGAAACATGTCTCGGTGGTATGTTCTATTTCAGTGGTGAAAAAGAAAGTCAGTTTTGACAAATAGACAGCAGTACTTGAGTACTCTTTATAATTCAGAGTAGTATAGTCTTGTGCGAAATATAGTAACAATAACCGCCAGCAGTTTTACAACATGAGAGAGATCCAATGGGATTATTGTTTCGTCTAGCCTGATATAAAAAAGGACTGGGCAAGGGGCCAACAGGAAACTGTACTCCTTTCGCCCAAAACCCAAAACGCTACACCTGTGAGGAGTATAGACCCACGAAGACTGGCTTACTTCCAACAACAAGGACTTGCCTGCCATGCACTACAATTCTGCGTATTTGTAGGCAAATGAAGTTGCGGTTATTTTTGGTATTCTCTTCTCTTTTCCGTGACTCAACAGTCTATTTTTCTTTCTTACTTAAGGTCGTTTACTAACTTGAAAGAGAGAGATAAAACGAAAAGAGATATGGAATAGATGTGATTTTGAAATGGACAATCCCACTAATTTCGAATCAGTGTCTAGAATTGACGCAACTCTTCCTTCAAACAGTTTGTGGCCCATTTCTCAAACTGAACTTATAATTAATTAATTAGTTTCATTATCAATTTAAAGGGGAAAAGGGCTCTTGGTTTACTTTTGTAACCAGTATTTATTGAAACAGAATGATACATTACTGAAAACAAAGAAGAACGGTGGCCTTCTTTTCAAGAAATATGTGTCTCCTTCAAAGACATTTAGTAATTTGTTGCTCAAGAACAGCTGCCTACTTCGTTCACCCACTACTTTTAAAAATTCAAAGGATGCATCATCTTCAGTTTATTTTATGCATATTGTTTTGGAGTTAAAGCATGGAGTTACAGCATGTACAAGATGTTTATTGATGAGACTGAATAGAATTTTAACAGTGAATAAACCTATACTACGTTGCTGTACTTCAAACACCCCATTTCCCTTCGTCATTATTTGTGGTCACTTGGTTATGGTTAATCTAATCCTCAAATGGTTTTCAAGTTTTAGATCTTTAATTTGGTTAATTCTCACCTATATCTGTTAATAAACTTGAATTTGTGAGTAAGGCTTCCAAATTAGTGCCTGCACAATTTTCATGTTCACTTGTAGTTGAAGTAATGATAATATGATCCTAGGATGCACAACACAAACACATCAAGTTTACCCACCCACATGCGCACGCACACTCACCCACACACACACACTCTCGGTAACTACACACGCACACACGAGTTCACATCCTTGTCACGTATATTCCGAAGATAGGTGCAGGCAGTTGCCTTTATCCAAATTTGCTTGTCTCTTTTTCCCTTCTTTCTATTAAAAATCCGTCATTACCTACCTTAACAGATGAAGTTTAGATCAAAAGTTTTATCTGTTGATGGATAAATTAATAGTTTTTTTTTTTTTCTGCAGTTACAAAAGTTAGCGGAACTGGACCCTGTGGTAAATGTATGCCTACTTCACTTCCCTTGCAAAAACTACCAAGAAGAAACTCTTATGCAAGCGCATCTCTTTTAGAAACAAGCCTCTACTTGGACAAGGAGACCACTGCACGGGAGATTTTGCAACTTTTCACAACTGTAAGAAGTATAGTCAGACCTCTGGTGTACTTTGGAAAACTCTGCAGGCATAACATTACATCCCACTTTAATCATACATGTCCAGCGTCGATTAACTTAACCTTCGTTCATTTATACACAGTAACTAAGATTTCTGAAAAAGAGCAGACGACAAAACACTGTAGTGTAGATCTAGGATTTTATTGTATTCATCCGCCTGCGAATTTACACTTGAATTGTCCGTGTATTATGCACTGACAGGAGCTAACGTGATAGGCTAACTCGACCGATTTCGCAACCTCATACCATCAATCTTAACCTGTTATCAAGCCTTGCTTGCTCGAGTATTACGTATTATTAAATCTACGGGCTATCAACTTAGTGAATCGTGTATGGCAGTGGCGCAAACGCTGGATGGGCGTTATGTGATAAAGTGACGGGCAAACCCAACTATACCCGCCCCTCCAGAAAAAAAAGTGTGAATAACAATACTTCTCTGCTTTGTCACTTTTGACCTCCCTTTGATGGCACACATGTCAAAAATACAATTATAGGCTTTATAACTGACATAGTAAACTCAACTTTGTAAAATTAAAACCGCGATATTAATTTACATCAAATGCTGAGCCGTTGTGCAGGGCTGACAATTTCCAAATGAACACACAACCTAACAAAAAACGAGTCACGGCCTTCCTTTATAGGAAACAGTCTGTCCTCTACGTATGTTCCTTAAAAGGAACCCTTTAGATTTGTTGTCAGTTAAGTAAGTCAATCTGTGGTAGTCTCGAATAATGATTACACGTTGTCCTGCTTTTATCGCAGCTCTTTCAAAACTCTCTTCCAGTGAGGCACATCAGTAGTATCAATTACCTTTGTGCTCAGACTAACCCTTTTGACAATTGTAAATGTACTAAAACCCAGGAGCCGTGACACTTACAAAACTTTCGCTCGAAGCAATCTTCCTGCACCTTCTGAAATATTAAAACCCAGGAGCTAAAGGGAGCTCGCCCCTGAGTCCCCATCCCTGCTTTGTCCCTGGACCCACCGAGGCCCTAAGGCGGACCCCACCCACCAATTTGGACTTCGCGCAAAGGGCACCAGATACATTTTTGGCCCCTCACTCTCAAACAGAGACTTGAGTCCCTGGTATATGGTTGGCCGAAGCGGACATAATTATCGATGTAGTACTGGCATAAAATCGATTTTGTGATAAGCAGAACAATCAGAACAATTAAATGCAGATAGACATTAAAATCGATTTAATGTCTACAATAAACCCATTTAATAATGTCTGTTTGAAATCCGAAATATGTATTGGAAATTCGGAATTTGTTTTTGTAATTCGAAACCTGTTTCATTGAAATCCGAATTCCGTTTTCTAAATTATGAAGGGAGGGGGGAAGATTTTACTTTAGGTTTATCACAGGGCATCACGATGGGAAACAACATCCAAGGCATATATTCTGATGGACTAATACATATGTTTCAACCACCTGGCATGCTAGTTTAATTCATCGAGCATAGCTTGCAGGCATTCGATGGCACACACTTAACCCCATATATCCCAATACATCATTTACATAGCCTACCATAAGGTACCCCCCGCCTAATTTTGACTCACCAAGTTTCAGATGAATACCAAACCGGGTGTACTGTAGGTCACCGTTGTTATTTTTTGACTGTTAAAACAGCTGTATATGAACGGTGTGCAATGCTTCCTCTGTGTTTACTATACGCATAAAGGGATGAGATACGTAATCAGTCGGTTCGACTAATTGGAATCACATGATCGAAGGTGGCAAAGGTGAACGAAAGGCGAGAATTAATGGCCCCATTTAATTCGAATTAATAACACCATGAATTCGATTTTATTCGCAATCAAATCACCGGACCCAAGTGCAGCTCCTGATTTACAGTGAACATACGCCAACAATTCACGAATCACTGCGAATAAAATTCTATGAATAGAATCTGAAATAGAATAATTTTTATCAATTTCAAAGACGCTGAAAAAAATAATTCGAATTGAACGTAACGTAAATTTGGTTTTAATTAACTACATCTGGGCAGACTTCCCCCTTCCCCATCAAATGCACTGACAAATTCGCAAACAAATATATGTCTACTGCTTTCGGTATTAAATGCGCCTAACCCTTAGGCATTCCGTTTTAAATATCAACCAATAACTATGCGGTCTTCCAGACCTGGCATCCACAAACTAATACACTATATACTTTCTACTGGGGGCACACCTCTATTAGAGGTATGGCCCTCCTGAGAAAAGTAGTACCGAGAGTACACCGTCAATTGTAGGTCCATTCTAGGTGTAAACTACTCATGTTAAGATGATCAGTTGTGGCAGATTTTAAGGATATGAAAGGGGAGATTGTCAATGCCTGAGTGACGACAAATTTAGATGGATCGGAGGTGATTTAGGCTGTTTCAATAATTCATGTGAAAAAGGGTCAATTTCCGTCACTTTGCAGGATTGATATGAGCAGGTGCACGCCTCTCTAAATTTCTTCCCCTTGTATCTCAAAATCTAAACGGTCATGCTATGGTAAATTTGTTGTGCCATAATAGGCCAACTTATTGGCTTTCATGTGAGGGGTAGCTTATGGGGGTTGTGAACTTTGACAAGGCTGTGAGGGGTAGGAAACAGAAGTAATTTAGTGTGTAAGTCAATGGAACAGCTAATGGAGGTGTGCCCCCTACTAAAGCATTGCACACTTTCCGCTGCAGCCTCAACCATAAATGCACTGTTCCCACGCACGCATACATTGTTTACTCCAATAAATGTCTTTTCAACTTAAAGTGATTCTGTGCGTATACGTAAAAAGTAAAAACATTGAAATTTCATCTCCGAAAGTTTGGTAAGGCTTTTAATTGCACCATTCAGACAATCTGGGAAAATTAATAGGTTTCAATGGTTAATTTTGCCATATGATTTCAAATCTTCAAACATGCTTCTTTGAACAAGCCAATGGGAACCATAATAGTATTAAATATTCAGTAAGTCAAAACAACTCAGGATCAATACCCTGTCACTGCCCAATGTTGTGATGGGTTCGTAGGTTATTTGTTAATACAGTGCTTCCTTTAACCAAATACTCAATTCCTTATACCGACCAAGGAACGAGGATTTCACTAGTATATGTTTGATACACCAGTGAGACCTAGTACTGATGCATATATTCATTATGTATAGGCGCTTATAGTAAGAACCGTTAATTTTCAAATATAATGTCATTTTCCTTCATTGAAAGACGTAGTCCGTCCATGTGCAAACTCGCGTACACATTTAAAGATAAAGAAACACTATCTTATCCTTCTGGTTTTTCAGACACACGCAATCACTTTCATTCAACAGCAATGTTACTCTGAATCTCGCCATGAAATACGCTTCTTCCATCGACTATAAATTTGAATAAATGGTACCACATGTATGCTCCGATCTATTTTGCCATTCGAATATACCATAATTTCAAATACATGGCCTTATAAATTCGTATTAAAGATAACCACGAATTCTTGAGCTTTGTCCTGTTTGGCCATCCATAGCAAACAGGGTGCTTGTCAGCTGTGTTTGGAGTTTTGTTAGAGTTTCGTTTTTTACGACAATATTCATTGGTAGTAGAGTGCGAGAGGTCTTGTTAAAGACAAAAAACTCTAAAAAAAGATGAAACAATAGCACAAAAGTGCAAGATGTTTTACTTCCATGTTCCCACTGTAAGCATAATCCCGGATTGGTGCCACATGCATATATGTTGAGACCTGCATGGAAACAGTATACGTTGCTTCGTCTTTCCATTAAGCAGAATGTGGTGCTTATCCGGTCAAAGTTGTTAAGTGAAAATTGTCAAGACTGAATCTGGTAAATTTCAGACGTCTCGGGCAGATACCTCACCCTTGTTCTCGTTCATAGAAAAGTAAGCGACAACAACTAGCTGCAATAAAATTTTCATAGAAAAGACGGCCATTTCCAAAAGAGCTTAACAGAAAAAGAGTCTGCTTGGTCTTCTTTGGCATATGAAGGAAAAGAATTAATGATGTTGATTGTTACTGCTGTTTTAATCTTTTATTTTTGGTTCTAACTGTTTCATGCCGTGGGTGGTCTTATTCATTTTAAAGGGAAATAAGGCGTTTGTTTGACAGAAAACAACAATATTTTTAAAACCAATGTTTGTGGACATAAAATAATGAGTTATTCAAAATAACTTAGGACAGTGGCCCTCTTTTCAAGAAATAAGTGTGTCACAAATTGAAATTCAGTTATTTGTTGTTCACACAAACTTTTCAAAATTCAAATGATGTATCTTCCGTTACACATCACATGCATACCGTTTTGAGGAGATGAAGCTTTTGCAGACGTTAATTGATAAGACTGACTGGTTAAACAGTGTTTATACCTATTTTATTTGTATGCCTCGTTGGTATATTTAAACGCCCTATTTCCCTTTAAGTTTATCGAACACTTCCCGATAGAGTGAATGTGACGGCCGTTTGGCAGGTCGTTTTAACATTTATCCCCTAATTCCACTTGAATTACATATACATCCTACTTAAGTCAAATAGAGTTTCCCTTAAGTGAAATTCTATTCCACTTACGTGGAATTGCAGTCCACTTAATGATACTTAAGTGAAATAGAATTCCACTTAATTCAGTTTTATGATGCAAAATGTGATTGGCTGATTCGTATGGCGAGAAAAGTCACGTCGGCAAATCCCACGTCGTTTTTGGTCAACACGATATATCAAACGTCTGCTTTAGCCTACCTGTACATGAACCTACGAGTGCCAGGCCTGTCAAGATAACAATACTATGTATCGTAGATTTATAGAAGGGTGAAGCTAGACTAAAGTGACAGTATTTCTAATAAATGCCTCACCCTATAGCCTATAGGGCCTTGATCGGAGGAGACTACTGCTTTTGCACTGTACACACTGTACACCTATTCATTATGATGTAACACGTCAGTAATTCCACTTAAGTAAAATTGTATTCCACTTTAGTGAAATTGTATTCCACTTTAGTGAAATTGTATCCAACTTAAATGGAATTGGTATAAGAGTTGATGCATTCTACTTAAGTGGAATTGTATTTCACTCAAGTGAAAATGGAAACTTCTTAAGTGAAAATGTATTTCATTTAAGTGGAATTGTATTAATTTAAGTAGAATAGCTTACCTATTCCACTTAAGTGGTATTGAATTCTGCATGAGTGGAATGCAACTTCACCCAAGTAGAATGCAATTCTACTTAAGCGCAATACCATTTAAGTTACGTGAAATTGAATTTCATTTAAGTAAAATATAACATCTCCTTTTTACGTCTATCCTCCTCCCTAAGTATGTATTTCTTTTCAGTGGAATTGTATTTCCACTTAAGTGGAAAAGGATTTTCCTTAAGTGGAATACAATTTCACTTAAGTGTAATACAATTTCACTTAATTGCAGTTAGGAGGTAAATGTTAAAATATAAAAAAATGCCATAGGGCCGGGAACACGTGTAGTGACTTTGAAAATGCTGTATGTGATAGGACGTCAGTTCATAGGTCATATAACTGACTTAATAATTAGTTGTGTCTGAGAATACCTTTTTCAGTTCAGTGTTCTTTTTTTCTTAGCTAAATATGGATATGTGTTGACGATACTTTGTCATGATGAGCTCTAAGGTCACTGTTGATCATTGTGTTTCTTTCTTGGAAAGGTCGTCACCTTGAACACTTGTGTTATACATTGTGCACTATAAGTTGGTTTTTTGGAGGTAGTGTTATCGGCAGGGTAGTTCAGCGATAAATGCTATTATAGATTAGAAGATAAAGGAGTTGTATAGGACTTCTTGTGTTTTTTCTTTCGTATCATATCACAAAATAAACTAGATCCAGAGAAGTGAGTCTAAGCAGTGCATATTTACTTTTAAGTCCATGGCGTGTGGGACCTATTGGATTCTGCGTAGAGTTGCCTGGTTATCATTTCTAACAGTTCACCCATCATGTGATCAACAGACGGGCCCTGGGTGGGGCAGGGGAAGGAGATCCCCCTAGCATATTTCTATTTTCCCTCAATGTTTTACATGTTCTTGCTAGTATTTTCCCTATTTGCGATAGACCTACAATTTTTGGGCATTGGTAGGCCTGGAAAGTGCCATTTCTGGGAGGTATTTCAGGTCAAGATTTCCCTCTACGCTAACCACCAACCGATACGGTAACGCAACGCTAAATATTCTTCGCTTTGACTCCTCCTTGACAAATTTCTGGCTTCGTCCTGGTGTTTCATAAATTCATTGCACCCCACCAGACATTCGGCAGCCCACGAACACAGTTGTCCGTGGTGATAAGCCTATGTCTCTTCTTCATGGCGTACTTTAGCGAATTATGTATCATTAGCTTTGCCTTATTCAGTTTTACTTAATATATGGTCAGAGACATGTGGGATTTTCAATGGCATCAGGGACAATCCTCGATCTCACAAACTTCGTAACTTTCCCCTCAGAAACATCCTTTTTAGGTGAAAACAGACGAAAATGACTTCAAAGACAGTTGCCCGTTGTCTTTCTAAGAATCTCTGTCTCAGGGAAGTTTACATATGGCGGATATGTGTCTTTGTTGTGAATTAGAAAAGAGAGTCATTTCGCAGTTTATCTCAGCAGTAACGTTTACCAATATCGTAGCCTGTGAGCCGAGACGTCAGGCTGAGGCTATATGTACGGTATAACTGAGACTGCTCTAAGAGTGAGTGTGCGCAATAAAAAGTCCTAAGCGTTTGCAAGCATTCCAGTCACTGACCAACTGCGCAATATGAACTGCAGTTTATTTAATGTAGTTCTCACAACAACAACAAAATATTCCAAATGACGCAATTTGGGGTTAGAAAGAAGAGGGCGTAAGGTCAGTCAATTGTTGTTTCAGAAGCCTCTAGTAAGTCACGTTCGTAAGACCAGAAGCCAGCCTGAGATAAAGGAAGATACTGAACTTACCTCAGTCTCTCAACTAAATATATTTACCATTTACTAGAGAAGCACGTGGTGTTGTTAGATTAAAATGTAGCCACAGACGTAATCGTCATCCATCACTTCAAAATCCGATCCGATCAATCATGGCATAAAATCATGATGGCAAAAAAATGTATAGACCACTCGAAGAACAGCATCTGTTATTGAAAGAGTTCAAAGTTTTGATTTGCTTAAAGGGAATAAAAAGTCGTCTCTATACTTTATTTTGATATATCATCAAATTTTCTTCTCATTTTTCAAATAAGTATTTTTCATGACGCATACTACTGCATGAGCAAGCCCTTATGCTGCAAAATTAAGCAATTCAACAAATAAAATATTATATCGCACAATTAAAAAGAGCCATTCATGAATTAGCATGGGGATATGCTAATTCAGTTTGTCATGACAGACTTTCCCTTTAAATTCGTTAAGACAACTTTCAGCTGGGATTGGATAACGTCATAGCATTACAGACAGCTGTCAGCCAAGACGGAACGCTTCCCCAATTTACTACACAGTATACTGCATCAGAGCAATTCCACTAGTATTATATTATGCGAGGAATATTTGCTAAATAACTACAGGTATTTCGTCGTTGTGTGGTGTCAGCTGATTGGTCAATTAGATTACAATACCGCAGTAAACAGAATCAAGCAACATGTAAAAAAAAAAAATAAAATCAGTCCTGATGGGAGTAGTAGCAATGTGACCTTACATGCAGTGGGAACGTGGCAAAGCAGGCTATAGGCATATATATTGCGCATTTGGTATGCTCTCTGAAAAGTGTTGCTAAACACTAGCAGCTTCCCACTCACCCACCCCTTTCATACGCCCACCCCCCCCCCCCCCCCCTCCTGCAGGTTGCTCTGTCCCTGCAAGTGAGGATACATTGAGTTCCATGTTCTGCTGAAATCTTCATTCCCTGTTTTCTGACGAACTTATGAAGGTAAAGTTACAAAGAAGAAAAAATCATATTACAAATGCTCTATCGAAGGTCTTCTCAAAGGAGGTAGTTGTAATAAACTCCTTACATAACGTTTTGCATTTT
Source organism: Stichopus chloronotus (assembly GCA_021234535.1). NCBI lineage: Eukaryota > Metazoa > Echinodermata > Holothuroidea > Aspidochirotida > Stichopodidae > Stichopus > Stichopus chloronotus. The sequence goes on along the minus strand of CM037834.1, from coordinate 28,017,808 downwards.
CTTCTCCCCAATTGAGTCTAACTCCGCATAAATATATTTTCTTAAAAGATTTGTGGACAAAAACAAATTTGCCAAAGACAAAGTCAATCATCTTTATAAAGAAGTTCTTTTCTGTACACTACGCGCCAACTCATAGTTCTATGGAGTCATTACTTCTTGCCCCACCCCCAAACTCCGTTTCGACCCTTTGCCTGCCACCCACATTACCCCATGAAAAATTCTGATCACGTCACTGATAGGCGGAGAGGAGTTTATGTCAGATGCCCCCTAGACCCCACACTTTCAAAAACGCTTAAAATAACTTAGTCAAAACGGCATCAACTAGTTTTATATGAGTCATCAGTTGACTAAAGATTTCATCAAATGATGTTTCACAGAGCTAATTAAGGCGGCTGTTTAGACTAATTGCTTTTACGACTAAAAAAACGAGTCTCCGATGGGCTCCGTGGATCCCTGCGTGAAGACCTTTTAGCTGTAGTCCTTTAGACTTGACCAAGATGAATCCAGCACTAACTTGAACCAGAAGGCAGTATGCAATGTCCTTCATCAAACTGCTGAAGAAAAGAAAACTGGCTATAGGAAGCAAGGAGGAATGTCAATGACCATCAATTGAAACCTGGCTCCACCCCCCCCCCCCCCTTTCTGTTGACCTACATTTTCAAACAGGGCGGTAATGTCTACACAGCGAACTGCAAAGCACTCTCTCACCTGACTAACCTCCAGAGACGGATGGTGACTGATACAGCCTACTGTAGGTAGCTTGCTTATTGTAATATAAACAGTACGTGGAATATTGATAAATAAACTTAATTTTGAGCCGAATTACCTACTTTTAGAATTGAATAACACCCATTTAGCAAAATGCTATAATGAATCATGGCAGTGTAGCCCATTTTTTCCTCAAGGAATACTGATCAGCCAAAGGTGCTACTGATCATTGTACTAATACGAAAAGCCCTCAACATTGTAACAAATAATTTGCAGAAAACCTATTGCTTTGCACAATGTACAAATTTATGGCCGGTATAAAAAGGTCCATATGGCCCATATGGGACCATTAATCATGAACAACTTGAATGACCTTCTACCATAGTAGTAATGTGACACAATTTCAACTTAAAACCATACAGCCTGTAGGAGAAGAGGCATTTTGCATGATTTCATAAGACGGTTCCATATGGCCCATTTCGACCTTGGACCCCGAAATCTTGAACTGTCGGAGGTCACAACTACCATAGTGCATCCACATACCAGTTGTAAACTTTGTCCAAGCTTTATAACTTGAGGAAACCTGTTGAAAGGATTTCAGAAGTTCCCCGTGTCCCGAATTACCTTTGACTTCCACCAAAAAAAGTACTGAGGGCACACCTCAATATGGCTGACCTACATCCCAAGTTTGACCTCCATCCGAATTTCCCCTGTTGAGTTAGAGCGTGGCAAAGCAAGTGCTACAGAAACCCAAGAGTTTTTCCCCCCTCCCGTGTCCCCAGACGACCTTTGACCTCCACCAAAAACAATCGGGCACATCTTCTCAATATGGTGAACATACATAGCAAGTTTGACTTTCATCGGTATTGCCCCTATTGAGTTAGAGCCTACCGAAGCAAGTGTCACAAATACTGTCACAGACACACACGCGCGCGGGTGCCAACCTGACTGCATAGGTTCCTTTTCTGACGCAAGGAACCAAAAATGACGGCCGTGTATACGCAATCGTCGATAAGCTGTTCGAGGTGGTACTCTTCTACTAGCAAACTTCTCCTTGTTTAACTAGGTGTGGTGGTTAAAATTGATTCCATCAATCCAAATGGGTGGGGGTGGAGGTGGTCTATAGCCTAACTTGCAAGATGTTGCCACTGGTCCTAACTCTGGTGGAGCAATTCTCGCCGGCTTTCGGCCTCCCCGTGGGCTTTCGGTCTCAACGGCCATCTGTCAGGTGGGACTGTGAGATGTGGATCAGGGGGGGTTAACATTTCACGGATCATTGAGGAGACATACATCACTAATCAGTGTTGACTGTCTACGAAGACGCTCAACTTACCTGAAAGTCACAAAAATGCAGTCATTAGATTTTGAACCACTCCAGGTATCCGGACAGTTGCTATTACGAATGCAGTTGGAGCTAACGCATGAGTGATCCACGTCCGCTGAACGGGATTGCAGCCTTCCTGCTCCGGCGTTCAGATGAATGGAATCAATGTTGTTGTTACTTTTATTGCACCGCAGATCATGACTTTATGCCCGGATAACAAGAGAAGTTTCCCCATTCATAAATGTTCGATATTGTAATATTATTCCTGACAAAGCGGCAGTCAATGGGATGTGATGTGCATATAATAAATATTCTCTCAGCCGAGTTCAACACTACATTCATGTGACTCTTTGAGCTGATGACAATGTTATAGGAGTCATGTCCCATGAGACATTACTGTCTCAGACAACCGCAATAAATCAAAAGCATGTTTAAAGGGCTTCCCTCTCTTTCAAACCGAAGTGCAAAGACACCTTCACAAAAAAGTAAGGAAAGACTGTACATTAGCTTAAATCACTTTTCTTTGCAAAAGTGCCAATGAATCCTTTTCGGGCTAACGGGTCAAAACGTAGACTCCCCAGGGTAACCATAAAACTTCATCCGTAGACGGCAAGTTTGGAAAGACATACGGGTAGGACTGACTGTCATTCTGGTTGTTACAAAGTCAAATTTTGTGATCGTAGTTTACAGTAAATATCCCTTAATTAATTATTAACATTTTTGCACATCATAGTTCTTTGTTCAAATGAGATATGTAGTGTCTGAGGTTTGTAAGTTGTGTCGCTACCTGATGGGCCTACATGTTGTTCATCAGTGAGAAGGAAATTGTAGCTATGAAGTTACTTAATACCTAGAGCAGGATTCCTCAATTAATGACGCCCGCCATTTGTGTCGAGCTGCGTGGCTTTTTATAGCGCCCAAACGATTATTAAGATAGAATACCGAAAAAATGAAAAGGGGTAAAAAAAATGTTAACAAGAATTTTTCTCAAAATCAGGTTAATGAATTTGTTACTTTCTAAAAGTCACAGGCTGTCTAGTAAGTAATTTAAGTAAGTAATTTGGTCTCACAAGGAAGTTCAATTACTGTAAAAAAAAGAGCAAAAACAAAATTGGACATTTCGTGGAAATTCTGGCTTGAAAAAAATTGTAAGGCTTAGATGCAAACAGCATTTTTATCTGAACCCCCTTCTTAAACAAAACTTCAAGAGGTATGGTGGGGGGGACGCCAACCGGTGGCGCACTACATCAACATAATATCGTCTATATTCATTATGGAAGCCTAGTGCTCGAGTTTCTGATTGATTATTTTGACATCGTCAGCTGTCATTTGTCGAGCATGAAATCGGCTATGTTTTTAGAGCTAAATTATATCGCGGTAATGAACAGTCATGTTTACAACACTGAAACTACATTTTATCCTATTAAGCTACCCAGTCTGGATGTTTGTTCATGGTCAGAAAGCTTTGCGAGATATTTCACAACCCAGTTTATGTAAACTATCGTTCGCTTTTTTTGGGTGGGGGGAAGAGTGTAAGCTTTTGAAACAAGAAATCTCAAAATAGAAAATGTCTGGATGCCTCTCACGAGGCCCGAGAAGTGTTATTTCCTGCAGGCTAGGAGGCTTTTTCTTTTTCCAAAAAAATCTTGGTACATTACAAATCAACCATGGGCGTGGATTTGGGGGATGGAGAAAGTGGACATGTTCCTTCACCTTTTGTGAGGAGGGTACACCAACACGTTTGTTTGGCCACTTTTGCGACGAGAAATTGAAAAAAATCTTCAGTATTCTTAATTAATGGAAGTGTAAATTTCATAACTTGTGTTCTAAAATATAAGTTAAGGAAAATTTAAACTGAAATTGACAAGACGAAAGAGACACAATTGCCATTCCTGCTGTATGAGAGAAATGTTTACAACAAAACACTCTGTAGGTTTCCCCCATAATGATGGCGCTCCTGCGATTTGATGGAGTCCATGGAGAGGAGACATTCCTTTCTGATAGAGTCATTACTGCTTCCTCCACCTCATCCCTTTGTTCAAGGTCTCTCAGCTTAAATGCCAGTGGCGACGGAACGGAAAGGTGTATTATGTTCTGCCTCCAATATACTATCTGCCAAGTGCTTCAGTGAGCGAATGCATAATTTAAATATTATTCTTGTACCATTTCAACCCATCTGATATATACTTCTATTTTTTTTATGGACTGATTTTTTTCCTAAGTTATTGCGAAATTGCGCACATAAGACAGCAATTTCAAGACTGGGTATATGGAGGCTTAAATCACCGAGAAAGTGCCGTCTCTTGCCATCTGGATGGTTTGCAAAGCCAAATCTATTCTTGTACGCTCCCCGCCAGCCGATGATGGCCCTCCATTGAGATAGTCCTGCCGGTACTAAGCCCCACCACCCAAAATATTCTTTTCTCTCCGCCACTTTTAGCAGAGGGTTCACAGTGCAGATCCCCCACCCGCTTTCAATAACAAATCGACGCTCTGCTTAGATGATAAAACATGAATCTCCCCCCCCCCCCCCATTCAAAAAATAAGTAAATAAGTAAAGGAATAAATAAATAAACTATGTAAATAGAGCCACTCCTGGGGAAGGCTGTAAAATCCATGGCTATCAAACCGTTGTCAGTGAATCCTCCTCGTATATTTCCAACATAAACCCAACAGCAAAACAGACAAGGTGATTGCGATGCGCAATCACATTTATAGTTACGTGTTTGACATGATCTCCGTTTGCCAACGACAAAATGCCGCCAAGTCATAGAAATGCATATTTAATTTCTAAGCTCTTTCTTACTACACATGGACATCGTGTTAATAAGATCTTAGTTAATTGAAATCAATTTGCACACATTCAGTCATGCCATGCCATCACGACAGAAGTTAATTAAACAGTGTTAAGGAGAGACAGGGCTACTAAATTAAAAATGCACTGACATAAAAACCATGAGAGCTCGAACAGCAATGAAGGATACATTTGCAAATGCATTGTCTGGTTTGGAGCCAACTTAGGTCAGGTTGTGCCTCCACCCCCCCCCCCCCCCCTTGAGCATACTTTTGTTAATGTTTCACGATTTTGCTAGTATATTTCTTGTTTTTACCAGTAGGCCAACAATTCTTCACTTCAAAAGCTTTAAGCCAATAGCTTGTTGTTTTCTACAGGCATTGTCCTCGCCTTAACAAATGTCTGACTAAATCGGTGATAGTATCCAGAGGCATCCATCAGCGATTCACAGATTCAACAAAAGCTTTGTGTTTTTGAAAGAAATTTATTGAGCTGCATAAAAAAAAAAAAAATGAAAATGAAAAATGACTTGCAAAAAGTGGCATATTGTTGATGTATATATATGAACTTTTTTCTCTTTACGTTGTTGGCAGTTTTGATACACATTAGGAATGGCTTTGTCTGACCAACAATGTATGTGAAACTAAAGGTAAGATAAAAAAAAAATGTCAAATTATGATCAGGCTAAATTGACCTATTGAAATGGGAAAAAAACCTTATTGATATTGCCTAAATTGGAATCTCAACTTAACATTCAGCAATTGTTTTAGGAGATATTTGACATGAATCATTTTACAATATTTCAAGAAATGGAATGATACAAAAAAGAAAAAAATGACGTAAGTTCAAGTAACCGCAAAGAACATAGTCAATATAACATAGTAGGGTACATAGGAGTTGCAATTAGAAATTCTGTTCACTTTGCTATTAAGTCAGAATACCCCATTTCAGGCAAAATATGAACAGTTGGTGACCATTGGTCCCTTGAAGAGGTATTTGAGTCACAAGAGATATTCGTAACATCATTTGTAACAGATAAGTAAGCAGGGTATAATGTCAATTCAGGTCTCTTAATATCACATGATGATTTTTATCAAATTTATGATTATCATCACTATTGAGAGTCGGAGGTTGCACAATTGTAAACCTGAAGACGTCATATCAATGTTAAGTACCATCATATGCACAATTGTAGTGAAAAACATTCCATTTGAGTTTTTGGTGATGTGCCAATTATTCATTTACCTTTTGCATGGGTTCACACAAAAGCAAAATATGAACCAAAGTTTAAATGATCTCTCTACACAACTTTTTCCCCAACATCAAAATTCAGATTTTTAATAGCATCAGTTAAACAAAGACAAAAAACATTGAAAGAATAACTTGTTACTTCCTTTGCATTTGTGTTAAGATTTTAATTCTTTCATCTTTAACTTGACCCATTTCTTCAAATGCAATGTTTTACTAAGAATCTCCAGTAGCTTTTAAGCGAGCATGTCTAAATGTCCAAATATGTCAAAAATAAAAGAGATTTACATTTACTCTTTGAAATTTGAAAATTTTGCACAAATTGCTATTACATGCAAACAATAAAAGAAATGCTACACTTGTAAAGTGTAGTTTTGGTCTAATTCTTTGTGCGGTACTTGAAAGTACAACCTGGACAGAAACGAAAAAAAAGTAAAGAAAAATTATTCCTTATCCAGAGTAACAGACACTAGTTTCTCCAAAGCTCTCAGTTGACTGACAAGAATAGACCACCTCCACAAGAGTTTGTGAAACATTGATTAATGTTGATTCTTACAGTATCAAAAGACAGCCGGATGACTTCACACTGACTGTTAGTAACACTGACCGATATCACCTACTAACAAGTTCACACGACACAGTCCATCCGAATAATGAATCCATCAGGATTTCAGGTGAACGTGAAAGGAGACTCCTCTGCAAGAATGGTTGTCCACAGACAAGAAAGTAATAATCTTCCTTCCAGTCAGTGCTTACAATCTTTTCCCTCCTGATTGTTTTTTTTTTTAACATTGTAACTGTCAAGTTTTTCAGGGAACCTTGTGGCTTTTCTTCCAGGCATGATACACACCTTCAAGATTTCAGTTGAAGCACAGCCTATACAAAGACACATAAACAAAAAAAAACCCTATAACAAAGTCATTTACATGACAAAAGAATGTGAAATGAATCATAACATTAATGGAAAATAACTGAGTTACATAAAGTCTCTGGAAAAAAAATGAAATGTGCAGCAGTTCAGATTAGAGAGATGAATCACCATGGCAATGCAAACTCTTCCAAATGGAAAACAATGACAGTGGGATATGCAAAGACGACACAGTGGATGAAACGAGATTCGCTGGAAGTTTCCACTTTTCCATGAGACTTCAATTACCCAGGTAGTGTATCATGTCAATCTACTGAAGATTTACACCAGAGTGAAAAAAAATGCAATGTGGTGCTTGAACCATCACTTTCAACATAACTGCCTTCATTTGAAAAAAAAAGCCAAAAAACAAGCACTTCTATCCTCTTCTAAAATCGAGTGCTTTTATGATTACCAAAAGGTGCAAAGTTGCAAATTATGCAAAATATAATAAGATATTGATGTTTATATCACAGGAAGGTAACATTCCCAACTTATGAAAAGAAAGACAGTACTGCACCTTATTAGCTGCTTCTAAGGTTGTGATAAATGATTTCAGCTCCTCGATGTTCATCTCCAATGGAACAGTCCTGGTGCTACCTTCTTCGTTTACAGTAAGGCTTAGATTCACCAATGGTTCCTCAACGCTTGAGATTTTATCACTCGCGAGGGCATACTGTTGTAACGAAAGAGATATTTTAAGGGTAACTACAATGAACACAGTGACAACAGCCACAGAGTCCATTAAGAAATTTGACCAATTGTTGTCTCTCTCCTCCATAAGTTGCTAAGGCAATCTAATAGGATTCAGTATGTAATACAGCTTTTTCAATTAAATTTTTCTCACGTGATAAGCCTAAGACACACCAAAGAAATATGGCCATATGTTGTTGTGTCTTAAAGAAAGCCAGAATTACTGATGATCTGTACGAAACTGTAGATGTAGACCACTGCCACAATGGTGCAAGGGAAAGTCGTCACCAGTTTTGTAGCAGCGGTGGGTGGTACTGGGCGGCCCTGCCCAGGACAAGACATTCCAGCCAGGCATTCATGATCAGTTTAACACCTTACAGCTAGACTCAAACTTCACAAAATTTCGTATAAATGACAAGTAAATATAATGGAAAAGTGACCTTTGGAGTTAAAATTTGAAAATTTTGCAAGTACTTTCGCATAACAGTGCTTACAGGACATGGAGCACTCTGGAGGCGCTGCTGCCCAGACCCCTGCCTGGAGAGTGTCACTGGACCCTACCAGGTCCTATAACCTTTAGACTCTACCAGAAGTGGGTGGCTTCCCTGCTTGAAACACAGCACTGAAATTCATCTAGCTACAACCTGGTCTAACAAAAGACTGCTAACTGTTCATTCATAAACTAAACTAAACATGATGAGAATTGTATGGTGATAGTTAGTACCTTAATCTTCCAGTCAAAATCCCTGAGGTATGCTTCTGATATCGACAAAGTCTGTTCTGCTCTGGCAGCTTTGAGGTCTTCCATCCTCAGTGACAGACACTGGAAGAAACTCTCTCGATATGGCTCTGATAGTGACTCCAACACTTCTTCAACCTGTGAAACACAAAAGAAGTTGATCCGTGATAGCAGAGAAACCCTCAGATCAAAAGAAGAGAAAACAAAATTCTGAATGGGCCACAAACAATGAACCAGACACTTGCGGTAATAGAGTGAGAAGGGCAGAGCCATCGATGGTTACAGGGCAGGGTCAGGGGTTGATACAAAATATGGCAGAGTGAAGGTGGTTAAATTGTGAAGGCAGGTAAGTAAAGACTGAAGTAGTTTGGAGATGAAAGAAGGGAGATAATAGAATGGGTATTAATTGAAAAGCAAAAGAATATGAATACAGTATACACAAGTGAGCGAGCACGTACTGTGCATATACAATAAATCTAAATGTACAGAACACACATACACACACATGGACATCTGTCGCGGTCAAAACAACAACTCACCCCCACACAGTGTTTTGAACCCTAATACAGAGGTAAGCACTCTTTCAGGTTAGTCTGTGAGGTTTAAGGTCAACAAAGCCATGACAAGTTGCATACATTATTGAGACACTTTCCTTGCTACAAAATTTAAGTTGAGCAAGCACAGTAAATCCAACTCTTAATTTTGCACATGTGGAAGCAACAGAAATAAAAAGCAAAAGGGTATGATTTTCACAGTTGAAGATGTAGATTTAGCAAAACTTTGGAAAAGGAGGTGCTTGGAGAAGGATCAATATTTCACAAAACTTAAAATGTAGCAACTTCTGCACCTCATCTTTCTTTAAGTCACCATGGGAGAAGATTGTGATGACATGCTTCAAGTCTGCTAGAACTGTGAACCAATCTTCGAGAGTCCAGACTTTGCTGTACTTAGCATAGCTTGGAGCAGACGACCTTATTACGCTGTCAATGATGTGATGTAATAGCTGGAAGTAAAAGAACAAAAGTATAAACGTAATGTACAATTACGACATTCAACAAGTACTTAAGACCTACTGTACGAATTACCTTAACCTGTAATATAAAGGTTGCAACCATTACGACAGATGACGTTACACTGATTTGCTATTTGAGCTGAACTACATACTGTAAAAGCAGAACGCAAATTTGGATGTAAGCCATACGGTAGCTTTTCACTCAAAAAGTTCCTGATGCATGATGTGAGTTTTTATGATTGCAATAACTGTACTGCGATTTTTGCAAAGGATCCACCTCATGGCCAGCATGATTGTTTGTACCTTTCATGCATCTCAACAACACTGAAAAGCCTGAGCATATACTGTATACTGTAATACAAACAAAAAGTACAAAGAAATGCACATTTGCAATGTTGCAAATCAACTGGCTGCACACCTAGCACAGTAAACGGCCATGCAATTGCTGGTTTTCTCTGGCCATGTATGAAGAACATGGTCAGTGACATCAACATACTGAGTCATTGGGTTTGTGTGTACAACAAATTTGCAACTTTGTGAGTAAAGACAGTTTACCTGTCACAGTAAAAGAAACTTTTTTTCCAAATTCTGGATATGGATTCCTAGCTGAAAAAACCTTTCAGGCCTATTTGCTTTTAAGAACAGGGCTGTGTGATGTTTAAACTAGTATACCTTCCAAAAAAAAAGTGGATGGATATACCGTACTCAACAGAGGATATGCCATGCAGATATCTTCCCAGTTGCATTGAAAAATTCTAAGTCCTATGAACTTCCATCATGTTTGTTCTTATGAGAACTACATGTAAGTCTCCTCCCCCATCCTAATAAATCAGTGGGAATTCATTTTTCACTGAATTCCTAGTCATAGTAGAAGTGGCTGCCGGACCAGTAATTCATTTGTCGCTAGATATCTAGTTGTAGTCATAGTGTGAGGTATTTAATTGTCACTGGGAATCCATTTTTTACTGGATTCTTGGTTACAGTCCAAGAGCGGTCTTTGATGTGCAATCACTGGGAGTCCATTTGTCACTGGATTCCTAGTCAAAGATGAAGTGAGGGCATGGACAGTCACTGGGAATCCATTTGTAGCTGGATTCCTAGTTATAGACAAAGTGGCTTGAGTATGACTAGGAATTAGACACCTAGTGTAAATCAAACGTCACTGACTGACTACAGTGGATATTCAATCATATTTGTTGGAAGAAACAAACAGATGCCATGCAGTGTGCAAAACTATGGGGAGCACAATTTAGAGAAAGTTGCAACTGAACACCTTAGGTTTACAACGCAGCTGCTGGATAAACAGGTGTAACATTAGCACAAATTTTACATGTCCTGACTCTAGCACCATACAGTACTAAGGCTCTGACTATGCGTTATACCTATTACTAGTAAAGAAAAGGGGCGTTAAAACAGCAGCCTTGTCAAGTGCGTTAGTGCTCCTCCTAGGCTGCGGTATGCCTCAATGTACTATGATCGTTGATTGCCTAAGGATTTTATTGGCCACGTAACTCTAACCCAATCCCCAACACTATCAACCTTGTGAGCTTGCCTACGACTAGCAACTTAGTTTATGTTTTAACTTAAGCCGAACAGTACTTTAGCAGAACCAAATCATGTTGTAAATGTACAAGACTTAAGTGCGAAATAAAAACAACAACACAGTTACTTTTTATTCGCAGAACCGGGCCCCATAATGTCAATGCCTCAAATGCAGCAGCCGTCATTTTACCAGCAAGGTAATTCAAACTTCAAAGGATTTGGCGACCTAAGAGGGAGATCAAACTGAAAAAACAAAAAGGCAGACAAAAATACAGCGCAATACCGAATCAAATTTGTTCTCGGGACATTTTCCAATAAGTTCCGTGTGGAGTTTTCCTAGCTGTTGACTACCCATTGTTGAATCTGTTGACACTATACTTCACAGTGCGAGTGACGAAGTCAGCTGACTGAGCTGAGTAATTGCAATAGCCTATGTGTTGTTTAGTTTATGTCATAGAACGAGCCCAGTGAAACCAAAGAAACCTGTGAAGGACTGAGGTTGAAAATTGAATTGATAGGAGTTAACAGTTAAAATGACTATGCAATAGACAAACCTTGAGGCATACGTTCATTTTGATAATTTGATCTATTTCTAAAATCATGAAATATTTTTTCAAGGGCCGTCGCCACCGGGGTGGGGATGTCTCACCCTAAAAAAATTGTCACACCGACCATGGTAGGAAAATCTCGGCTGAAATACTAGTTTGGAATTTCTCATATCTCAGTCTAGCACAAAGCCTTGACTCAAGAAAGGCAATTTCTCAAAAGGGGATGGGGGACATTTCCTCCCGTTCATAGAGAAATTGAGACATAACATCATTTTTTAAGGCTGGTACACCGTACATGCAGCTCAAGCACACTGGCACCCGGGAAGTGCTGCTCCCAGTGTCATATCTGGCAGAGCTTTTGAAAAGCCAAACTTTTCTTGTACGCTCTGAACCAACCAATAGTGACGCTAGATAGTCATCCCCCTAGTTAGTAACAAACATAATTAGTTCGAACAATCTCTGCCTTCCCCCCCCCCCCCCAATTTCTAGGCGCCGATGTTCGTCAAAAAATACTTGTCAAGAACTCAAATGGAATTGATAAACTGCAGCCATGGTGTCCATATTCCAAGGCTGGATGCATGCAATTCAAGCACTCCCGGGAAATGCCGTTCCCTGCCATTTGGAACTTTTAAAAATCCAATACTTTCTTGTATTCTTTCTTTTTTCCGCTTGGATAGACCGCTAGTTAGTCACAAACATAATTCGGGAACCAATCCCCTCCCATCCACCCCCCCCCCCCCAAAAAAAAAAAATTCTAGCACCGATGTGCCAAATTTGTTCAACCAACCAGTAGTTGTCGAGTACTCAAAACAAAAAGAAAAAGAAGAGGATGCGTAATTCATTATGATTCTTGTACCACCTCAAAAAACATGTTATGCACTCCCACTTTTAATAGATTGATTTTCCTATTCACATGAGTTGATTCATTGCAGACATGATATCTATATTTCAAGGCTGGGTACATTCAGCTCAAGAACACCCTGAAAGTGCCATTTCCTGCCATCTGCGGGTTTGACAATATTTATCGGAAGCTCCGCGTCAACCAATAGTGGCGCTCCTTTAAGATAGTAATGTCCCTAGTCACAAACATAATTCAGAAAATATCTGCCCCCCCCCCCACAAAAAAATAAAAAAAAATCTCGATGTCAGTGTTCCCATATGTGTTTGGCCTAAACGTATTTGCCAAGTTCTCTCAAAGAAAAACATGAAAGAGGAGGCGTAATTCATTACGATTCTTGTATAACCTCAAACCCACGCACCTGGTATGCATTACCATTTTTCTTAGACTGATTTTTTTACGTTTCATATGAATTAAGGAATTGCGGACATGATGATTTCAAGGCTGGGTATATGCAGCTCAAGCCAAAATTTACTTGTACGTTCCCGGCCAACCAATTACAAATTGTGTGGTGTGTATCGGTAAACTTTGGATTGAAAATACTGATACCTACTGAAGTGCATGCTGTGTCTCCGTCAACGTAAGAACGCAATACTGATAATTACCAACGTGTATAATGTGTCGTCTTGAACAAGATGCCCAGGGGCTGTTGATTTGACTGGGGTCTGAGAAAGAAGCAGATGCTTTCTGTGGACTGCATATAATAGGGTGTATACTTTGTTGTTTTACTTTGGTATTTTTGTTGTATATGTTTGTTCTTTTTCACTTTGATCTAGTGCCCTTCATATGTATACTTATATTATAATCTGCATTGCTGAATTTTACTTACTTTGTAAAACATACGAGAAATAAAGTTGAAATTGGAATTGACATAACAGTAAGACCCAAGATCTAATACCTACAAAACTAAGACTTTACCAGGTACAAAAGCCGACCGTACGTACCAGGTACAAAAGCAGAAATGCAATTTGTAATGTTGAAACAAAACCTTCAGGGGAGAATATTGTCCAAGTTGTTTAAGTTGAAATAAAACATCGCGACAACGTCTCCAAAAAAGTTTCATTTCCATCAAATAGTTTCCTTTTAGCACAGTCTATTTTTTGTAAAGTCGAAACGTACTTTTCCTCTTTTTGCATACCCCTTTCGGCGTCTGGGGGGAAAACAAAGATTTCAAAATAAGTTACCTTTTAAGGTCTTAGTTTTGTACCTGATGGGGTCTAAGGTTTGTAGGTCTTGGTTCTCAGGGACATTACTATTTCACTACAAAAATCATCTGGTATGGAGTCATCTGTCTGCAACCAAAATTAACATCTCCAGAACGACTCTATCTACCATCAACAGAATTCTTTAGAAGTCTCAAAGTCTCTGGTCTTGGACATTACCTTTTCAGTACAGAATTATTACATGTAACGTCGTACATGATTGCTTTGCTTCTCTGCATTAAATTAAAATCTAGGATAATTACAAACCACACTCTTTTTTCAAGTAACAGATTAACATAAACAGGCACATGTTTATCTAACAATAAGCGTTTATCTACATATGTCGATATCATTGCGGTTATGTATATCAGTGCTAACTTAGATTACGTTCATTAAATCGTTTTTGGTGTAAAATTGTATTTTTAAGTAGTCTGTTAACAAAAAAAAAAAAAATGGTTGGAAACCGTTTAGGCAATATTTCGCTTAAGTTCAACTAAAATCCCATTCTGTCTAAACTACACTTGCAAAGTTTGCCGTAAATGTCATCAGTATAAAGTCTTTTTTCACCGGTCTAAATAGCTTTTATCAACATAGTGGTAATATTATCATGGGAACAGTAAAGGTTTTAAGAAAATCGTTTTTAATACTGGTTCAACAATAGCGATTGAATTTGGCTTACCGTCCATGAAATCAAAACGAAATAACAACTTATCACGCACGAGGTGCATGAAAAAAGTGCAATGAGCCCCAGTATGTTCTGTCTGCATACCCGTATAGAGTAACTTTTGGGTGTTGTCTTCCTTTCAGGAAAAGAAAGAAGGAAGGAGCATTGTACAAAACTATGCATAGCCACCGGACTACAAAATGGCTTCCTCTGTATTCTCATACTAAACTGAAATGCGAGTCTCGGTATAAGCTGAGGTTTTATTTGGTCTCGATCGTCTCATCAGACAGACAAAGGGATTACATGCAGAAACGATAAGCTGCAGGAGTTAGAACAGTAAGGTACTAAAGATCCCCCCCCCCCCCCCCACACACACACACACACACTCACACAAACCCTCAAAAAAAAAAAAAGGATCACACAATTGAAGGGAATGTATCGTGGACATTGAAGGGAGTGTAAACTTGTTATCGCGTTCGATTGAGACCAACACACTTTAATTTTGTCTTCATCTCATTATGCAAGATGCAAAGCAAAACCGCACGAGAAGACATTGGTTGTATTTTATTGTATTTTTTCCTTATTAACATTAACCCAAGTTGTCACACAGTCTTAAACCTTTCGCTCACTTCCAAAAGCTCCCTATATGTATATATATATATATATATATATATATATATATATATATATATATATATATATATATATATATATATATATATATATATATATATATATATATATATATATATATATATATATGTACGGAGATGCACATAGAATTGGGAGAAAAGCTTGGTAGAACTGTTTGCTATTATTATTTCTGTAAAGCGCCACAGTCTCAGCGTTTGAGTACAGCCTAAATAAAATCCAAATGAACCCTGTCGCAATATTTTGCATTTTGTTTGCTTTGCATCTAATGCGGGGGGGGGGAGGAGGAGGAAAATATGCCATGAGGTTCTTTGCTGAGCAACCTAATAGCCTAGATTATAAACACTGCGTGCAATGAATGTAAGGAGTAAACGTTAAATGTTAGGGAGAATGAATAGCATATATTCTGTTAGGATAATACAGAACTATAGAATTCTGTTCCAAGGATAACGCCCTGTTTTGTCAAGCGTGCCTGACTTTAGTGCTGATTCTGCAAGGACTTTAAAGAGGTACATCGTGTTGTCTCGTGAAATCACTAAAGTTTTCTAGACCTGTCAACTTTCGTTCACACACTAATGACAAATGGACAAACTAAGACGATCCTCAAGTTTCATACAGAAAATTCGTGACCAGACACTTTTCACATGTGCTTAAATCATATGCACAAAGCCAGGACAAATCAGGGTAAAAAGCCCCCCTCGCCCCCTCCCCCCCCCCCTTAACAAAAATGACAGTTTTCATAACCATTGGATGCGAAACTTGACTGATTTTGCTAACTACAAGCATTACGTGTGTTTGTTTCAAAATCCTCACAAACTTATCAACAGAATGAGCCCCTCTCTTTCCAGTATTATTTTGTTCTGCAGGAATTCGAGGCGTGAATTTACATTTTACAAATACACATGGGACAAGCCTAGAGTCAGGCTTCCATTACGCAAGGGCAAAACCTGTTTGTTCAAACGAGAAGCAAATAAGTCATCAAGGCATGGTTATTCCACACGTGAGGTATATCGTTCCAAATGTAAATAAATACCGTTTTATGATCCACACAGTGTGATAACCATAGTCACTATCCATATTTAATTGTCCATGCAGATAATGCAGCCTAAGGGATAGACATGTGTATATATATTGCCGACAATTTTCCCAATTGTATGTTTCGGACACATTCGGACACATGTTTAATATTATCATATCGTGACGACGCAGAGCGAAAGGGAGGCCTTTACTCTATAAATTCCTTTCAAACTTTTTGAAATCACTTTTTTAGCTTAAAGCTACCCCCACCTCACGGTTAGCACACCTACCCCCTCCCCCACGGACATACATAACACATGACATGAAAATTAGATAGTTATAAGTCAAACCAAAAAAAAAGGGGAAAAAAAGGAAGAAAAATGAATTACATAATAGCTTGTATTATGGTAGTCAACATTGTGCAACGCTCCACATTTGTGGGTGGCGCCATGGAAGAGTTGATGCGTGTCAGTGTGAAATGAAAAGAGTGATCACAAATGCCGAAAACAATTCTGTCTCCATCATTTGACTCGGGCAACAATATCGCTGGATACCATACAGCCATGTGTGTCGACAATGGTAATTTGTTCACATAATCATAGCTTTTTCACTCAAGAAACACAAAGGATACAATAGAAACAAATATTTCATCAACGTCACATCACCCTCTCTTTCGATGGACATTTTTTTTTTCACAATCACAGTGACTGTGCTATTGATTTGAATATGGGGGGATGAGGTGTGTGAGGGGGGATGGGAACCCCGTCTGGTTTGAATGGTTCAAACCAGACGGGCATAACTATGAGGTGATACAAAGGATAGTGTTTTATTATAGGTCGGAAGATTAGGTTAACTTGTTTTTTATTTATTTTTAGACAGTGGAGGTGCCCGAATAGACTTGAAAAAGTGAAAGAAAAAACTCATCCTGTTTGTCTACGGTTAGTACACATGACCTTTGTTTGTATACTTGAGGTCTCACAGAGATGCAAATGAAGTTTAAAGTCTGCTCAGTGGTGCACCATCAAACTATGTTTGCAGTTAGTAGTCTTGTATGAGTGAAATGGCAAACTATACGTCGTTAAGAATGTATGCCAAAGGTTGGGGACGTTTGACAATTACACATTGGACGTCATTGCGGATCTCCTCGATCAACATGAGCCTTTTTTTTTAAATGGATTCACCCTTATAATGGTCCCATTTCCATGGGAACTTAAAGTTCCCATGGTTCCCAAAAGTTCCCCAAAAAACACTGCCGATAAGATGACGGCAGAACTTGATACGTCTGAAATCTTTTTTCAGCCTAATTTAGCGAGTGACACGAGTCTGAAAACAAGAAACGCAGACGGAAAATTCATCTGAGAGATACAAACGAAAATGATTAATACTTTCATGTTCTCATTAAATTGAGATGCCTATAAGGTGACCTCCAACATGTATGCTATCTCATTGCAGTGTTTGGAAACCTGGAATGTTTTAAGTAAAAGAGGTTTATTACCATCAGAGCAAGAGACCATGATCAGGATAAATAAATAAAACGTATTCCAAAGTTTCACCTTCCTCATTAACTAATTTGGCCCAATTCGTGATAATAAATTGATCCGTCTGCAATATCCATACACGACAAAGCTTGTATTTCACTTAATTTACGTGCGGTTTTTTAAGTTACTTAAAACATGTAGGACAAGATGACAGAATTCCCAACAGGCAGGTAAAACATACCAGTCCCCAGGCAGTATGATTGCTTTCGAAACCAAACACGGAAGCATAAATTGTCTCCCGTGTCGTTGTAACAATTGTATATGTGAGAAGCAACTGCTATTGAAGTCTTGTTATAAAGACAGTCAACACAAACACGGGTATCTGAAAATATGAGTGTTAGCCACGTCAGGATATTACTCAATACTATAGGAGTAAACAAGGGGGGGGGGGGGGATGTTGGTCAAAACAAACTTTATGGCTTAAACAAATTGGCCCACCGCCGCTCTTCCACATAGATCTGAAATAAGTAGTTGTGAGTTTTTTCATGATAATAAATGACTTACTGAAATACACATCGACCAATTTGGGGCGAAATCAATACTTTCCTAAAAATTCGACCAGTAAAGAAAATGTTTTTCCTCATTCATTTGTCTTAGTTCCAGGAAAACAGCAATTTTATACGCGTTACTGATTGACCATATTGGAAATCTACCACTGAGAGGAGTTTAAAATGAAGAGTTGAATACAAAATTTAATTCTAAAAATTTGCTCAAATTCAAACGCCTCTGAGCACCAACTAGGAGTGTTGCAATGTAAAATATCATAAAATGATGTTCTATATTAATTATTATGAAATCACAGTCCAGATTTGACTTTAATGAAAACACTAAAGGTTGATTCTTATGAGACAATACTTTGTAAGAACTTATGAGTGAAAAAATAGTTTATGCAGAGATATAGAATGTAACGGAAAGTAACAATATCATTAGAGTAAAACCTCCACCTCACACTGACTTTATGATTATTCTAAATAAATTTGACTCACGTAAGTTGGTATCAGTTTTTATCAGTTTTTTTTTCTTTTTCTCGAAAGATCCGATAAGAGATAAGAGTCGCTTATTCCTTGGTGAAAAGTAATATACGTTAACCAAACTAACAACTAATTAATTGACCAAAGGTAACTTGAGAAATTCTCTGTTCATATTTTATTTTACATGAAACGATTCTATACAAACTTTGTGGCTGCATTCGAAACACTTGATGGAATCGAAATCACTTGACGTAACAGCTATGAATATTCTCAATCTACAACAAGATGATGAGCCATTATAAAACGTCGCTGTAGCCTTCGTGAAGTCTCTTCCAGCTGAGACTTTCAGTATCTGTAAACACGGAATAGAGATTCTAATGACATTGCAACGACACCTTGAAAAAAAAAATAAAGTTAAAGTAACAACAAGGTTTATTGAAGGGAAACAGGTGAAGGAAGATGAAAGACCGTTCACTTTACAGTGAAAATTTGCCACGTTGATTGATCCTGCATATTCCTTAAATCCTAACAGAAGACAAGAGGTTCAAGGTAACGATCCAAGTTGTTTCCTTAAAACAGTTTATACTTGAATAATTTCTCTCTGCTATTTTAAATGGAAAGACTAGGAAAGCCAGGAAAGCCCCATGGGAGTATAATTTGCTTCCGAAATGTTAATCTTTAATGTTCTAATCTCCTTACAAACAGACCCCACACGATTTTTTTTTTTCGTGATAGAACCTCAAAGCAAATATAACACAAAACACATAAACATACACTGTAAAACTGTGAACCTCGTGCAAAGTACTTTTCAGTTAGTCACTATTTAGATTAATGTGAAAATTAACAAATTCAGTCATAAACGCCTCTAAACAATTATAATTCCAATTAAATCATACATGTTAGTTGTAATTTAGGACATACATTTATCATTCTCAAGTATACATAACTAACAGTGACCTAAAAGGATAGTTCAACGAAACCTCGAAACCTTGGCAAATTTCACTGTAAAGGGGGGCTGGTGACAACCCTATTCTAATGGTCCACGTGTAGGCTGGCTGTCACACCAGGTAAAGTCTGTCGGTTCTGTTACATCACAACCAGTCTCCGCAATAAACATATTTGAGATAATGCGTTGGTAAAGCCGTTGCTGCCAAATGAAGCGACTCTACGAGAAAGACATCGCACGGTTGTTACCTGCCTTTACTCACTCAGAAGGAGTTGCGAATGCAAAATTCTCAGTGTCAAATTTGACATTTGACAGCTGACCTTGAAGTTTGAACTAAAAACGCATGTGACCATGATTTTTTTTATAAAATCTTGTAAACCGGGCATAGATTTAAAGATTTCAAAATCAAATTCGAAATCATCATCATCAAAATAGTCATTGTGGATTAAGAAATACAGCAAGAGTAAAATTTTCACTAATGTGACCCCTGAAACTTTGACCTCTGACCTTAAATTTTAACGGAAGTCACAACTTCGTACCATGGGTTACCCTTCTACCAACTTTGATCTTTATCGGCTTTACGGTGTAGGCGGGGTTGCAGATGCAAGATTTTCAGTGTCAAATTTGGCATTTGACATCTGACCTTTGACCTCAAAACACGTACAAACATGATTTTTAGATAAAATCTTGTATACCGGCCACATGCTTGTATGTCTCAGCAAAATGGTCATTTGGGATTACGAAATACAGCAATTACGATGTTCCGTCACTTTTTTTGACTAAGTTGACAGTGTAACTTAACAAATACAGCAAAAAAAAAAAAAAGATTTTCACAAATTTGACCTTTGGCCTCTGACCTTAAATTTTGACAGCAGACACAAGACCATGGGTCTTCAGACTATGGGTCACCCATCTACCAAATTTGACATTCATCGACTTCGCGTCCTGGGTAGAATTGCGGACGCAATTTTTTGAAATTAAAATTTCTTTCTCGGACACACACCGAGGGAACGATTACAGTAACTACTTCGTTTAATATTTTTAATTTTTTGAATTGAACAAAATCGATCCTTTCGTAATTACCTCACGAGACTTGCCGGCCGAGTAACCCGTAGAACGAAGTATAAATATTTTTCATCGTTTTGGCTATTTACCCGATCATTGGGTACATAAAGCAACACTTGTGCCTCTTGCTTTCCCCCGATCACTTCCAGCTAATCATATTTCCCAAACTGCATGACTTAACAGCCTACAGAAGCTTGCTATAGTCAGATAAAGTTTCTCTACATCGTTGACGACGGATGTTTAAAAACTTTTAAAAAAATCGACGAATTGTCGGCACACTGCCTTTTCTGTATTTCTGATAGTAGGAAAATTGAAAACGCAAATAAAAGTATCGCACTCATGCCCAAGAGCAGTAGCATGCTTAGTTAAAGGCTATATTGCATCACCCTAAGCTATATTTTTACCTCCCTGAAAGGAAAATTCTCAACTGGTTCTAAGTTACAGTACTCTTAGCTTGCCAGCAAATTCGAAAGATGCAGAGCAGCTCGTAGTACACAGCGTACACAGGGATCCATTGTTTTGATTACACATGTGGAGGAATGGAAGACAGGCTGAGGGAGGGACTAGAGGTAGGTGGTTGGGAGAACTGAAACTGTCTGGGGTGATGCATTACAGCCTTTAAATGTAGACCTACCCTTTCGGGAAATTTTGAGAGATGTAAGCACTCAAACGGGGACCGACGGATCCAGGATCTCTGCTTAACTTGCCAGATGAGCAACCGTTCAATTGTCAGTTTACTTTGCTAACAAGTTTGTCATCTTGTGCACAAGTGCATTGACGGTGATGAATTGGGTGATCTCAGACAGATAAAAAAGGAAACATTTTCTGAAATAAGTTATCGTGACTGTCTCTCTGTATATGTTACATGGACCTTCCACCAGTCTGCTTTCGTCGATCTCGTCACAACATTGCCAACCAACACGAAAACATTCGAAATTGCAACGATCCTCATCATTTACCACGATCGAGTCCTTTAATCAAATAAGTGTCCCGACGATGAGGCATAGAACTAGAAACCTACTATATACAACGAAATATCCAAGGCTATCTGCTACAGTTACCCTACATGGTCGGACAAATAAGCACTAAAGTCACTCTTTATTTACCCGATCATCGGACGAATAACCACAACCCTGCCTCTTGTTCGCAAATGATCGGGTAGTACAATAGAGAATGATTTGCTTTCTTGCCAGATGATCGGCTAATAAGCAGTAACGTTTTGCTTTGTTTCCGATGATCCGGTAAACGTCACTGACAGCGACAAACGATGCATTTCTGTGGTAAATGTGCATAGCGCCATCTTTTCCCTTTTGGGGTGACAATATCAAAGACAGTCTATACGCGGGAAGATTCTCTTTTTTTTTCAAATTAGCAAAACGTCCCGAAAATGGAACGCGCGCAACATTTTAGAAATAGCGCCCTCTAATGTGCGGTCACTTTCTCACTGTTATGAGAGTACTTGTCTACTACGAGCCATCTCCATACGACACGCTGTGCAATAACATTTAAAGGTAATAATTTCGAGAGGACACATAAGCAGATTAAGTGAGTTGTACTAGAAGGTCATCGCAAGTTATTGCAAAACTGATCATATAAAACTGAGTGAATATCTTTCAACGTTTTTTATCTCAGCAAACAGGACAAGCTGAGACGACAGGAGATGGATGAATAGACTTTATTTTCCAACCACTAAAATATATTTTCTTGAAATTCTAGACATACAGGTATAGGAAACTGCTGGTGCTCATAGGGAATGTGGTTAGCATCTACGAAACTTAATCAGAACACTTAACCACAAACTTGTTTTGCATGCATACTGTCAAACTTAAAAGACCAAAACTCTAACAACTATTTACGATAAATGTTTATGCATTAAAGTATAAATAACCATGACGTGCACGGATGGCATAGAAGTAGGCCTAATTAGATTTTTTTTTTCTGAGTGAGGGGGTGAGTGAGCTTGATATTGAGTTTTTTCTTCCTTGCCTTGGACATCGTCTTAGCACCTTAAGCTTCTGATACGCAACAAATCGCGGTGGACACTGAAATTAAACCGAAATGTTTAAATTAAGAACTTTTTGGATCACCGATCATGAAAACTAGTTGCAGCTTGATCAGTTACAGTCTAACATGTGCGTTTGTAGTGCATGTGGCAGACGTACGATATGTCACGTTAGAGATTCCCTGTGCCTATCAAGCGATCGGTCTGTCTAATCATGTCAATTTAAAAATTTTACGTAATTAAATTAATTAATAAAATAATTAGTCAATTCTTTCAGATCTGAGCTATAGAAGGGTGAAAGTTGAGTTGCTCTTCCTCCCGAAATCCCTGCAAGACTCTCGAACCGCAACATAACTACGATACCTTCGATTTTGCAAAACAATCTAAATCTCCTTCAATGGTTCTAATTTTCGGCACCATCTGTTCTTTAACATCTCTTTAAAATCCAAGTAAATAAAATGGTAACTGAAAAACACGGTGAAAAGAGACAGTCAAATTAGGCATTATTCACGAGCAAGTTGAACAATCTCACGAATGTACATAATCTAATGGCAGTGTGTGACTTGCAGGCACTATGGTATATGGTATACGTATATAGGCCGCAGTCTCATAGCATGGTTTGTATCAACACCATATATCACTTTGTTATTGCTCCTTCAGCAGCCATCTGGAGATACCCTTTCCGTCATACGGCATTCATATATTATATGCATGGTCTCTATGGAGACTGTCTTTTTCTAACTCTATTTTTGCTATGGTTAGTTGTGACAGTTTGGTGTGTATTATTTCAATTAGTGTCACATGTCACTGACAGATCACAATTTCTTACATTTTCAATATTTCACTGTGGCCAAGTCATACATTTCCTAACCAGTGGCGTAGCTACGGGGGAATTTTCACCAAAATTGCACATCTTGTGTGTCTCCTGTTAAGCCTGTCAAGTTCCATTTCCGTCGATCTGGGATGAAATAAGATCTCAAATTTTCTTGGTACACTCCAACTGGTGGCGCTCCGCTCACATAATAAACGGGAGCTCCTCTACCAAAATCTTCAACCCACCCCATCGCGCCTCAACTAAAAATCCTATAGTGTTCCCAACTCGTCAAAACTCACTAGAGTTGTTCCTTCTTTCCAATATGGAGCTTTCGATAACATTTCAAATCAAAGACCTATTACCGTTTTAACAAGCTTGTCTAAAATTATCCAGAAACATATCTTTTTTTAAAGAGTATCTTTTTCCACTGCGGCCCAACAGGCCAATAAAAAATCATCTATCTCAAACTAATAATGAACTATTTTTCAGATATTTATCTCAATTTTTAGATAATTAAGGCAACCATTGTGAGATAAGAAGTCGAAATTTTGAGAAAAGAAGTCAAAATTTTGAATTCTTATCTCAAAATTTTGAGACAGCTGTGATATTTTTCATATCGAGTGTATATTACCCAGGCGGTGTACGACAAAACTAATGATCCTCACAAATATCCTAACAAATCAATTGTTTTCCTCCTGCTACCTATGACTCGCAGCTAAACACGTTTAGCCATGTAAACATGTTTGTGACTACAAGAATTAATGCTCTAAATTTATGTAATTTTGGGATGAAAACCCCCTTTGTTACTGAAAAAAAAAAAAAAACTTTATCATTGCTTTCGTACACGGACAACACGGTTATTCATAATCTGGGGATAATAAGGAGCATGGAGGGGAGTAGCCGCCTCTCTCTATTCGGACCAGGGAGGTCTCTAGCACCTCCCGGCTCGGACCAAGGGGCCCAAAACGAAGTACACACACACAGACACACAAACGAGATAGAGAGAAAAAAAGATAGGAGGATAAAGATTGAGAAAAAAAAATGAAAGAAAAGGTAAAGTAACTGGAATGCACATTGAGTACTTTATAGCTGTAATCACAGTAACTCAAAACTCAAAAGGTGTCGCTAGTGTTGCATCTTTCTGTACGCATACTATCTTCGTTACTTTGCGCTCGAAACTTCAAATATAACGTTAGGTTAGTTTGTCAACTTCGTCAATGAAATCGTGGAAATGGTTTCTATACTGTAGGTGCCGGTGCCACTCAACCGTGCACTTGTCATGTGTGAACTTGTGCTTCTCATGTGTGGGGCAACAAAGTGCATTCACATGATCGATGACTCATGTCGGCTAACAACAAAAACGTGCTAAGAACTTGGAATATTGTCTGAATGGGGTGCACGCACGACTCGGGGTACTGCTCTTTGTTTGCCTGTCAAGTGTCATGGCACAATTTTGATGCAACTCATCAACGGTACTAGCCTAACAAGGGTGACTACTGTAACTGTAAGTTACACAAGAGCAACTTGCCGTTAGGCTACTTCCATTAGCAAGTGTTACACCAACCTGGGCAACACAGTGAAGGCCTCAGAAGTGGACAGGCTGCAATGGCTTTCTCAGGTCTTCCACCGTCAACAAATTGGTACTGTAGTTCAACATGTGATGCAAACAAAACTGGTGTATTGGCTTATGCGTCCAGAAATTCTATCGTACTTTTAAATATTTGTGAAGATGGCCAGAGTCTGATAGGATTCTTACATGGTCATGAACAACGAGTTGCTGCTGTTGCATTTAACAAATTAGAAGACGAGTGGCTGGCTACTTGCAGTGATGACTGTCTGGTTAATGTCTGGAACTGGCGGTCAAAGTCCCTCCACAAAGGACACAAGTATCATGAGGTACAGTAAACATGTCTGATCTAACGTTAGGCCTAGTAATAGTATTTGAAGCCTAATCTCTATCCAGTAACACAATCCCATAGTTTGTTATGCTTCTTATTTCATTCACCAATTTGTAAAGTTACATACACATACAGTACATGCCACAATACATAGAAATGAAGTTCCATTTATTTAGTATCCACTAAATTACAGAATACAGAGATCAAGGGAGGGGGGAAAGGAGGAGGATGGGTGGGATTGAATTAGGCTAGGCCTAAATCTCTACCAAGTCCAGATTGGAATGTTTTCAACTTTGCAGGGAATATTTTTATTTGCAGGTAAACCATTCTCCTTGCATAAATTTGTGCTAAGAGAATATTG
Organism: Stichopus chloronotus; assembly: GCA_021234535.1. Taxonomy (NCBI): domain Eukaryota; kingdom Metazoa; phylum Echinodermata; class Holothuroidea; order Aspidochirotida; family Stichopodidae; genus Stichopus; species Stichopus chloronotus. Next base: position 27,992,266 of record CM037834.1, on the reverse strand, counting down.
TTGGCCAGTTTGGAAATCTACTGTACATAGATCAGTAGGCCTACGTTACTGTAGGTTCTACTACACATTACAGTACCTTATTCTTTGGTAGAAGATTACGTGAGTGATGTAAAGTTTTCTTAAATTTGCGGGGATGACCATAAGATTTTCAATTTGTGCAGAAAGCTCATTCTTTGTTCATGTTTCTGTGGTGTGATTCCTCCCCCCGAAAATAGCAAACTTTCCAATTTGGATATCAAATTTCAAGGATCCTGTTGAAGATACTGGACAGCTCCAAATTTGTTTACTAAACTTTGTGCCATTTGTCAAAATTGTCAATTGCAGTGTAGTGGACATTGCAGCTGGCATTCACCCTGCCTGGCCTGGGGGTGCCTACACTTTGAAATATTTTTGACTTTGCATTAGGGCCAAGATTCAAAATGGTGTGATCTTTTTCATTTTGTTAGGGCACTCAGGTGTTCTTACAGTATGCTTCAAATTTTTGTTATCTTTAAAAAGGTGAAGATGCTTTACCTGTACATATGGAACTTAAGTTTTATGAGCCTACAGTAGATGTGGGGATTTGATGCCAAGTTTCAAAAGGTAGCGATACATGCCACGTCAAGGCAACCCACACCATGCCAGCTCATCATACTGTACATTGAATGTTACAACAACATAGTGGTGTATCTATGTCTGCATGCGTACCAAAGGTATTTGGCGTGACATACTGTGCATGCATACGCTTCAGTATGGCACTGGAAAACTTGCCCAGAACAATTTTAAACCCATTCAAACTATTTGCAGTTCTTAGCAAGAGTCACATTCTAATTGGTTCCAATCATTTATAACACTAAAAAATGTTACAGCATTCAGACATTTATTCTACTATGCATCTCCTTGAGTTTGAGGCTATGACCTCCCGTATTTTGACCACTATTGGCAAAACTTAGAAAAGTTTCTAGAAGACAAGGAACAATATCTTAATCAAGCTCAGTGTTACACATATAGGCCTCTCCTCTCTCCTTTTTCTCAAACAGAGCAAAGTCACCAGTTTGTCTTGGCATCCTTCAAAGAAAGATGTCCTTACCACTGGAGATGAGAAAGGGAAGGTCATATCCTGGAATCAAACTGAGGATGTGTTCGATTGCTGGTCACCCGAGAGGGAACCCATAGCCTGTCTTGCATACTCAAATGGTGCAGACCAATGGCTTGCCATCGGGTTAGTTCTTTCACTCCATGATGAAATGTACAAGAGCAAGCCACAAGGCTGCTCCCACACTTGTGTGGTTGCTCTTTACATCTTTCAAGTGTCATAAAATAACTGCCCCTCAAGGCCCTGAATTAAATTATCAAGTTACATTTTTCCTGCACAGCTACAGATGACAATAATGTATCTCTGTACAGGGCTGATTGTACTGTAGCTTCAGACTTGGTCTTCCGTGAATGAACCCCATTCATTATGATATGCTTTTGTACAGAACAGTGACTGATGTTTTACAATGGTTTTGGGATTGTCACAGGAATAACAGTATCTGCAGTATATTTTGTTTTTCTTTCAACAGGACATGTAGTGTAGATACGCTGCTGCTGTAATTCAGTCGCACTGTATAGAGATTAACCTGGCCAGTGACCTATTTGACTTGATTTATTCAGTTACTGTAGCTGCCTTGTCACAAGATGTACAGTATACAGGGATTCTGCCAGAGGGGAGGGGGGTGTCTTCCCCCTTTCCATAGAATGGGGTAGTCTGCCTTTTTCATCTCCATTATAACAATATAATGTTGGATTATCTTTGTTTTTCCTTGAGAAAAGCACACCTTGCAGCAGTGTTTAAACTTCCTCTCCATAAAAAGAATGACCCCCTCTGCCTGCTGGCATTTACCCATAGAATTCATGGAGTGAAAGTTACAATACAGTAAAATATGATGAATGGTACTGTAACATTACAACATTAAGTTCATGAAAATCAGAATGTACTGCTCAGTATAGCACATCAGCTTCAAGCCTAATGTACTGTAATTACTTCATAACTACTGTATGAGTGTAAATCCCATCTGTATAAACATCTGGGAAAGGTTCTATAAAATATTGATATGGATACCATTAGATCTGACATTGGTTTGTTATTTACAGTGCTGTATGTTATCTTAAAGCTGGAATATGAGTTGAAAATTTATCAGTGGAAGTCAAATTCTGTGGAATATGTCATAGCGACTACAAAAAGACCTTGCTTAAGCCCCATTTTTGCATAACTGAATATTCATATCCATTCCCAATTGATCTGTTTGATTTCAAGCACTGGTGAGTGACTTCTATGCTTTCTGGGAGATTCTGAACTTTGTACAGTAGAGCCAATGAAAATGTTGAGACAATTTTCATATTCAAATATCTGGAGGATGAGTACAATGTTTCCTTTTCAAATTTTGTAACAGGTGCTGGTGATCTTTTCCCCTACTTTCTCTCCCCTGAAACACTGAGAAAGAATGAAGGTAGATGACCAGGAGATTGCCAGTACAACTCATACTCCAGATTTCAAGCTGGAATAAGAGTTGTTTCCCAAATATGTTTTTGAGCATTGTGTTGTAAACCAAGAAATGCTTGGTCTCTCCACTGAATCTGTCTCCCTCTATCTTGGCAGTTATAAGAGGGGACTCATACTCATTCTTGACACAAGTAAGAAAGAGCACGCTGCAGTTGTGTTCCGGTTGAGAGGTCACGACGACGATGTCCACTCCATGTGCTGGTCCCCGTCAACAACTTTGACAGGTTTAGCCCCGTCTGACTTCGGTGATGCGGACGGCTCTCATGGACTGTCTGGAAGCTATCTTCTCTCGGGGGGCGAAGATCAACACGTCAGGATCTGGTTGCCGCATGAAGAGAAGATGGTGCATTCCTTCAAGTTACCACCAAAAGGAGGGTCAAAGTCAAAGGGCCACGGAGACAATCGTTCCGCCCGAGGTCGTCTGTGGGTCACCGTTTGGTGGCCTGATGGCAAACCTGAACAGTTTCTGTCGAGCTCATTTGGGTAACAAATTCTCTTCGTGGTCATAGACGAAAATTTGTGTCATTGACAATTCTTTCAAGATACAGTAATATCAGAAGTTCTGCTTGAATATGATTGGTCATTTGACAGGGTCATTTCCAGTTTAATAGCTTTGCCGGTATGTGAGAGATTTACTGCATGATCTCAACTGCTTTACTTTGCAGACTGTAGTAGAACTTAAATGAATATGCAAAAAGGGTATTGAAGTGCACAAAAACGTCATGCATTTTGAGTTGGCTGAGTATCCTTTGGCAAACGTTTCGATTTGTGTGTGTATGTTCATTCCAGTAGAAACTTGTAGCAGACCTGTTTTTCGATTGGTCATGTTCGTGCATTTTAACACTCCTTGAATAATTGTACCTGTATGTAGAAGGACTTGTGCTGTATTGTTGAAGGTATTTTACTGTAATGCATGTTTTATTCCATTTCTCTCTTTAGGGGTGACATTTTGTTTTGGGATTTGAACAAAATTGGAAAGCAGAAGTGGACCGTTTTGGATTCCACAGAATCTCACAATCGACCGGTTTACTCACTTCTCCCAATCAGAGAAAATTTTTTCCTCACATCGTCAATGGACAGACAGGTATTAATATGTTGATTTATGTTAGTAGATTCTACTGAAAACCAGCCTCATTATACCCCAGCAGCCATGTCTGATTCAGTTAACACTCAAGGGAATTGCAACTGAGGAAAATTTAGTTGTCATAACTTACGGATTTTTGTAACTTATGGTTTTTTAAGGAAATATGTATATCAAAATGGTGCAATTTGCATTATGGGAACTTTGTCCTCTCCCACAGGAACTACTAATTGCATCTTATGTATTTCCCTGAGTCCCTGTCACACTGCTGGATCAGCCCAACAGATAAGCGATGGATCATGCTTTTAGATTCGTCAATATCTGCAAGAATACATTGAATGTATGGGACACGTCCTGTGCATGTCCTGCAACTTTGTTACATGTACAGCAATATTCAGTGGGTCATGCACAACCCGGTGTTCAACTTTTCTGCTTGCACAGAACTTGGCAGATTGTAACGCAGCTCACTGAACAAGACAGTTCGGTTTATGTCCGGTACATGTTCATTTTACAGTAACTGGTGTAGTGTATTTATTTGTTACTCCTTGGCTTGTAATGTTTTGCTATGTCTTCTGTGGTGTTTGCTAGTTAGTTTAAAGGGAAATAGGGCGTTTAGAATACACCAACATGACATGCAAAAGAAAAAAGCGGTAATCATTGTTAAACCATTCAGTCTCATCAATAAACATCTACCAAAGCCTAATCCCCTCAAAACATTATGCATGTAGTGAGTAATGGAAGATGCATCATTTGACTTTTGAAAAGTTTGGGTGAACAAATTAGTGTTGTGCAACAAATAACTGAATTTCTGTCTGTGAAGATCTTATTTCTTGAAGAGAAGACTACTGTCATTCCTAATTTTGAATAATCTATCATTCTGCATCCACAAACATTAGTTTAAAAAATATGGATGTCTTCTCTAAAACAAACGCCCTATTTCCCTTTGAAGCGATTATTATGAAGCCAGCCCAAGTGTCAGGGACATGCCAGTCGCAAAAAAGGTTTCTACATGTGCACATTCCTGAATTATAACATTCATGAATTATCGATTGGATTGCTCATTTTGCTGCTGGAGAAAAACAAAATATGTACGATGGTGTACATTTAACTGATACTCTAATGTGTCCAGGACCTTTATAATCTTGGCTGTCTTTGAAACATCATATGTTAAGCGATCAGACCTTAATTTTCACAAAATTGTAGGGTAAATCAATGATGTACCCAACTTAGATTTACACTCCAGAATCAATTTCAATGTTAAGTAAGTGCTTTAATTTCAAAGAACAAGGAAGACCTTTTGCAAATATTTGCCACGGCTGCATGGTATGATGAAAATTTTTTCTTCAACCAGCAATATATGTTAAGAATAAGATTCGGGCATGTTGTTTGAAATACTTGCAGTGAAAAATCATTCTCTTTTATTTAAGAACCCCTTCACTTGTCAGCTGAATATTCCTTTATGTAAGTGACCCTTGAACCACTAGTGTCTTGGTTGGTTTATTGAGGTCTGTTTCAAGTTTTTGTTATCGTATCAATTTAAGGAAGATATCGCCACAGAACAGCTGTGACAGTTTGTTAGGCCTCATGTTGATAAACACCAAAGGCTGTCTACATTGAATACATACTGTAGCTGTGCCAATTTGACATGTGTCACAGAGGAAAATTAATCAATTTGAATTCAGCCTCATTATACAGTACAGTAGCTCTGAAGCTTATAAAGGACTACTCCACAGACAATTTAAGAGGTTCTGAAGTGGGAGAGCATGCAGTATTTGTCCCTTCAGGTACTTCGAACCCAACACAGATTGCTCCTAAATCATAGTAGGCACTGTGTGAAGAAAGACAGCTATGGCAGGGACACGTCACCAGACAACCTCAAGGTCCTGTAATAAGCACCTGGCAAATTACTGCAATATACTGAAGTCTTGTTGGTTAATGACATTGCTAATTCATCCTTAAAGTTTGACTTGACCAAATACTTTTGTCAAAATTAAGATTACATCTGGTAAACTATCATACATAATGTTTCTATTATGACAGTCAGGATAAGAGAGAAATTGAAAAAGAATATGTCCAAGTAGTTGTGGTGTCTGTGTGAGATCACATATATCCCATGATGCCAGTCACCACTACTAAACAGACGTTTCCTTAAAAATCTGTAAGTTTCAAAGAGAACATTCTACTGAGATATGGTTTCACTTATAGAGAGAATACCACCCTACTCCTTATGAAATTTGAAAATCTTCAGTGTGCAAATCCATTTAACGAACTAGAGTTGGCTACAAAAATGCAATGAAAGAATGTTAATGTGCCATTATACAGTAATACCGTAATATCCGAATGGTATATGCACAAACATGTCTTGCAGAAATATACACATACAGTAGAAACATTCACATTCAAAACAGAGGATTCATGTTGCTGCTCTGCTAATATTAATATCGTTCCCCCTCAATCACCGTGAAGGCACTTTGTGCAGTGTTTGTTGTTATTTACACTCACAGTTGATTCTATGGAATTTGGAGACTTTGAACGCCTGCTGGTCCACCCCTACCCTTGGAGGTTTTATCTATCAACTGACGGTGGCTCCCAAGGATACCGCCACCATCGCCATGGGTGTCGGTGACAACATGATCAGAGTCTGGAACACAAATGCCAGGGGTGCATCCTGTAAATCAACTACACTCTGGCAAGGTCTAAGGTCAAAGGTCACTGTGGTGAGTTGAAAAGACCTGCGATGCAATAGAGATGCAATTTCTTCAATGAGGATGGATAGATACATGTTACTTTTGATACTCTTGTTGATTGTCACATGATATGCCCACTTCTGCTATTTCTTTTGTAGTTAGTTACCGTAGAAAGTCACTGCTGAATTTGGTTTATTTTATCACTTTCCCTCTTAACGTCTTTATGGAATATTTCACCAACCTACATCCCTTCACACGGTCACAATAGGAGAGTACTTTAAAGATGTGAATTTACTATTCAGAGGGTAAGTAAAATAAAAACGTCAGAGGTGGTAATAGTAAACCTTTAATTTAGATATAAATAATTACATACTGTAAATTTGAAAGAGAAAGTGAGTGTGCCACGGTAAGTTTTGATACTTCCATGCTCTTTAAAAATGAAAGCATGTTTCTATTAATAGTCCACCTGTCTGAACAGTTTTTTTGCCGAACAAATACACTTCGGCTGAGGTGTCACATGATTAGACTGAGCACATGGTTCTCTCTTTGTTCCAGTCTTGAGTTTGCTTGGCACTTGCACTGCTCTGTAAAAAAAACCATGAATCTTATAAAGACCTGTTTTGCAGTCCTGCAACAATTTTCTGTCTGCTTGCATGAGATATATCATTCATATGATGACCTGGAATATTTCATTGCATGTTTTCATCCGTACTCCACAGATCTGTTGGCATCCCGAAAAGGAAGGAGTATTGGCATTCGGCTCGGAAGATGGTCGAGTTGGAATCTTTACATCCATCAATCCTTCGTAAGACTTTAATACTTGTCGTAACTTCCCACTTGCTAACATATGATCATGATAGGCATGCAGCTGGTTCCTTCATTAATTCATTGGCAGTTGATATCTAACATGATTACACAGTTGCAATTGGTTGCTTCACAACAAACTCTTAGCTCAAGAAAGATATATTGTTTAGGGTACCTGGGCATTTGACTATCGACTGTGGGTCCTTGAGTGTGATTTTTGAACCAAGTGCAAACACTCATTTGAGGTGGGACCAAGCTGTAAATGTAGACCTCGATCACCTCGCTGAAAGCATAAAGAGAAGTAAAACTATCATCTTTCATTCATGGGATGGCACAAATGAAGTCAAGCACAAGCATTGTCCACTAAACCTATCTGGAATAAATCATGTTTGATCTTTTTCCATCAATTAAGTCAACTATTATGATGTTGCCATGGTCACAGTGTCACATGTGGCTTCAAACAATGAAAACAATGAAAATGCAATCCTAAGAAAGAGGAGGGAAGGAACCATGGCAGTGGACAAGGCTGGATACCTCCAAGAGATGGAACTAATTTTCGTCAGTATAGTAGTTCCCGATGAACATTTAAACACATTACATGCAGATATATGATCAACTGCTTGCTGCTGCAATGTGCAGCTGCTGATGTTTATTCATGAGCATTTTTATTACAAAATGTAGACAAAAATATCAACCACAATGGCACTTTCAACTTTAATAAGTCTTTCGAATGAGAGAAAGCTGAAATGCAAACTCATTAGCTTAGGGCTTTACTTAGTAAAAAAACTACTGTAAGTTGGTGTGATTATTGAAGGAAAAAGAAGCTGCAGTGGCAGGACTACTCAAACAGGACACATCAGATGTGTGGAAAAGTTTGTATTTGTAACTTTCTGTCAATGTTGATTTCAGGAAATCACCTAATTTATCAAGAACATTCCACAAGAAGACTGTCTATTCACTGTCCTTTGGCCCTCATTGCTGCAAACCCGGTGAGTAAGAGCGGGAGGGATTCAGATTTGTGACTGCCATCTCAAAGTTGGTGCAGCCTACATTGGTACAAACATGTCTTGTTATGTTGATAAAGTTGATGAACCCAAGGAAATAATCACTCATAATTAGTTAATATGTGTGAAACAGCAGGCAGGAAATGGTGTGAAACACGTTTGGCCGCTGATGAGGTACTGTTTTGTAGATTAACATAAGTGTGTTCTATGATTGATATAGGTCAACTTCTCACGGGATGCACTGCTATTTAAAAATCACAAATTTGTTTGAAGAAAGTAAAAGAAAATACTGCCATGTGCTAAGCATTACATGATCTTCCATGCGTGGTACTTCAATCTACTCCTTATGTAGCTTTTCCATGTTCCTGCCCAACATCAGCTCTCAGAAAACCCCTGATCCATGTATGAGATATTATAACAATTAATTTTAATATGACATAACTGGTAAGGTTGTTTGACTAGCATATTGCACCGGTAGTAAGTATTTTTTGTGAAAGAAGAATGTAGTGGATCGTTAACCGTGAATGAAATGCTGTTTTCATGGAATAAGTTGATCATAGTTGTAATCTTTTCCACTCAAATCATTGTTCCTTTACATTCCCTTTGTACATACTGTACACCAACTGGTAGCCTTTGCATCGACATTCCAAGAGACAAGATAATTGCAACTGGTGTAGTTCTATCATCTGTACAGGACAAAAGCAGCATTTCACACATATTAGCTGCGTACTTGTTTCCTCCTACCGTTCAAAATGTGACTGACTTCAAACTGTTCACAGACCATTTTTATGGCTGTGGTTGATTCAAATATGTCGTTGGTAATCATCTCCGACTTCACGTCAGCATGTAACAGATACCCCTCAATCACAATCCTCTACAGATGAAACTAGTGACGATGCAAGGAGCTATTGTCTCTTTAGCTCAGGAGGTGAAGGGGTGGTATATCAACATCACGATGATTATAGTTTACATCAGGAAGCTGTCAGCATTGATGCTATCATCAGAAGAACCAACTCTCTTGAGGTAAGTGTCTCTCCTCACTCTATCTCCAAACCACTCTATCCCATTTTCCAACTCCTAGTTGCTTATATCTTCCTGAACTTTCTTTACATTTACAAATTGAACTTCCATTATCAAAGATATTTGATGTACACTGAACAGAAGTTTTTGTCTTTTTGTCTTTACTCTAATCAGCACATGTTCCCACTGAGGTCTGAGGTCAGTTGGAGGTCGGACAGGAAAGTCGTTGCCCTCGGTAACGACGATGGGTAAGTTTCTTCTATTGCCACTTTGAGTGTAACAGGAGATGGAGACAAGAGATGGAGATAAAAAAAAAATCAGTTATTCACTGTCTGATGAAAAAAGAAAAATGCCTTTTTTCGTTAGTGTTCCATCTTTCACTTCAATTTCATACCCACCCCGAGAGAGCCACGTTTCTATCAAGAAAAATTTCACCAATTAAAATTTCACTTCTGATAGAAAGAAGGATGATTTGGTCTTTCGGCCAAAATCTTCATGAAACCAGTTCCTGCGTTAAATATAGAAGACCCCAAAGCAAATAACCCCAATGAAACACTTGTGCAAAAGCAGGTTTGGTGATTTTTATTTTGTTTCTGCAGAAAAAAACACCAAGGTACTGTAATTTTTATAGCATTTTTCACATAGCCAGTCTGCTGGTGCACTTTCAAACATGCAGAAATAACAGCACAGCCTCCTGTAAGCTCGAATGTAAGTAACATGATTGTAACCGTGTCAGATTAAATTGAACGTGTTAAAACATTATCACCATTCTGATCTCATGTAAAATTAATTCTCATGGTAGAAATCCCCCCCCCCAAAAAAAAAGAAGAAGAAAAAACCCCAAAAAGAACCCAAAACCATTGGGTGCATTCACATGCTATCCCCAGTGGTTGATCACCATGTCTGGTTAACCAGGCTTAATTATTTTCTGCGTGTGAAAGTTTTCCTTGTCATTGTCAGAACATGAGATGCTGCTCAGTTGAAGGGGTAAAGTAGATATTAATGACAAACATTAACTGGCTGCCATGGCAACTGATTTTTGTGTAGCCAAATCATGTATATTGATCACAGTTGGGAATCATTGAGGAAGCAAATTTTGACCTGGAGCTGTTGATCAGATCTAAACTTGTCTGAATCAATGACCAGATGTGAAATTTGCCACTGTAGGTGACATGTTGACTGTGGATATGCAATTGTGCTGACTACATTTTAAGTAATGAATATTCAAGAATTAAATGGACCAATCATTGTCTTTCTTAGGTTATTGATTGTTGACGTGGTTAGTGAGGGAGTAGGCTGCAATGTGCAAAACAGAAGTCAACAACGTCAACCAAAATATTTCCGTCTTTGTTTCGTTTCATTTTTTTTTCTAAATTCACAGAATAAAGAAACTCTTCCCTTGTGTTTTACTCTCATTCTACTTCAGATCAATAGAAATATTTGCTGCTCCACATCTTTCACAGTTGTGTACAATCACAGTCCATCATAAAATAATCAACTGTCTTCAGTGGTTTCCGTGTCAACCCTTTCAAGGTCAAAATTCACCTCTCCAGTATTGCCTGGCTTCAGGATCCAATGAAAGTGTAGTGTGTGTCCATGATTTGGCCCAAGTGCTTGGTAAGGATCATTTGTAAGAAACTGTAGCTCTTTTAAAGAGAATGTGTTTGGATTTTTACTGTAACCTTGGGCCCACTGTAGCTGAAAATTTTCATTTCAGATGTAAGCGTTTGACACAGGCTTTAGTGGGTGTCCCTCCCCCTGGTAAAACTCGCTGCTTCCAGAAATAACCACTGCCTCCTAAAAATATGTCCTGCCCCATAAAATCTCTCCTCTTGGCTGAAAAAATTTTACAAGTTGACTGCCTTTTCAAATAGAGCAAGAAGTTGTCTTTAAGTAGCACCTTTTGTATCATTTAGCATTTCATGCATCAATTATGTCTGGAGTTGAGTCTGAATCCCCTCATGTTAAATCCCTCCCCTGCAGTCACTTCACTACTGCATATACCGTCCAAGAGTTGCTGCCCCCCTCTGATGAACATCTGTGGAGAACCCTGAAATTTGAATCTCTTTTCCTTTAATCTTCTTTCTTTTCTCGTACTGTTTTACTATTATGTCATATTCTGGTTGGGGAGATATTTGTTCTGTCATTGTTCTCAAATTAATCTTCACTTCAAGGTCAAAAAGATCGCAATCGACCAGAGGTTATAACTACAGCACTCAGCTTTCCTGGACACCTCTTGAGAATAACCTCCTTGCAGTGGAATCCACTTGCTGATGGAAAACTGGCATCCGTCTCTTACGATGGCACTGCTCAAGTAAATTCAAAAGCTCTATTTTAAGAACACAGAAATAGATTTAAATTGTTTTCATAAATTCGAAACAGTGTTTGCACCGGGCACCTGACCACAGCAATGTCGGGACTTGGTTCTGAAATTAATTACCTGGTTCCAAAGCTTCTTTAATATGCAATGTATATGTATTACTTACTCCTGACTAAGAGCACGTCGTCGTCATGCCGATATGCAAGATACATAGTGTTATGTTGGCATCCAAAGCAAACTGTTCGCATCATAACTTCACAACAAACTTGGAGCCCGAATCACTTTCGGGTCCCCAACTGTTAATGGACTGCAGGTACCCGGGTCTGAATTTCGGACCCGCTTGCCAACACTTATTTGTAACCTCATGGTGGAAACTCCAAGTTAAAATATAGCAATGCATGTTCTGGTCGTAAATTTACAATGATAAATAAGAATGTCAAGTTCATGGTTAAATGTTGTTGCTACATTCAAGGTGTTGTAAAGATCTCAGCGAGATGCGTGTGTATGAAAATGGGTTTTCTTCAAATGATGGTAAATTTGCAAGGGATTTCAGTAATTATTTTTCTTCTGTCGCGAACCTTCATTCTAGGCAGCTTGATCCGATAAGCCATATCAAAACTTGTTTTCTGAATTCCTTTCTGTTTTTCCAAATCCAATGTATAGCTATAACTAACTGAATGAAAAATGTCAAAGTCCCAGCTCTGACATCTTTACACAATTGCACTCTCAAGCGCATGACAGATGCCATTTCTATTCCACTTGTCAACATTTTTAGTTCTTTATCGATGTAATATTGATGACCTGCAAGGTTCAGTACTGCTAGGACCTCCATGTTGGAAAAGGAATGTAGTTCACAGTCAGGTTGTTTTTTGTTTTGGTTACCCATCACATAGTTGTGGTAGTTCTCTTTTATGTTGTTTATTGTTATGCTAATCATTCAGTACTTTCACAGGACCATGTGCTCTCCTGTGCTCTCTACATTCAGTTTTCTTTTGTGTATAGTTCAGACCATAATAAAGGTTGCCCGTAGTCACAGGCTTTTTCTGTCTGTGAGTCGTCAGCTTTTTCTCTTACCTCTGATGTTCATTCTCTATATAAATGATATTGTAATTAGCAAATAGTTTTTGAGTAAATTGTAATTTTATCTTATTGTCTGGTTATACCATCCTTTAAAATTTAAAACAGATCTGGGATGTCAGCAGAGGAGAAGCTTTGGCCAATTTCCGAGGCCACCACGGTCGCCTTCTTTCCGTGGCCTGGAGCCACTTGGATCCAGATGAGATCTTCACCGGCGGTGAAGACTTCTGCGTTATGAGGTGGAGAATCTCTGAATGTAGTCACAAGCAACCTCCCAAAGGTTAATAGTTATCTTCTCTTGTAATACTTATCTGCAACTTTTTGGTGTTAACCATCAGGGCATCCCCAAGTTTTTCTGGTTATTTTGTGAAAGCACAATGTGCTGTTATTCCTGCATTTTCCAAAGTACACCAACAGGCCTGGTTATACTTCTTATAGTTGCAGAATATAGTTGCAGAAAGTTATAAAAACTCCTGTAAAGAGGTATATTTGTCCACGTAGAGCCTAATTTCCACAGGAAATGCATTTGCATGGGTGTTTTGTTGTAGCAGTGTTCACATGGAGGTGCCCCACATTTACCACAGGGTCCAGTTCCACTAACATTTTAGGCGAAAAAACTAAATTGCTGTTCTTTCTAGTGTAGTTAACACTCTTATTAATGAAATTTTTAATAAAAGAAACCTGGCATTACACGTTATCATCCACATTTAGTGATCAAATGATGGAAATGATGGAAGATCAATGGTGAAGGTGATTTTTATTTCTTCAAACAGCACATCCTATTTTTAACCTATCCCCTGAATCATTTTATTTTGAATTTTGGTATTGACATCTTGGGTGAAGTCGCTGCTCACTCTTCACCGATTCCAGAACAGATTGATTCGCCACAATGTCAGAGGGAAAGAATGAATCAACATGGCCTCCAAAGAAAACACTTTTAATCATTTCAAACCATTTAGTCTTACAAACTAACAGCAGCAGTGGCTTTGTCTCCTCCAAATAATAATGCACAGGATCTGAATACGGAAAGTGCATCATTTCAAGTTTTGAAAGTTTGAGTGACCAAGTAGTTCTTGTGCAACAAATAATGGAACTTCTGTCTGCGATAAACTTATTTGTTGGAAAAGAATCCTACCATCCTGCCTCATTTTGAATAATCTTTCATTTTGTGTTCATTAATATTGGTTTCAAAACTGTTATACTTTCTCTACAAAACAAGCACAATATTCCCCTTAAATGCTATCACATTCATGTTAAGTCTACCCACGATATTGAGGTAATTTGTCCCAGGAAACTTGCGCCAATCTTGTTTTATGCTTTGTTCTGTTGTAGACAAAAAAGAATTCAGTGTCAAGTTTTACAATTCTGGTTCATCAAATAAAGAAGGAAAGAAAAAGAAGAAAAAGAATAAAGAATCTTGCGTCTTCTCAAAGGGATCGGACACTTCTGCACCTATCAACGGTTGTGAATCTCCTACAGTCGTCGGTGAGGAAACTGCTTCAGAAACAAGTGGATACACAGGTGCAAAAGAATCAAAGGTCAGTCCCATGGTGATCCCAGAAACTAACGACAAACAATTGATGTCAATCACCGAACTCTTGGAGAAGAAGAGGAGGGAACTGACAGTAGGAGAAAAAGTTAATGGAGCATCGATGGGGGAGGACGGGAACGTCCATGTCAATGAAAACAGTGGTATTGAACCCTTTGAAGAAGGAGCGAAAATTGGAGAGGATGGAGAGCACAAGATGAAGAATGGAGAAGAAACAGAGAATTTGGAAGATGTGGAGAAAAGTAAGAGCCAACTCCCTTCTTCATGCTAATTTTGTGTTTTCTTTTCTTACCATGTGGCAATGAATTCAACCTGATTCATCATTTAAAAATCCTTCTTGGCATTTTAAATATTGTTTGCATTGGTGGTGTTTGAGTTAACAACATTGTAATTTGCATCTAATTAAACAGACGTTGTTTTGAGTGTTGTTTCTTTGTGTTCCTTCTGTTCCATTATGATGGTGTTGTTAAAAGTAATGTTTTTCACTCTGATTGCCTCTTTCTTCAAGCTGGATCCAAGGCCAAGAGAAAGAAGGGCAAGTCATACTTCCCTGTTTGCAGTCAACAAGACAACCGAGGGAAGCAATGGTACCTGAAAGACTGCATGGATATAGCTGAAAGAAACTATGGTAAAGAGAGAATTGTCCATTGTCAGACCACTTTTGTTAAGAAGAGCATGAACCCAGTGAAGAAACTGCTCCAGTTCTCTAAAAATTCATGGTGGTGTTATATGTGGTTGAAAATTAGCATAAGGAAGGTCAAATGTTGGACCACAAGTTGGGCAGTGGGATAGGTATATCAGTGGAGGAGAAGAGAAGATGGTTACTATCTGTGGTGTGTATTACAAGTAGTGATGAAAATTAGAATAGTTTGTTCTTTTGCAGAGTGATGGTCATTGTAGTATCATATACAGTAGTACTTGAGGAGTGAGTTGAAAGTGATTGTCAAGTGATTGCAATTCATGATTGTTTCTATGGTTACAGAATTCAACTGTTTCTTGATTACCATAGGTGCATGCTAACTCGCTCAATGCAAATACAGTTTATGCAGTAATTATCGCATTGCCCAGTCGTTGTCCAGTGAAACGCTTCTAGTTGTGTCACATTTAATCCTTAAATTACTTCATGTTTTTACATTCATTGTAAGATTAACGGCATTGTTATCTAGGCATACAGAATTACTTGACGAAAGCTAGCTTCTTGAGAACTGTTGTAATATTTGACTGTCTTCAAAGCTTGCTGTTTGAGTATTGTTGCGCTGTTTGACTCTGTCTTTAAGGCTCTCTTTTGAGAGTCATGAGGCTAGAATGAAATAGCTGACTTAGCCGTATCTTCTTACTAGGTATTCATGTATTATGAAGATACATCATGCACTAAGTCTTGGCGAAGACCCTACCAGTAGCCAGTTCATGACTGTCGTTATTGTGCCCTATTTATATTCTTGAGACGTACTGAACTCCGTTATTACCGGAGCAAATTCTCCATGCAAATGACAGGGATAGAGAGTGCCCCCCGATTTTGACTAGAAACGTGGCAAAGGATGATAACATCTTGACCATGACTAATCATGCACATATAGTTTGTTCACACAATGTAACGTGACAATGTGTAAGATACTCTTCTTTATACAAGGGTAACAGGTCTCCTGTTTAGTTAATCATGCAAATAGAGGGAGTACATTATGATAAGGCACAGATAGGTATCATCTGATAGTTCAGTTGTTTCTCATGGGGGAATTCTGGATAGACTCGTTATTTTCACGATTTGACCTGTGCCTTCAAAGTTTGCCTATTTGATTATTGTTTGCACTGTTTGAATGTCTTTCTCAGGGCACACAGCCACGGATGTGCTGTCCGAGGATTTGACTCATCTGGGATTATTCACCTCCAAGAAAGATCTCTCGCAAACGATGACTGTTGAAGGTACTGAATCATCTGAATTCACTGCCCTCCTTCATATATCTCTCTCATTTTAAGCAATGAAATCACACTATGCTCCTCTGTTTTGAGTCCACGTGGCACTTTAACAACGTATCCGACCTTTATCGAAATTTTTCAAAGATTTGGGTTCAGTTCAACCTGTTCCTCCTGGTATTATCATGCTCCATAAAATATGATCCTTCTGCCACCCTCAAGTAATTATGCCAATCTTGTCTTCTGTATAATTATTTTACTTCTAGTTTCTCCTTGTCTTTTGTAGGCAGACATCATCAAGATCATGGCAACTTGGATTTCAGGTTGTCGTTAGACGTATGGCAGGGCAAATTCTTAACAGTGTTGAGAGAAGCGATACACAAGGGACAGCTCAGTGATAAAATGGTTGCCATGGCACCTCAGGGTCAGTACATAGTGATTGATTTGGTTTGGTTTTTGGTCTTACCTGATATTAGGTTGTAATCTCTGAGAATACTGAGCTTTGAAAATGTCTGCACTTGTTGAGAGACAAAAGTTAGTTACCAGCTTGAATACAGCACTGCAATAAGTTGAAATCAGTCCAGCCCTTCTTCAAGGTCCACCAGGGTTGCCACAGCATGGAAAATTGATGATTTCTTTTTTTTTTTTTCATTTTCCAGACTTTTGAAAGTCATGAAATTTCGTTAATATTGACAGAAATTCATTAAAGTCATGGAAGATAGAACAGATACAATATTTTGCAACTGACAAGCCTCACTTTCTATTACGATCGTCAGGCCCTAGTTTATTGGTCAAATTTAGTCATGTCATGATGATCTGACGAGTGATGATGGTTTGAATTACACCAGTTTGTTAATGTTTTTTGCTTTCAATAAGTTGTTTTAAATTTGAAACTTTGAAATGTTTGGAATATTTTTTTTTTTCACTCAGCTGGACATGATGTTTGGTTAGAAACCTGCAGTGGGTACGCCAAACAGTTGGAACAAAACAGAGACCCACAGAAGGCTGCCACCTACTACATCTGCTGCCACCAGATTCACAATGCTGTGAGAGTCTTAAAAGAGAACAAACATTTCAGGTAATATATATCTTCAGAACGGTCAAAGTTTGTTTGAGTTTCTATGGAAGCACCAATTTTTTTCAAGGTGCCCATCAAGGATCTTGAGAGATCGACATGTCTGCGTAATGTACAGTCCTAAATGATCTCACAGAAAAGGAGAAGTGCATTGTAAATTTCTGAGAAATATCATTGTGAACTGTTGCCTGTATTTACATCAATATTTATTAACAGTAATACAGTGAACATTTACTGCATTCCTATATAGAGCCCGTCTTTTTTTTTTTTTTAAGGAGCATGTCTTTCTTTTTAAAAGAATTTCTCTATATTTACAGTGATAATGGTGATATATTTCATTGATCTGATGTAACTCCTGAAACTGCTGAAATTTAGGAAGTTGGGTACATTAATGTGACATCTAGTTCTTTTCATGGACAAACAAAATTATTTGGTTTTTGATTCCTTGCCGAAGGTGGGCAAGGAATCTTTGCGATAGTGATTCGGTGTATGTGTGTGCGTATGTGTGTGTGTGTGTATGTATGTGTGTGAGCAAAATCTTGTGAACACTCTAGCTTTTGAAGGGAAAGTGCAAGGTGGGTCAAAGTTGGTGTGTTGATAGAACATATGAAGATCTCGGCTGGGATTGTTTTCAGTGAAGGTCAAAGGTCATTTGAGGTCACCATCAGGCAGAACGTGTACAAACTATGTTTGCAGTATCTCAGAAACGACAAGTTGCATCATTTTCAAACTTGGGTGGTATGTACTGCCCTGTAAGTAAGTGAGATTGTGAGGGTATTCTTGTAGGTCAAAGGTCATCTGGGGTCATCGGAAGTCATAATGTGAAAAGCTTGTGAACACTCTATCTTTTGAAGGGAATGTGCAAGCGAGTCCAGAGTCAGTGTGTGGGGAGGATATTTAAAGATCTTGACTGGGATTGATTTTGGTGGATGCCAAAGGTCGCCAGAGGTCATCTGCAGACAGGCTATAGACAAAACATGTTTGCAGTACCTCATGAACTGCACATTGTACAAACTTTGACCTTCGAGGGTATGTAGGACTTTCTAAGTAAATAAGGTGAGGGTGTGTCTTGTGATCAGAGGTCAAGTGGGGTCATCAGAGGTCGTAACATGAAAAAAACTTGTAAACACACTATTTACAAAGGAGGAGATAACTTCAGTATTTACAAAGGGGAGACAATTCACACTTCAAAGTTGTTCTTTTTAGATAGAGTGTATAAATATAATTACTGGTTTAAGTTTTGATGTGGGTCAAAGGTCATCTGAGGTCCTTGAGTACAAAGTGTTAAGACCTTTGCTGATGTTTCTCTCCTTCTGTCTTTTCCTATGGGTGGAAGGTATTTGAGCTCCCTTCCAAGCAAAGACTAGCAATACTTGCACAATTAGGAAGTTCCAATTTGAAAACTTTTACCTGTCAGTTAGGTAATAAAGTGTAGTTGCTGTACTAATTTCACAAGTCTTTGACATATAATGATGAAACTATATCTATGGATCTTCAGCTGGCATCATGCTGGTTTCTGACAAAATACTGTATGTCTGAAAGCATCGGTAAAGTATCTAAAAGCCCAATTTGGTTAATTTAGTTCAGCAGGTACAATACACCTTTGAGTTTCTGTTTAGTCCCCAATTCAGCTGTGCAGTATTTGGTATTATGCTTCTTTTATTTATTACTCTTGTTTTGACAGTTCAAAGTGCTCACTTAGTTTTCAAAGCCATAATTGGCTTTTAATTCCATCTGAGACGTTTGTTTGGTCTGAAAATGGTGATTGACCAATGACCTCTGTGGAAAATGGGAGATAGGTTGACCCATATCTTTCCCAGAGGAATCATTATCTGAGATACAGCGCTCCTTCTGTCATCAAACAATGTAGAATAGATTTGTTTTCTGAAGTGGAGACAGTTGCACATGGAAGATTTCTGTTAGGGAAAAGTCTTATTGTCCAATAGAGATAAATAAGTTATTACTTGGTCATATGATGGGGTAGATGGAGGAATTTATGTAGTTTATATAATTGGCAGTCATTTCAACTGTCATATGAGTATATCTCTTGTTCCTGGGAAATTTGTACTGTACCTAGGCTACCACTGTGCAGGCTGGAGAATTCTTGGCCACCAGTGTTATCTTACATTACATGCATACAGCAGGTATTGGAAAATGGTGTGCAGTATTAATGGCGTCATCTGGTATATCCTGTGGTTACTACAGTAAACTGCAACTTGAAAAAAAATTAACGGAAGTGCATGTATTAGTGGCAAGGAATCACTAAGTCTCTTGGCTTTCTTGTTATGTTTTTGTTTACGTCAAATGAGGGATCATACTTCCATAGTTCATTAATATTTGCCCTTTGATTTTAACACGTAGACTGTGTCATAATAACTGAATACATCCCAAATCTATCCACCTTCCAGACTGATACTTTGTGTTGCGGGTAGGAGCACACATGGAATGATCAATGTTTCATCAATGGTTATCAAGATTGCAACTGTAATTGACCTTTTTGCATTGATGTCCCATAACGACAAACAAGGGTGCCCTCCTTGAGGCAAACAAACAAAGAGTATGTGTTGTGACTCTAGGCGAGACACCACACGTGCAGGCGTGCATGTGTTTAATTTTGTAGTTTATCCCTAGGGAGGGCGCTTCACTGTTTCGCTGTGACACCACCTGCAAGGGAAACTGTGTCTAGGAATAGTTGGAAGGGACATTCACACTCTAATTTCAGTCAATTATTGGACATATATTGTGATTCTAGAATAGGCATGCAGAGCCAAATTTCAGCTAATTTTGAAGGGTGAAATTGAACGTAAGTTCAAACGTTGCCAATGACATATGAACCTGCTTCATGTTTCGGTATCTTCATGCAACAAACAGCAAAGCTTTTGACCTCTTAGCTATATCTCTAGTCCAAGGTGCATTTTATCTTTGTTCTTGTTGCGTACAGGGAGGCCGCTTCCGTGGCGACTGCTCGTCTTTCCAGACAGGATGCTGCCAGAATCGAGGTCTATCGCGCATGGGCTGCACATCTGGAGGAGGATCACAAGTTTGAAGCTGCAGCTCGTTGGTGATTCTTAAAAACTCTTTTCGAGAGATTAAAAAAAAAGAAAAGTATGGAAGATGTTAGGTTGCTGTTGCTGCACACAACAGTTTGCATACCAGTGTTTTAGACATAAACATTACATTCATGTCATTTTAGGGTACATCATGCAAAGTTTCAGAAAGTGGCTTGATATGTTGGTAATCAGCAGCAATTTAAAATTTAGTTACCATATTGACAGGAGATGAAGACTTATTGACCTATATTATCATCAGTCCTATCAAGCAATATTATATATATTTTTAACTTCACCTTTAGTTTTAGTTGAGCATATTCCCAGGACCACCATGTGAGGTGCCTCTGTCCTCTTATATTCCTCTGTATTGTTCCCTGAATGCCTCTTTTCAAGGCCATGTAACCCTTAACCAAACCCCTTGCACCTACAGTCTTGTGACTGACCCCGCAAATAGCTACGTCATTCTATTTTTAGGCCAATCAATACTTTCAGGAGAACTAGGTCATGTGGTCAATGTCCTGGACTGTCCCTGCAAAAAGTCACCACAGAATTTGTAGAATTTGGTGAGGTGGCAAGTCACATTAGTGAATCTTGGTCCTGTAATTCTGCTGTCTAAATCACCACCTACATTATGCTTTTGGTGAAACTTGATGACTTACAACGACTTGGTCAGATCAGTTACTTGGAAATCACCTGAGCATAGTCGTCAGTAGACACCAATCAAGTTTAGCTCCCACTGTGGTAGGGTGCTAAATTAACCCACTCTATGCACCTGTGTCCATCATGGGTGTTTGTTTGACTTATCGCACTTTGCTATTACAGGTTCTGGGTTTGTGGTCTGGAATATGTTTGATAAACTTTAAACGTACGCCCAGCAATTGTCACCTTGTACAAGCTCATGGCATGAAAGGGGCTACTTTTGCCTCAGTTGAATACCTTTTCTATGTGTATTTGTGTGTGAAAGTAGCATGTTACTAACTGGCACCTTGAGTACTCTGCATGTTACCTTCATGTACATTGTAAAATCTTATCTACTGCTCTTATGAAACTCTTGTGAATTTCATTAAAAAGTCTTGCTCGAGTGAAACACAACGTCAATATTTCTTGCCCATTGTTTTTAGTTATCTGGCCATCGATGAGCCTGTAAATGCTGCGAATTTGCTGGCGAGAGGCGGCAGCCAGGCGGGTCTGAGAGCAGCTCTTGGTGTTGCCATATCAGCCGACAAGAAAGAGATCTTATTCTCGTTAGTGTCGAGGTATGCAAATGAGTGCATGCTGAATGGTGATTGGTCAGAAGTTTGGAAGATACCCTCCAGTGATGTGACAATATTGGTGAGTATGTGTGTTAAAGGAAGTGGAATGGTACGAAAAATGTTCAAACTGTATTGTTGGTTGTTTCATGGTGCATCCAGTATGTTTGCCATCCTTTTTATTATCTCCCATGTTTGCCATCATACATTCCATTATTCGTCATCACTTACATTAGATCTTGTGTGTTCATTATCTTTTTCATTGGATTCCATACTTGCTAGTCCTCACATCCGTCCACTCTCATATGTTTGCTACCACGTTATATATCATCCATCACATCCATTGGTTCTTGTATGTTTACCATCTTTTTCATTGTACCTCATGTATTCTGCAAATATTATCATTAGACACTGGCTCAACAGCCAAAAGTTGGCATTGTATTTGTAAGTCACCAAAACAAAAATTCATATTTTGATCAAATGTGACAAGTTCCTATAATAACTGTTTTTTTTTTTGTTCAAGTTGATTGTGTTAGGATTTAGTCAGTTGCAATCCATGATGACTCTGGACAAAAGTAGCCAAGTCAATTTGTTCTCAAAACTTTGTCAAATAACAGATAGCACCACAATTGGTGTTAACGGAAGAACATGTGCCCAATTAGAGGTCTTATACAAAATGTATTCCCTGAAAGAATACACCTGCGGAATAAGTATGTGAATTGTGCTTATGAGTGATTGAAAGCTGGAGGTGAAGATGTTTCACTCAAGGTAAATTTTGATTGGCACACTTTAATTCCAGACTGATTCCTTGAGTTGAAGACCTCTTGTGCTTTTTTGTTGAAAATTGTTACTTTCTTCTAGGATTGCATGCAGAGAGAAAGTAAAATTTGTACCAGCTCAACCAAAATTTGTCCTAGGCATTTGTTCCTTGACTTAACTGCTCATCCTGTCAAACCCATAATCTGAGAATTACATCAAATGATGACAAGTAAAGTTGGACGTTTAATTGGAAACTAAATTGTCTAATTGTTGGTTATTACAGACAAGAAAAAGAATCTTTGGCTGATTTACATATCAATAGGCAGAACATTTATTTTCTTTGCAGTGTCTCCACCTGGTGATGATTATTCATGAGACCATAGTCATTACTTTGCTCAGATCAGATGACGCATCCTCCATTTTGGATGCCTTCAATGACTCAAACAATTCGCATCACCTAGCGGATGTCTCGGCAGTTCAAGGTAGTCTCCATCTTCCAAGTTTTTTTTGCATTTCAAGTGAGGCAGACCTAATTTACTTCTTCCAACAGGACTCTCTGCCTCAGTCACAAGCAACAGTTACCCTCTAAAAGTGATCCAGCCTGAAAGCAAACTTCAGGCTCAGCCATGTTCTCGTGATTTCCTTTTCAAGTCTTTCAGTGAAGAAGTTACCAGTTGCTTAGCACATCTCTTTGCATTATATAATTACAGTAAATGAAACGAATAGGTTTTACTGAGCCAGTTGGTATGTTTAGGTCATTGGCCTACTTAGTACCAGCTTATGTATTCAGTGGATGCTATTGTCCTCCGTTTGACATCGGGTGATCTAGTTCCACATTCTAATCAACCTGAGAACTAATGTTTTGTATGACCATTTGCAAGCATTCAATATCTCTTTGGAGATTCAGTAAACTTGTGTCTGTATTGTAACATGGAGTTTATTGGATTTCATAAATGTGATTGATTTTGTTTCATTTTAGTATGTGTCATATGCTGGAAAATGTGGTAACATTGCTGCAATTGTTTTGAAGGTTTGGACCACTTCTCTGGCTGGCCTATTCTGACTCTGGGAGGCACTAAGCCGCTTCTGTCAGCCGCTGTTTCAATTTGGGAAGCTGAAAACCATCCATACAATGTTGCAAGCAAAGGAGACATACTGGAGGCTCTGCAAAAACTCTTTGTTCCAACATATCATTCAAGAATACTTAAACAGGTAAGAAAATGAAGACCAGATACAGACTACAGATTCAAGCCATAACTTTTGACAAGAATCTGCCCTCTCTAAGAAGTAACCTGTCAATAGACAATCCTGTGAATGCTTGCCTTCAACGGCTCTCATAAATTTTCGTTGAATTCTCGTTATCATAATCATGCTTTAACATCTGTCTGACCGTGATCAGTCACGATGCATAGTCTACAATCACAATTTACAGCAGGATGTAACTGTTTCATGAAATCGAAAAACTTTGCCCTCACAATTAATCTTCCGTATTTCTCTTCCATTCGATACCAACCTGGGAAACAGTATCTATGCCACGTTTCTTTCGGGAGAAATTTCAGTAATTACAGTGTCAATTGCGTGGGGAAGAAGATCTGTGTAATTTTTTCCACTAAACTCTTATTCAAAGTCAAAGCTTGGTTTTAAATATCAATGTATTTAACCCACATAATTCAGGGGGACCTATCATATTTTTGTGGGTGCCTGGACTCCCTGTGGCTATGCCACTGACTGGTGTTTTGCTTAAACTAAAATACATTTAAACATGGTTTCTCACTCTGAATTGAACTTAAGCTAAAGTAGCATCATAACTTCATATTTTGGTATTGATATATTCTTTTCTAATACAACACATTATTCATTTAGTTCCTCATCAGTGCCGCTGTTTGCGTCGCTCTAGACTGGATGGAAGATGCAGCGGGGATCAATCAGTTGTATTCAAGGATGGAAAACATTCTCCAAGAGTGCCTTCGAGTAGGGGATGTGAACCTTATGAAAGCCTTACTCTCATTGGTCTACCCAAATGGTATTACCAAGTTTCAGATTTCATAGCGCAAGGGCAACATAGGAGAATGGAGTGGGGGAATAGAATGGAAATTTAGAGGAGCCTTCTGCTGCAAATGGCATTCACTGCAACATTAAAGTTGCCACATGCAGTTAAATTAACAGGAAAGCGAGCTTTTGCATCTTATTTTTAGATCCTTCACCAGATTTTTCCAAATGGAGGCCAGCAGGCCACATTTCTTATGTTTCTGATCGAACTTTTTCTGTTTCTCCTGTTTTGTACCCACTGTTGCTACTTGGAAAAATAAAATGAAAATATTATGAACAAGTAAAATTTTGACTTGATCTGTCTCCTTTGCTTTTTCATTCACAAAATGGTGAACATCTTACAGTAGTTCCTCGCAATGCTACTAGGAAAGAGCTGTAAAACATCTGTCTTACTTTATGCCTGAAATTTATTGGCTCAGTCAGTATGGGATATCCAATAAATGACCTTTATCCCTATCTGTTTCTCTTTGGCCAGGTTTTTTTGCGGATATGCTTCGTGAACCCTCTCCGGAAGTTGCAGTGGATGAAGACCATGCCACTGGACCGACTGAAGCATGCTACGCTTACGCTGTCTTATATCATTTGTGGTGGGATCGGG
The DNA here is from genome assembly GCA_021234535.1 of Stichopus chloronotus. Lineage (NCBI taxonomy): Eukaryota > Metazoa > Echinodermata > Holothuroidea > Aspidochirotida > Stichopodidae > Stichopus > Stichopus chloronotus. The sequence goes on along the minus strand of CM037834.1, from coordinate 27,967,508 downwards.
CAGTGCGCATTGATCAGGAAACATCGGTGCAGGAGATGCAGAACACCTCTGCTGAAGGAGCAACAAAAGCATCAACGCAGATTGAATCCCCTCTAAGTGATGAATCTGATGGGATCAACTCACAAGGAAATGTCCCATCTCCTTTGGCATCCTCGGAAATTGAAGCTAATGGCTGCTTATCTGCCACAGGAAGGGAGGACACCCAGAATGCATTGCCAAGCGAGAAAAAGCAAAGTGACGTTACACCTGTTCCTTCTTGTGGGTATGATAGTCAAGGCTCCCTCAGAGAAATCGAACTTCACCCATCGTCCGCAGACGGACAAGATGAAGTAAACATTACTTCGGCTTGGAACAGGTTTGTATTGAAAAGAACCAAAATTTGCAAAAAGGTACTTGTGAGGACAAATGCAGTGCTCTGGTATCGGCTGAGAAAGGAACTTGAACACATCAAGGATGCAAGACGTAGTAAAGAAGCTGAATCTGATGGAGATACCGCTCAAGGAACTGATGAGTCTTTCATGGAAAAGGAATGCAACAGTCTTATCAATAAAGAAGAATGTGTAGGAAGTTCCAGCGCTAACATTACTTTAGCTGAAGTGCTGTCAGGTACTGCAAGTGGATCAACTCAATCGGAACATTTGCCGATGTTTAAAAAGTACTTGGTACCCAGTGTTACTATGGCGACACTTACTGAAGAAGAAAGTCGGTTGGAGCAAGAACTTGCTAACCTCGATTCGGTAGGTACTATCTCACAGTGAAAAACATGGCATCTGTTGTGGAATTAAACAAGTCTCCAGTATGTAGCTTGTGTAAAGTTATGTAGAAAAAAAAAGAAGCATTTTATGGTTGCATAAGTTCTTACCTGCAGGCCATTGTAATGGTATCATAGAATTTACCAACTGGTACCATAAATTATAAATTATCATAAGCAAAAAAACAAACAAGTAAAAATTGAAGTAGTCACTTTTTTTTAACCTATAAAGAAATTCATAACTCATTAAAGTTAAAGCATTAAAGTACAACTTAGAAAACCCTGAAATTAGGGAGAATTCTGAGCTGCAATCAAGGTAATTCTTGAATTAAGGAGAATTACGAACTGCATGCATTAACCGACAGCTAAGAAAAGCTCTGAATTTAAGGTCAATTCAGATCATGTTAAAGCTACTATACAATGAAGAAAACTCTGAAGTTACAGAGAATTCAGAAAGTCCCTCAAAATTAAGCTACGGTGATTTCTGGGCTATTCTGAATTGAACTAGAATCCAGAGGCCCCTACATACTAATTAAACTACCACTTATAAAAATTCCGAAAATAAGGAGAATTCTGAATTTCATGCATTCATCTCTGAAACATGTATTCTAAAGAAAATTGTGAGTTTTCTTTTTTTTCCAAACATTACTACAGTATAATAGCATTTCCTGTTTATATCTGTCTGGATAGTCTTCAACACAGTGATGAGGGTGATAAACAATTTGGTGTTTTTTCTCTTTTGCAGTTGCCCTTGAATTTCATCTCTTACAACCTTTTAGGATCTTTGTGATTATTATAAAAACTAGTATTTTAGTGCAGTTTCAGTGTTTACAACTGCACTAATTGCAATTTATTGTGTGTATTTACAATTGTAACTACGACTTCAGCTGTGGAAACGTCTGCAGGATATACCCTTGTGACATTTATCTTTGTGCGGGATGCACAAGGCAAAATGGGGGATTCATGCAAATCCCGCACCTCAGCACGAACACAGTGCGGTTGACTTACTGCAAATTTGTGAGCCATGCACCCTACAGGAAACTATTGAAGTAACCAACACTTCTATTAGTTTGGAAGGGAGTGTTACTTGTTTTGAAAAAGTTACATACATGACCACGACCATTTCCACAAAACATGGCATCTAAGAACTCTTTACAAGTTTGGGGAACCTGAATCAGAGGATTAGTCAAATGGGGAGAGGGGAGGGGGACTTCCAAAAGACAATCAGAGAATCAGTGGTTGTTTTAAAGACTTAACATACTGTCCAGTAGTTGTTATTATCAGTGCAGTTTAACCCCAATGAGAATTAATCATGGATCATACAAAGATGAGAATCATTGAAACTATCTAAACAGCCAAATGTTTGGCAAGCAATAGCCTCGATTGACGGAAATGGCAACTTGAATTCAAATTTTGCTCAAGTAGGTGTATGTTTCCATTCTAAGGAAGAAATTCAACTTGAACTGTGATTGTCAAATGCTTCGATCAGGCTTACTGCTACACTATATATGTACAGTAGGCATCCCTTCAAGACAAGCAACAAATGAAACTAGGGAACTCTGTTTCTCTCAGGAGTCCAATTTTCTTATTTTGTTTTTTTACCCACAAAAATGCTGAAACTACGTTGCTGGTCATGATTTTGGTGTTAAACGATATTTCTGTCAATTAAATCATCATCTGTACACAGTTTAGTCGCAACGATGTGGAGGAATATTCTAGACCATGTGAGGAACTTCACCCAGATGGCAATCCACTGCATAAGCCATTGCATCGAAAAATGTGTGTCTGACATAAAATCTTAGATGACTTCAAATAAACTGAAGCTGAATGATGAGAAAACAGAATTTATTGTTGTCACTTCTAGACATAATCAAGCCAAAATACAAACCCAACAGATGCAAATTGGTGACTCCATTATTCAACGTTTCATTGCTGCTCGCAGTCTTGGTGTAATCTTTGACAATACCTTGTCCATGGAAAATCATGTTAAGAAGCTCTGTCAAACTGCTTTCTTTCATATCAGGAACATAAATAGTATTCGCAGGTGTTTACCTGATGATTCGGCGGCCTTAATTGTTCATGCCCTTATAATATCCAGGCTTGACAATGGTAACTCCCTGTTGTACGGTATTTCCGACAAGTTGATAAGAAAGCTTCAGTGTGTTCAGAATGCAGCCGTCCGGATTTTAACAAACGCTCGAAAACACTATCATATTACCCCCATCTTGAGATATCTTCACTGGCTTCCAGTCTGGCATCGTATTGACTTAAATGTAATTTTACTCACTTGGAAAGCGTTAAATGGCAAAGCACCAGTTTATCTAGCAGAACTCCTCAAACCATATTCCTCAGGTCGTAATTTAAGATCGACAGGAAAAAATGTTCTAGCCATCCCAAGAACTTCAGCAGCTGCTGGCGATAAGGCCTTTTCTGTTGCTGCTCCTAATCTCTGGAACTCTCTTCCATTGGACATTCGCAGTTGCACTTCTTTACATACCTTCAAGAATTATCTTAAAACCTATTTGTTCTCTATTGCTTTCAATTAATCTTTTCTTACTGGTGTTTTTCCTATATATATTTTCATGTTCTTTGTGATGATCGGTACCTTACCTTTTTGCGCCTCAGATTATCTTACATAGATAGATGGCGCTTTATAAATGCACAATTATTATTATTATTAATTTGTCAGAGAACATGACTAGGATTGTTAAAGGCCTAGGATTGTCTGTGAAAAGATCTTTTGACAATTTTTCACCAAAATTAGTCAGCAACAGTTATAAAGTGCACATTGTGTTCTCCACATTTTGATATGTGATTGGAGAGGGTGGGATAATGCAGTCATGTATTTACTGTGTAGTGTACTAGTATTACACAATTCAAGCTTCACACTGAGTTGATATCAATGAATTTAGTAGTATTTTGAAGGGTGCAACAACTTGGCAATGCTATTAATTAGCATTATCACATTTCACATCCAATAGTTACATGAAAGTTGTCAAAATTTTTTTTACCCTGGCTTGCACTTGCTGTATCCATATGAATTTGTACTCAAGTATGAAAAAGTTTTTTCAATTTTCCAACACCAAACTGAATCATTAGTGACTTATTTCAGTAATATTTATTTGGATGTAACACATGCAGATCTTCGTAGTTTGATAATTTTGTCAGTATGCTAACACATCTTGGCAGGTGTGGAAAATTGAATATTTGTGAATTTCACAAAACTCAAGGTGCTGCTAAATCAACATTGCTTTCTGCAGTGTTTCATCTCTCTGCTTGCTATGGGTGCTCCTCCAAGAATGATGCGGAGTGCTGAATGAATGCTGTGGACTAACGGTCTTGTTGATATGATGGAATGATTCTGTGATGGTCTGTCAACATTCTTTACCTTAGCTACTTTACACTGTAACCATCCAGGATTTTGTCGTTTTTGGTCACTGATGTTCAGCTGGCGATGTCAAAATTTTTTTTTTTCTTATAATTTATCTTTTCAGAGGGCCGAACCTCCGGATCCAATTGAATCATTGTTGGTAATTGCGAGTCTCTCTTCGCAGATCCATCTTTCAGGCTTTCGTGAAACAGAAGGTGAATACACTGCACAAGCTCTCGTGGCATATGGAATAGAAAACAGCTGTACCGAGAGTCAAGAGAGACACTTCATGAAGCTGAAGACCAAACTTGATAAAGTAGACCAGCCCTAGAGATGTCTTTTGCCAAATATTTTATTTACAACCATCTTGCAAGAACCATGCAGCTGTTTTCAAAACTCCATACATAGATCCAGTTTGATTTTTATAGGTGTTTTTATTTCAGGATCCAAAAGAAATAATGAATTGAGTTGGACATTGAGTCAAAGTTGAGTCTTTTCTTGCCACCACAGAGTCAGATGTTTACTTGCCTTTTAAAGATACATTCATACTTACGAGAGACTAGAAAAAAGGACTTACAGTAGTTTTGAAGAATCTGCAGATATTTTACTTTAAGAGGACTGACCTATTTCTGCTTTGGTGGGGGGGTGTGGTAGTTTTCAAATGCACTGTTCACTTTCAAAATATACCCCCTACAGTAGTCATATTGCCATGGCGAAACTTTTTCCTTTCTGTTACACAACAGCTTCCACCAAAAGCAACCATGGTCCACCTCAGTGTTTAGCCACCAGCATGCACTTTATCAGCAATAAAAGCATGCGCAGGGAATGCTCTGTCAAAGACCAAGATTTTATTGATTGCGCAAATCCATGCTGCATCTTTCAAACAAGCCAGATTTTTAACTAAATATGAAATATCCAATGTCCATGATAAAAAACAGGAAGGAACACTGCTTCCAAGTCAGGTGTAAAGATCGGAATGATCTACATGCAGAAAAATGTCTGAAGCAATAAAAACGACAGATTTTCAAAACAAATAGATGTATACTTGACAGAACAGTGCTTCACTAATTACCAGAAATGCTGATGACTGCAGTATGTCAAGGGTCTTCCTTGGGGTGCTTTTTTCTCTTTTTTTTTGATCATTTATATTTTGTCTCATAGATTTGAAGATTTCAAAAATAGTTTTCTGGTGGAAGGAATTGTCTTATCATTATAAAGTTTTAAACATCTCCATTCTGATTTACTCGGCAGTTCTGTTAGTGTCTCATTTTACGTGTTTCTTCCACGGAAATAGATAAGCCAGAATGACATCGTGGAACTATAAGTAAAACCCCCAACTGTGTGGCAAAGTGTTCTCATGAAACCGTGCAACACAAATCCAACGGAAAATTTAGGGTCATAGAACTCACAAGCGCTGCAACATTTGAATGCAGTTTTTCGTGGATGTTGTCAGGTCATCTGAAAAAAAAAATCAAACGGTTGCATTTACTTCTGTTTCTCCCAGTGATGTACAGTAGTTTGGTATCGAACGAAAAAGTTCTCAAGTTGTACGTGCATTATATGTCTCAAATGTTGAAGGCAGAGCTGTTTTGTCAAGCTGATGAGCAAGTACCACACATATCATGTTCAGCTTTATTTGGTCAGTGTGTGAGTAGTTTGCTGGATGTCATTTTGGTTTATCCACTTTCTATGGTTTCATCAAAATCCCTGCAGTGGAATTGATGTACTGGTTTTACCAGTACGCATCTCAGATTCCACAAAATTTGCTGTTTTTCCACTGACATCAGGACTTAGGCATTCTGGGTGCTAAAATGATGGTACGGTAAACTGCTCATGAACCTGAAGTCATGGTACCACCAGCCCAATTTGGATACCACAAGAAGCAGATAACACATAATGCAGTGATACAGAAGAGGTTGTCTTGTATTACGAATGTAGCAAGATAGTGCACATTCAACAGTTTTAGTTTGGTTGTCGTTTTAATTTCACACTACCTTAATCCTGAGTGAAAGGAGATGGAAAGGATGCAGGAAGCAAGGAGGTCATGCTCTCCATGAGAATGGATATTGTTGTAGTGAACAGCTTCACCCATGCCTTTTATTTTTGAACCCTCTCTTTTTTTTGAATATGGTTGGTTTTCAGAAGCATTTCTGCATCACATTTACTCATTCTCATGTAAAGTTTCCCAGAGAATTGCTCATCTGAAACAATAATGAAGGATCAGTGACTGGATGTGGTAACATTGATGATGATGGTGATGGTGGTGATAATGATACCGGTGATAATGACGATAGTGATCATGATATGGTGATGATGCCAATGGTGGTACAGATGATGCTTGCTATTACATTAATGATTTGGTTTGTTGCAAACAAAAAAATAAAAAAAATCAGGACAAAAGTCAGAATCAAAGCCAAAAGAAGGATATAACACTTATAAGTGTTATACAACACAATAAATGCATGAAATTCAATTTTTCACATTGCTTTTTATTACATACATGTCCTTGATTACCTGTAAAATGCAAAACTTGAAATCAATGGAAACGTGTTCAAGACAAGGTACAAAGAGAATGTTTGTTTACAAAGTAGAAATTGTCTGATATATAAAGGAGTAAAGACAGCTCAATGTGACGAAGAAACTCAAGAAATTGGCAAAGCCTTTTAAATGCCTCTCTTACCTTAGTGATGTAGAATTTTTTTTTTTTAATAAAGTATTGATTAACCGCTTAGGGTCTATTCAGTAATGTCATGCACATTATTCCATGCCTAATGAGAAAATAAAAGATCAAAGCGTGTGATACCAAATTTCTGTCACATCTTACTACATTTTAGAGCTTCCTTTGGTCTCCTTAATTTTATTAGTTTTGAACAGGACACTCTTGCTTATGTCAGAGAGAACGATGAAAAAAAAAAAGATGGAAAGATGGTGTGATCCCCAGAAATATGCAGCTAGAAGCAATATCTGATGTTTGAAACTTTCTCAATTGGGTAGTACATAGTTACCCTCGCGAACAGGAAACACGTTATACAGGTGCCTATGATACTGTGACAAAGTTGCAAAATACTATGCAGTGCTTAAATACAAGATGCGGAAAGCTGCCTGAATTGGAATGTCACACCTTGTTAGCCCTCAAAGGATTATCAGTCTTTTCTTTGCATCAAAAATGACTGAAATGACATTTCACTTAGGTTTTGGCATCATTAAGCATGTTTGTACTTGCTACAAATGCAATGAATATGGCATTCATATGTGGTGGAGTGAGCATGACCATGTCGTTACTAGTCAGTTGTCTAATTAGGTAACTATGAACGGAACTACCATTCATTCCTATTGACCAGAACTGTGCAGCAATAAAATCAGATCAATCAGACTAGCCCTGGGCTAGTGGTAGACGTTCAATTGGGGTTGTTTTGTCAAGCACAGGTGTGGATCCAGGACTTTGAGAAGGGGGGGGGTACACACACTGGCGGCCGACGAGGGAGCGCATGTGTCAGATTGCTGACGCCAGTTACATGGGGGCTGGGCAGGGCTGACTCCTTGTTCCCTCTTCTGGCAGCTCATCAGACAAATCGGATATGAGGCAGAAAAAAGTTGTTGGTTAAAAAATCATAATGAAAGAAAAGGGGGGGGGGGGGGGTGTGTGTGTGGTCCCACCTGGATCTGTGCCTGAAGCATTACTGTAGCATAAATTGCTACCAGAATGAACATCAAAGTGTTTGGGCAGCAACAGGTCTATGATAGTTTGCATTTGATTTGGATAAAGCAGTAAACAATGAAAACACAATATATCCTCCTTGTGAGTGTATTTGTCACATACAAGGCTAGGCCGTTACTTCATGGATATTCACAACGAAAGCTGCATTCAAAATGCACCAACACTGCACACAAAGGAAGTAACTTTAGTCATCATTAAACCATTCAGTCTCACCAATAAACATATGCAAAAGCTTCATCTCCTCATCACATGCATAAGATGAGTTACAGACGATGCATCACTTGACTTTTTGAAAGCTTAGGTGAATACATTATTGCTGCAAAACAAATAACTAAATTTCTATCCAGAGAAACTTATTTCTTGAAAGGAAGGCTACTGTCCTGCCTTACTAAGAATGATCCGTCATTCTGCGTCGATAAATGTTGGTTTTAAAAACATCATTTTTTTCTCTGTAAAACAAACAATATTCCCCCTTAATTGAACATATGTTCATACATATCTGGTACTTTTCGCATTCTGGCACCAAAGTACAGTATGACAAATCATTACCATAACAGATAGGACTCAGATTTCCTATCAAACCAAGCTGTCATTGTCGAATCAATGGCATCAATGGTCCATGTACAGTATTTGAGACCTCTTGGGACTTGAGGGCAACAGTGTTGCTGTCAGCTGGAGGATAACTACTGTAATTCATACAGATCATGCAGTAAATTAACCAGCCACATTTTGCAGGTAGCTTAAAAAAGGAGTTCATACAATATAGTTACTTTCCTACCAACAGTATCTTTGCAAGTAGCTACAGTAAAGTAGTTCAAACCATAGTAATTTTCCTAGCTTCACAAGCAGCTAGATAAGCTCACACAGTGTTGTAATTTATTGCACTATGTTTGCAAGCAGTGATTCAAACATTGTAGTCACATATCCAATTTATGTCTATGTAGTAATATATCCAATTTATGTCTGCAAGCAGCTATTGGTCTAGATTTAACGCTGCAGTAATATTTCCATATGTGCTGTAGTAATATATCCAGCTATGTTTGCAAGCAGCCTGAGTAGTTCACACCATGTACAGTAGTAGCGTATCTCGCTCTTTTTGCAAGTACTCTAGGTAAGCAGTTCAGGCCATGTAGTACAGTGCTTATCTCGGGCTGCATTTTATGTTACACTCATGCCAAAGGTTGCCAGGAATTTACCTTTGCCAAGGAAAAGTCTAGACCCAGTTACCTTGGAATGACTTTTCTGTGCCACATCAACTTCTTTGAACTTTGTTTAGACAACATTGAACACATCCCTCCCCTAGTCCGCCACAGCAGAACATCATTGTCTAATGTGCGGTGAACTTATGGTTTAAAAGTTTGCATGCCACAAATCCTGCACAAGCTTTCCACTTGCCCCAAGGAAGATTCTTGAATTCTACACTGGTACAACAAGTAATATAAATTTCATTAACCGTCATAGCCGAGACCTAAAGTAGGTTCCACTCAGAGTGCTGGACTTTATCCAGCTGTAGTATATGCACAAGCAGCTAAGTAGTTCAGACCTCAAACCATGCAGTAATTTATCCAGCTATATTTGCAAGCCACTTTAGTGTTTCACACCATGTAGTACTTTTTCCAGCTATATTTTGCGAGCAGCTGTTGTGGTTTAGCTGTATACATTCCACATATAACAGTCCTGTAGCTGCATTGACTTTGAACTTACAGCTGTCATCATATCATCGATTATTGTACACTATCAACACACATTAGGGCAAACTGGAAGTCATCCTTTTTCACATGAACCTGCTTCAAAGTTGCCTTTTGGTTCAGTCATGGAACACAGTTGAATACCCACTGGCAGGTCTGGACCAATCCAACCTCAGAAAACATTGATCAGGCACAGACTTGGTCGTCAATGAACTGTGAATATCAAAGATGTGAAAAATGACAGCAAATTGAAAGTTCTCGAAGAATTATTATCAAATCAATGACGTAGCTTGCAAAACTATGTTGAGGGTCCACACTACGAATGATGAAGTTCTGCTGTACTGACAACAAAACTGTAGCACATTTATTGGTAAAAGTTTTCCTTCATTAACTGGATTGTTACATATGAACTGATGAACAAAATGACTGAGGTTTTAAGCTTACAGTAAGTACAAACCTACAAACCTATTACTGGAGAGATATAATGCTCTAAAATGAATTTACCAAAACAGATGCCAAAGCAAAGAGAATGCAGTAATGCATGCTGCAGTGAAGATGCTAAAACACCTGATTTTCATAAGGTCATACCACACTTAAACAAAAGAACAGTGTGGTATATCTTGTTACCAACCTCATCACCTAAGGTCATTTTACCTCACAGCCGCTCTGTCCCACTCAGGTGGCAAACAATAAAACATCCCATTAGAAATCAAGTGCCTAGGCTCTCTTGATCTGTATTTCATACCATGGTAGGGAATATAGTCATCATGAGCATAGGCAAAAATGTGTAATTGAGAAGGGAAGGTTTGCAAAATATTTTAATGAGGTAATACAGTCTAGAATGAGGTCATTTTACAACAGTGGCAGGTTGACTACAAGTCTTCTTTGAAACTTGGGCAAATCCTGTTGGTTGTCTGATGGATAACTGACACGGACGATGCAGTTGTCCTTTCCAACATTACATTGCAGTCCTTCAAAATTTGTGAAGATGATCTGCAAACAAACTACTGTAACTTCAATAATGATCTGTAAATGTACAAAAAGTATTGCAGAAAAGTGTTCTGCTAATGAGAGGGTGACTAAACCTCTCAATCATTTCTGCCAATGGGTATAACTAGTAAGATACCCTGTCATTACATAAATTACTACTCAAGAGAAACTACGCAATTGATGTCTAATTGGACATGTTATTGTTTGTGACCAGTGTGGGGGGTAATCACCATAAGGTATTAGAATGAACTGATGCACAGTTGGTAACAAGATGTACCAAACTTATCTTTGGTCTTAGAGTGGTATGAAAAGGTAAAAAGCAAACATGGTCTTTTTGCAGCTTTGTTTTAACTCATTTGGAGCAAGAAAAAGATATAGGAGTGCATTGCAGTTTTGATGATGTAACCTAGCTTACCTGCGCATGGTCAGTCCATGTACAACAAAACCTAGTGGACTATATGAGATACTGTAATATGACAAACTGAACATTGACACCACACATACTAAATATGAGGTCTGTCTATTCTTCATTAGTTAGGTAAAGCAAGAATCAGTGTTCATGTATTCTCAGAGGGATATCTCACCACAATGAATTATAGTAATCAGTGTATGAGAGATTCATAACATCCAGCAAATGTTTATGATAATTTCAGAGCAAATGAAATGTGACTGGTCAAATAAACATTCCTACAGCATCATGATATATCGCTTATACAGTCCAATTTAATGAAAAAGTTTGGCTGCCATATTTAACATAATTTGCATAACAGATAGGCCTTTTGTGTTTACAATCAAGTTTGTAACTTATTACACACACACACACACCCAACTCTGTTTTCAATTCATTCCGAGGACCTCATTGTGCTTTCGTTTTTTCTTCCTCAACCCTAACCTTAACAATAGACTGTCTATTGTTAATCTTGAGAGGACCGGAGAAATCTATTGAATTTTCTACACACACACATGCACACACACATACATACACACAAACCATTTCCATCATGATTACAAGGTTATTATCAAAATCAAAGAGGAAAGGAAGATCATGTAACTAACGTACTGAGTCTCCGTTACAAAAAGAAAACGATCATGAAAGTGAGACTACGGATACATTGCTGAACTGCTGCTACAATGAAATACCACTTCTTCACATTCTTGTTCAGAATGGAATCAACCGATGTTTTCAAATCTAAAGCTGACCCTAGTCCATTTTACCTACGTAGTCAGTCTTTCCATTGGGGCCCACCTCCAGAATAGCTACCAGTAATATCTGCACCACTGAAATCAAAGCCAGGATTCTGAGGGGAAAAAACCACAAAATGATAGCTATACGTAGTCGCCTTAATGTCTTGTATTTCTGTGAACTACTGCACTTCAAGTAATGGCAATATGGTAGACTTAAAACAAGCCATTACTGTAGCTTGAATATCATCTGTTGGACTGTATGGGACTTCAAATGTGTGAACTGCATGCAGTAATCATAGTGCTCTAAAACTCCTGCAAAGTTTATCACACTAGATTTTCTCTCATGCATGCCAGCTGACCCAAATCATTCTAGTTCATGGATGGCTAGGCAATTAAAATCATCACTAAAGTCCTCTCCCCTTCTCACAAGGGGTAAAAGGTGTGAAACATCTTCCAAGTAGCCAAAAAACTGTGCAATTAGATATATGAGATTCTATACTGTATCCAAAATGCCTTCCATTGTGGGGAATGAGTGCAAATACTTTGAGGTGACCCTGCTAACCCCTGTGCTGGATGAAACTGGCCAGCCCATACTGTCAAATTGAGTAACCTTATAGTAGTTCTCCAGTATACACTCAAGTATTTTGATCCATACATGAGTCAAGTTTGTATTTGTAAACATGATGTTGGAGCTTCTGGGGCACTGTTTCACCTTGCCACTTCATGATGGTGAATGATATCCTATTCATTTATCAACTATGTCAGTGGATGATACATTGGCTCAGCAATTTCAAAGGGAACTCACAGCTGTATGAATGTATAAGATATTGAGTTCAATTCCCTAACAGACAACTTTACACCTTTTATCACTTACCAAATCTGCCATGGCAATTAGTTTCATAAATTTTGCTCCTTTTGTATCTTAGTTAAGTAAGTTTTAGAATCAGTGAACCATTTATTGCTCATAGAGGACACTACATGCCTTATTGATCATGACTGAATGCTGGTGTGATTCGCGCACTCTTTTTGATGAGTGTTCAGAGGGTAACCAAGCAGGGGTGAACCAGTCAAATGATTTATTACAGTAGATACTGTGTGGTACATTTTCTTAATGAACAGGTTTACAGTATATTACTGTAATGAGGCTTACACCCTTCAAGCTCTCGGTATCAGTTCCCAAACATCTTTTTTCTCTTTCTTTCTTCACTTTAAGGCCTTGCTGATGCTGCGTTATTCATACCTATATGGAAAATTTTTAATAAATAATATAATTTAGCCTAAATATAAATTGCCTAAAACTGTTCTGGCAAACAAATGTTACCTCTTTTTGGAACCTTTCTAAAGTCATTTTCTTCTCCATTTGATCAAAGGTGAAGGGGTCAGCTTTGTACTGGTCAACAAATAGCGAGGGCCAACAGTTGTCAGCTGATCTTCTGGATTTGATCAGCATAATTTGCACCTTTTTCCTGTCCTCTGCATGAAAGAAAAAGAAACATTTGGACAAGCCACATGGACGATTTATTGTCGCTGACACCTCATTTAGTCAACATTTCAAAGACAGCTCTTGACAAATTATTCATATGCAGTTCCAGTGTTTGACATTGGTACAAAACTATGCAAGAATAATAACTCTGACACAATTTAGTAACAACACTTCCTGCTGTACTTACATTATGGTAGCAATGCCCTGGGTCCACCCTCAACCAGCATCTATCTAGGGGATACTGGTCTCAATTTACAAGATGGCTTCGGCTGGACTGGGTTCCTACACTGGGATTCCTTACAATTTGGAGACTGATGTCAAGGTCAAAATGATCACCAAGCATGCTTTTATATTTATCAATAATTGATTTAGTAACAATAATCTCTCCTATACATTTCATAACGATAGCAATACCCTGGGTCAACTCACAACCAGTATCTGGGGGATTCTTGTCTCCGTTTACAAGATAGTTTGGGCTGGATTGGGTTCTCACATTGGGATCCCTTCTGTTTTGAACATTGATGTCAAGTTCAAAAAGATCACCAAGCATGCTTTTATATTTATCAAGATTTATTTCCTGTCTGTATTGAAAATGGATTGTATTGAGAGTGTATTGAAAATGGTAATCCATAATGGTTTCTCCCAGACTACACTGAATAAAAGTATCACAATGCAGTCATATGCACTGGCAAGACTCTGGTGCAAACAGAACTAATTGATATATACTAACCTAAGCTCCATAAGCAATCATCCACTAAAACCTTGTCATAAAGTTCACCCTGTCAGAAAAAAAAAGAAAGTAAAATATGAAGGGATACTAAATAAGGAATAATTACAGTATACTGACTTGGCTTCCCGTATTAATCATAATAATGATTATTAGTAATGATTATCAGTACTGACAGCTGAGATTTATGCCATCTGAAACAGACTGGCAGGACGCTGATGAATGAACTTCTGGCAATGCCAGAACTCCCAGAAGTGTCACAAGACACATCCTTTCATCGATGTTATACTTCTCCATAAATTGCTCTCATTCCTAGAGGGTAAAGTAACTGGGAAAGACGGTGATCCATACTCACCATTTTGAGTTGACACTGTACAGTACTGTAGGCCACAGATTTTTGAAATTTAAAGCTGTTCTGTCAGTGACTTGACTGAGGAATGCATCATTGGGCTAAAATACTGTCCACATGAACTTAAAGATATTACACTAGCAACCAATCATATCACAAGTCATATTTGCTGTATTTTGACGGAGGAGGAAGTTCTACTACTGCACAGTACCATGATTACACAGACATGCATGACTGCACATACTGTACTGTACATCACACCATAGTCTCTTATGGCACTCTATATGTGGTGTACAGTACAGTAACATATATACTGTATGATAAGACAAACACTGTACAATGTATAGTACATTTGTATGGAATTAAAACCAAAAAGTGATTAAATATCTGTACACAACATTTACCATCATTTATAGCCATTGAAAATGTCTTGTGCCAGTTTAAAGAGAATCTAATCATGTGTTAAACTTAACTTCATTTTAAATGTTACTACTTTTTTACATAAAGTAAAACTTCACTTCCATTTTATTCAATCCATTAAACAGCTACAAAAAATATTAGTAAAATGGAGAAACTAGGCTTGCACTGGATGAAATGGAAAGTATTATCAACTTTTGCTTGGAATGTAGTCCAAGAAGGATCACACAAAAGGACAAGAAGAAGTAAAAGTATGAAACTGACCAGCATTAAGTGAATGTACTGGAAAACACACAGTAGCAAAGCGCATGTGTTTACTCTATATCTGTGGTCAATATATAAGTGTTTGCAGTGTGATTTTGAAGGGTTATAAACACATGACAATACTCACAATTAGCATAATTAATCAAGTTTCACATCCAATAGTTATATGAAAACTGTCAAATTTTTCGAATTTTTGACTGTTACTTGCTCTGATTAAGTGCATGTGAATGTACTAATGTGAAAATATCTGGTCACAAAGTTTCAAAAACTAAATTTAATCGTTGGTTACTCACTCATTAATGTTCCAACGTATGTAAAACTTTGGCATTCTTTTAGTTTGACTGTTTGTCACTAGTATGTGAAGGAAACTTGACCGGTTTAGAAAAATTGAGTGAATTTCACAAAACAACCCAATGAGCCTCTTTAAGACGAACAGTTGTGCCACCATGGACAACGCATCATCTCTCCGAAACCTCTATACCTAACGTGGATCTTACATATGGGCATGGCAATGAATTCTAAGTTAAGTAGGAAGAAGAAACAGCAAGTTTCTAGTCACATAGTACAATGCACGGCATCGAAACTTTGGATCAGGGCAACAATTTCAGAACAGGGTCCTGACATCATACCTAGTGCAATCACTGTTTAAACCTCCCTGTGTAAATCTCTGTGTGAGTTGTCTGATCGCTCTAACACAGAGGTGTGAACAAAAGAAGTATCAAAGCTGAAAGTGTCATGGGTAGCACACTGATAAAGAAACTGACCTACAGTAGCAAATAGATTGGAGATTTACTGCAAGGCCTACAAACCTATTAATAAGTTGTCCATGAACTACATACTGAGTACGTTCAGCTGTCGCATTATTTTACACGCTTTGAATGAACCTCCAAAATGATTTTTAACACCTAGGATGTTTAACATGTTGCAAAGTTACTTTGGATTTTGCCCTTTTATAGTATCATACTGTACCTTGATTTCCCCTCCTTTGGCATTACATGTCAAGTGCTTCGGCCTGAAGTTTACTTTAATTTCTTTCGAAGTGGTACCCTCTGGGACATTGACCTCTAGGACAACCTCTTCCATCGTTTGGTACCACTGTCCCCATGGAGTTTGGCATGGCACAATGCCACTCTTTTCATCAAAGTTTCCAGACATCGTCAGTGATGCTGTCTGTCTGTATTTCAAGTACATTAAATTGCAAAAGATTCATAAAAGAAATTTAAGTATATAATTAAAAAGTATGAAAAATGACTTCTTAGCAATCCTTACATGATACACAAAGTATCAAAACTTTGACAACACAGTACGGCATCTACAGTACAGTATATCATTTTTGTCAAAGAAAACTAACTTAATACTTAGCCCAGGTGCATTCCATGTAAAGCCGACATTGAAGTTATGCCTGCAGGTGTTAGCATTCGTACGCCAAGGTGTTGACATTCATACGTCAACAAACACAGTTGCTATATACCTCATAATGCAACATACCATAACCTGCTGTACAATGATTGTGCTTCCAACTTGAAGTATTAAGTTATGCACCTTATTTCACATTTGGCAGGAAATAATCATATTTTGTGTTGGACTTCATGTGAATTAAGTAGAAACATACTACAGCAGAAACTTTTGCAGCTGCGGTTTTGACTTTGAAGTATAGTTTTCAGTACAAAATGTAGATCTACTATGATTAAGCTACACCTTACAAGTTGTGCACCTGACTTTTTGTGTATGTCAAATCGCCGAGGTGAACATTTCACCACCTCTACTCCCGGAAAGAGTTGGCGCTTATGCCGAAGATCTGATTATTTCAATGCTTTTCAGTCAATGCATTATGGCTGCAGTGAGGCCGTGTGGATGCAAAGGAATTCCCAACTAGGCACTGCCTACATCATATTTACTTCAAACAATATCAAAAACAAGTATTTGCTGTGTTATTTTTCATTTCCAGGGAAAATTTT
Organism: Stichopus chloronotus; assembly: GCA_021234535.1. Taxonomy (NCBI): domain Eukaryota; kingdom Metazoa; phylum Echinodermata; class Holothuroidea; order Aspidochirotida; family Stichopodidae; genus Stichopus; species Stichopus chloronotus. The sequence goes on along the minus strand of CM037834.1, from coordinate 27,950,608 downwards.
ACTCACAGCAATTTTGCTGACTATCTTGTTTCAAATCGTTCGTACCAAACTATCGACCAGAATGTCTCCATGAAAACTCTTATTCAAAATTTGAATAGAAAAGACAATGTTTTTACCTTATTCTAATGTGATCAACTCAAGGTTTCATCATAAGTCTATTGTTACGTATGGCCACGGTAAATCCAAGACCTATTTCCTAGCAATTAGCCTACTCATTTTTAACACAAGCAAAAGGTATTAATTTGCATGATAAGGGCAAATTTATAAGGACCTCTGTCATTTTGCATATATTATCATAATGTTTTCACATATTTAGGATTAAAATGTTTGTTAGGTGATCGACTCATGGTACACCCATGCTACATGTGATTTTCAAAAGACCTACCAACCATGCATGAACAGAACAGGTACTGTATCTACAGCATCTACAGCCTAAGTATACTTTTGTGGTATAGTATATAGGCTATACCATTGCCACTACTAAAAAATCACGATAGGCTAGTGTCTGTCATGTGTGTCTGTACTACACTGTACCGTCTGTAGTGTAGGCTGCTGTAGGTCTTGGTAAAGACATGATCTAGGCAGTATCGTGCTATGCTATTAAAATAAATTAGGCTCACCGCTTGTAGTCTTGCACTGTGTATGTATGTACACCTAACACTAACAGTAACGATAACGCACACTAACTGTAACAATGGATTATGTTACTTCGCTGTATTGTTGAGGTCACTTCGGGCACAGGTGCTGTGGTACCTGCACAATTACTGTCGCCGTGTCGGGTATACCACTTTCTCCGATCCGACGGCAGGTGGTCCAAGCAGCTCCGGGTCAAGTTTACACAATGATACGCATACGACTCGAAATCCTGTACTGTACTAGGATTCCTAATCCTATTACTGTTGAAAAGTCCAGGTTCAGTGTGGTGTTACCGTACTGAGTTGTGAATGGACAAAAAGTTGGGGGTGTTAACAATATGGGTTAACATTACTGGCACGATCTTGTATTAAAAGCCAAAAACTAAGAAGTTTGCAGCCTGACAAAAACAGTGGCCATGTGCGGACTACCATCGACTCTGTTGTTGTTACAGTATGCCCAACGAATTTCATCACACACGACGTGACGCGTGCCATAGACAGCTGTATAGACTATCGAATTTACTGTTTCTGCGAAAATCGCAGAACTGCTAACCTGCTGATATTTGCAGTGAGGACATTTATTTCACTCGACGTTTACGTCATTAGTAACCGAGAACTAACAGTTGCAGTAACTACAGTCGTGAATGGATTATTACAAGATCGGAACCGCCATTGCTTTCATTTACCTCTGTAGCTTCTTCCTAGTGATGTTTTTTGAAATAATCATGTGGTTTTTTTCTTGAACAAGGTTGCACAAGACAGTCAATTGTGTGGACGAATATATATGCTCCTGCCACAACAACTTGAACAAGGGGTTAGTTTTGGTAGGCTTCACCATGTTCCTACTACTAGCCGAACTGTATTGAATTTTACTGTTGGTAGTCGATGTAAGCTTTTCAATGTAGCATCAGACATGCCAATAGAATGGCAAATCTTGAGGTTCTCCCGAGAACCTGGACATAACATTCCAAACCTGAACTGAAGATTTTTAGTAATCAAATATAAAGCACAGACGGCCCACAAGTACTGTAGCACTAGCCTAGGCTATGAGATCTCCATGCTATATATAATTATAAATTCAGTTCGAACCCTTGTCCATTTTGCTGTTCAACCTTAGTACAGTAGTACTCATATTACATACACAGATGACAGAAGGTGCATCACTGCATGTGTAAAATTTTGTGAAAATGCAAGGTCTCAGTTTTAAGATGAGTAATGATGTTATTTAGCAGGTTGGTGTAATTTATCCATATTTTTTATATACCTGTTTGAACCTCTGAATATGAAGTCAAAATGTCCTTACCATAGAATTGCCCTACAGAATAGATTCTCTAGTTACCATTGGGGTACTATCCGTTGATCACCTAAAAAACATTTTAATCATAAAAATATGAAAACGTAATTATAATATATTTAACGTGTCAGAAGTATTCATAAATTTGCCCATATCATTCTAATACCTTTTGCTTCTGTTAAAAATGAGTAGCCTAATTACATGGAGATAACAGTAGGCTTACAATGAAACATTGAGTTGATCACGTCAGAATAAGATCTATCAAAATACTGCTTATTATCAAATAAATACATAATAATGTCAAATAATGATAACAATATGGTGTCTTCTATCTTCTATCTAAATGTTGAATGACATTTTTACCAAAGACATTCTGGTTGATATTTTGGTATGGTGTGAAACATGATAGTCAGCTACATTGCTGAAACTTAAAAATTTGACTGTGAGAAAAATTTTCCATAGAAATGAAAAATAACATGTTAAATACTTGTTTTGATGTTGTTTGAAGTAAATGTGATGTAGGCGGTGCTTAATTTGGAATTAAATTGCGTCCACACAGTCTCACTGGAGTTGCATTGATTGACTCAAAGTACTGATTGACTCAAGGTACAGTATACACCTAGTATACCTCATCCAGCTTCGCTGTAGATCATACTAACAACCTTGTCAGAAGTAGTACAATGCAGCAAGGGTTGTTAATTTTTTTTTTTAAATCCAAATCATGATTTATAGTAAAAACAGTGCTTGAAATAAAATAAATTGATTCAAATCATGATTTTTTATTCCTTGCCAAAGGCAAAAGGAATCTGGGCGATGGTGATGTTGTGAGGGTGTGTACATGTGTGTATGTCATATCTCGAGAAGAGTAACCTTGACTAATCGCATACTTCATGTGTGGGTTGTTCATATTGAGTAGGTCTCTGTCGTGTTTGGTGGAGGTCAAAGGTCATTTGAGGTCACAACAGGTTAAATTGTGAAACCCTTATAAACACTATCTACCATAAACACTATATCTCAAGAGGCATACCCTTAGCTAATGTCATACATGGTGTGTGGTTTGATCATAAGCACTGTAGATGATCCCTTCAATTTTTGGTAAAGGTCAAAGGTCATTCGAGGTTACAAGAGGTCAAAATGTGCAAACCTTGTAAACACAATATCCCAAGAATTGGAATCATGACTAATGTCATACTTAGTATGTGGGTTGGTCATAGTGGGTAGGTGATTCCCATTGATTTGAGTGGAGGTCAAACTGCATTTTAGGTCAACAGAGGTAAAATTGTGAAAACATATAAAACTGCCTAGTACTCGTACAGTAGTGGTCAAAAGAGCTTAGTGCAGGCATGCTCTCTTTAGAAGGGTAAGGTATTTGAATTTCAAAATTGGTGTGTACATGTCCTGTATACTTCATGAATATTGGCAAGGAAAAATCATGCCTTTAATCGGGTTGATTTAAATCTAACAGCCCTGCAATGCTCCCATTAAACTGCTAGCAATGCTTGCAGATACCCAAAGTCAATTACACATCAGCAAGATGTACAGTATGAGTTTAAAGTTTGATGGGAATGATATTTGTTGCACTGCTACTGCCCTTCAGTTACTGATACGTACAGGTATGTGGTAATCGAAAGGCATGTTTTAATTATAATTAGTTCACAAAAAGGACCTTGGTGTTAGTGAGTTTGTTTTGCAGGTCTGCCTACATTTCTTTTTAAACTGACATTCTGCCATTTTTCCTAAACATTAGAAGAAAACATATTTTTTGGTAGTGAAAGTACATTTGAAGTAACCAAAATACTAAAAGTTACTGAAGCAGAACAAATGATAAAAAAAAAGCAAAAATATGATGTTGTCAGTCTTTTATGATCTATGGCTTGAGTATGATAGTGATCGATGAACAAATTGATCATTGTTTTTTTCAGAGAACATTGTAGAGAATCAAAATGGCTACTTCAGGAGAGGAGAGTGTCCAAGGAGGTAAAGCAGCACTTGAGAGGTGCTTAAAAGTGCTGAAGACAGCAAAATCGGACACAGAGACTTTTGCCGCCTTGCTACTGGTGAGTTGCTTGTAACATTAGATAACACCAGCACATGTTCATGACGCGTGGCTAGTACAATGCACCGAACTACTGTATACCGAATGTAACTTGAAAGTTGTGACTTAAGGGTCCTTTGCTCTGCAGAATGTAGTATTTACATTGGGCGTAAGAATTGCGAGCTGATATTCGTGCACTGTGCACTAGACTGGTTGATTCCAGTCAACCTACAAGTACGCATTGTATGTAGTCATGAACTTCAGCCAATTAATTTTTACTGTGAGACTAGAAGAAAGAAATGGAAAAATGCATGAATATTAAATCAGCCTAATTTTTCATGATACTGTGTAAAATTTCTTTCTTTACCTTTGTAAAGAACTTACATTTAAATCTCTTTGTTTAGTGTACTTAAGGATGACAAAGAGTCTTATAGCATCAGAGCTGCCAACCATCCCGGTTTTGCTGTATTTTTTCCATTTTGTTGAAGCAAAATACGGCAATACATTTTCCCCTTTACTGTTGCGTTTTTTTAGAATGTTTACATACAGTAATATGTTTTGGAAATGTTAAAACTTTATCAACATTTTTTGGATGGAATAACATCATTTTGATATCAGAGTTACCACAAAATATTCAGTCAATCATAAAACAAGGAGTTAAAGACAGCGAAGTCGATCGCATATTTCTACTAGAGATTCAATGTTTGTAAAAATACTTTTTTTCCAGTTAAGATACCTATTTTGTTGTTTGGAATACTTTTTTTGATTTGTTGAGGTTGGCAGCTCTGAAGCATATATCAAAGAAATGTTCACAGTCTTAGTTGTGAGTCATTCACAAATTTTATTAATCAAATGCTATAAAAATAATGAAAGAAAATTCATGATTGTGAAGTTTGCAAAGTCCTATTTGTGGACCGCAAATCAAACAGCAGAGCACCCAGACAGTGACATCTGCCTAACTGCACCTGCTACAAAAAGAAGATTGCAACTTGTTTCATTGGCCAAAAAAATGCAAGCATCAGTTTGTGGTTTGAATGGGCAGAATGGTTCACTTGGTATCTGTGAATTTGGCCTGGGCATTACAACTGATGATCGAGTACCTGGTACAAACACTAGCTGTTTAGAGCTACAGTTGCATTCTTTGCATTGGCCCTTTGACAATTCTTGGACTAATTCAAGCACTGATTTGATATGACAACAAATTCTGATTTGACCTTCTCGTAATGGAAATTGTTTTTGCTTCCACATTTTTGTCATAGATTACAAAGCTAGCAAGGGCAGACTCAATGACATCTGAAGATCGAAACAAAATTTTTAAAGCTGTTGGCTTTCAGTTCATTAATCGGTTGATCAACACAGGTGAGTGAAGACAATAAGACTATGTATGATAAACAATATGAAGGGACATTAGAAAAGTGACACATTTCCTAACCTGCTGGAAGTTTTTACATCAGGCTTTGTTTCTCTCACACAGATTCTGTTCCAGAAGATTGTGACCAGGACATGTTTCAATCATTGGCCTTGACTCTTTTAGCTTGTTTTAGCACAGATCCAGTGCTAGCTCAACATCCAGATGTGCTTCAGAAAGTTCCATTTCTAGCAGATGTAATATTACTTCAGAGGTAAGAGTTGCAATCACCATCCAGACATAAATCTAAGACACCTTTTGGAACTTGGAAATGTCTTAATGATTTTGGTTTGGATATTAAAATGATCTGTAATAGACTATGGGGCATGTTGTAATATAGCTACTAAAGATTAAGCTTTGTTCTCTCCATGTTGGCAGGGAATAAAAATTCGCTTTTCTTGCAGAAATATGGTATTCCTAAATGAAGTCATGCGATCCCACTCCGAGTCGGGTCACAGTGGCCAGAAAAACAGGATTGAAAATTCTATAAAATATGCTAATTTCAGTAAAAATCCACATGAAGATAAATGTTCAAAATACTGTTTGTGAGTGTATGGAAACCTTGAAATGAAGCGAAATACATGATATTAAAATTCGTAGAAACGAATTTAAATCTAGCAAGGGAAGGGTAGCGAGTAGGGGGTCATTATCTGAAAATTGTGTTAGCGCCCTCACTTGGTGTGCTTCTCAGATTTTCACTGAACTACTTAACTTAAGTCAATTCACATTAAAAAAAGCCATCTGATATTGCTAAATGCATTGCAGGGGTGGCTCGGGTGTTATATATTGTCGTTTTAAGGATATATTACTTGCTTAAAATTAAAAAGAAAATTGGAAACTGTAAATAACGAGTCTGCTATGTATGTCTACAAAATTCCGCTCTTAAATTGAGGTCGATATTTAAATTAAAAATTCAGAACTAGCCCCTGAGCACATACACTAACAACCCTCCACACTTTTGACTTTTTAGGTAGTAGTCACTTGATCGAAAATTTGGTCTATTATGTGAAAAGAGCAATATTGCAGCAATGACCTCCCCCTTCCCTCCACAAGCAAAATCTTGCTTCCGTTATGTGTATTTTAGTAAAGGAATGGTATTTTTTGATGACGTCCCCCTTCCCTCCACAAGAAAAATCCTGCGTCTGATATGTGCACTTTACGTAAGAAATGGTATTTTTTCAAAAGCATCATTTTATAGTTTAAAACTAAGTGGTCACCGCTACGGAGGTATATGCATGGAATCAGATGCGCGCAAAGCACGTTTTGGTGGCATTTCAGAATTCAGGAATTTCAGTAGAAAATTCGGGCAACATTTTCCCTTTTGCCTCTTCCATGCCGTAATTAGTATGCATCAAGAGATCATGGTGAGAATGGTAAAGACTAGGGCTCAAGAATATCTAGAGTGAGTCTTTAGGGCACATTTGCTACTCGGGAAAAAAAGTGGGGGGCACGTGCCCCCGTTCCCCCGGTTCCTACCCCCCTGATTGGTCCAATAACCAAAATCCCTTTTCAACGTCATGTGATATAGGATTAACCTAAACGATATGACTCCTAAAATCACTGACATTGAGAAACATTTCCTAAATACGTAAAATCAGGCCAAAACTATTTACTTGCCAGTCCCACCGTTTTTTTATATTTTTTTTAAACTGATTACTCATAAAAACACCCTGGCTGTGGGAGTCAGGAGAGTACGGCATTTTTCTGGGAATTTCCGAAAAGGTTGTTTTTTATCTATTCGCCAATATTCTCGTTCCGCTGCGGCTTTCGGCGAAACAGAAAACAGTTTGGTCGTTGATCTTAGCCTTCCCAAAGGCTGTTAGTGTATCTTCCCATTTTGTCAACTTTTCATGCCTTCTTTTAAGCAAAATTACCCCAAAAAATAGCGAACAAAAGACCTATCTCACAATGTTTATGAAAATGGCCGGCTGTCTTAAAAGGTTTGGTGAGAAAAGACGAGAAAAGATTTGCCCCGGAAAAAAAAAAAGTTTGACCGAGGTGGGACTCGAACTCGCAACACAACTTTTTCCAAAACTTCCTGGCCGAACGGCTTA